>JAMPIV010011416.1:0-26958 GCA_024509875.1 Oreohelix idahoensis
CAGAAATGGAAAGACCCCTTGTAGGTATCTTCATAGATGGACTATATGCGGATCACTTGAAACTTCATCTGATACGCATGGACACAAAAACTATCACTGACTATATAGGCGGCAGTAATGGAGGAAAATGTTAGAAAACGCTTTCACCAAAGAGTTGGACAGGAACCACGGGTGGAGCAAGGACACACATTCGAACATGAACCTATGGAGATTGGTCACTCCAGACAGAGATGGAATCGTTCCGTCACTTATGGGGAAAATAACAGTCGTCCTCATCACTCCCCTGCACAGAGGCCACATAATGTGTACAATGTCAACCCAGGAATGTGTTACCGTTGTGGTAGGACAGGACATAATTTTAGAAATTGCAGAGCATCCCCTGCCAATGGGACAACAAATCGTGATGGCTATAACCAGCATCAACAGTTCATACAACAAATGAGCTATAGTGCTCTCCAGGAGAGAACCACAACTCTTTGTTCGCCAGGGAAACGGACGCGGCACACACTAGGCCGGACTGCTAGTGGTGGTCGACACAACATCAGGACACACTATAGTTCTGAGAATAAGTCCTTTATGAAAGAGAAAGAACAACACGGTATCACAAATAATTCGATCCCACCCCATGTGAAACAAGAAGAAATATTCAATACTAACATTACCATACATCCTGACCCTAGTTCTTGCCTATTAAACATTCAAAATAAAAATTATCGTGCACTGATTGACACAGGAGCGTCGGTTAGCCTAATTCGCTATCAGCTGTTTCGAAAGATTCAACATCTCGTCAAGTTCCAACAGTCTAAAACGTATATGGCATCGGTTACAAGACGAAACCAGGAAATTACACACCCCTTTATTATTACCAAAGGAATGTCCCGAAACCTAATCCTAGGTCGAGATTTTCTTGGCAAACACCAGGCCAGGATTTATTTTGATCTACGTAAAATCAGAATTCATGATGAATACATCGAGTTGCAAGACGACATACACATTGCATCTCTGGTACGCCTCACCGCCCCTGTCACGATAGAACCAAATTCCCTGCTGATAGGTAAAGGACGAGTTAAGAGATCATCTTATATTGTGCCCGGTCAAACTGTCCAAATAAAACCACTACTGGACGAAGCAATTAATGATGACCCTTTGATAATAACAACTGAAGGTATAGCTGAGGTTTCAACATCTAGAGATGTCCCTATTATGATCCTGAATACCTCAGGAAAGGCTACCACTATCAACAGAGGCACAATCTTGGCTCAGGTAGATACATCATTGTTACAAAATAAAAAAACAAAAAAGAGTTCACTCCATCCTTCCCTCACCTTACGTTACACCCCACGACCTTTCATTGGACGTTCGACGGTTAGGGAGCAAGACCACCCCTATACCAGGCAACGCGAAAGGTCCAAACTCTTATTTTGTCAAAATCACAACCATCAGTCCCCCTCATCAAGTTTGCAACCACATTACACCCCACGCCACCCCTTTAATTCGGTGATGTGGAATGATAATTTTCTGCCAGGAGGTTATCCCACAGATCGGAAACCCATTACATGTACAAAAACTCAGGATGAAAATTTTTATGATTCATTCACGGGCGGATATTTAAAAAAAACACTTTTCCACCCAGACGAAAAATGCAACCTTACTTCCTTCCCGGAGGATAGGATAATGATTGCGATAACAAGGAAGATTAAGTAACATACATGGATGCGAAAAGTTATACTGTCACCAATAAGAAAAACTTGCTTAACTACAACAACCGTCCCCAGTACCGATATGGCAGACATATGATCAATCTGGTGACAGAAGAGAACCCACGTAAGAAATGGAAGAAACAGCACTACCCAGCCTAGACCATATCCGGTTCGAATCCCAGAAGAGTACAGTCACGTGTACCGGTGAGAAATCATCAAAGATTTCAAGGACCCTTTGAACAGAAATCTTCGCAAGATGTACGAAACCTACCACAGTATTGCAGTAGTGGAGTAGAGAGCACCCTACATTATTACAATAAGGGACCTGAGAACCGACATCGGAATAGAAATAATCCGACATTCGATCCACACAAGACACGACCGAGAAACAGACATCAGGCAAACACCAATACAGATTATCACAATTACTGGAAACATTGCTTACAAGTGACGAAAATAAATCAAGTTTAACGAAATTCGTTACAAAACATCAGGATATTTTTGCTGTGAATGACATGGAATTGGGCAGAACGAATACTGTCACAATGGATATCCAAATAACAACAGAGGAACCGGTTCACTTAAAGCCATACCACACCTCACTGAAGAATCGGGAACTTGTTGAAAAATCCATAGACGAAATGTTGGCCGCTGGAATAATTGAACGTTCCAGGTCCCAATGGTCATCTCCCATTGTCATTGTTTCTAAGAAAGACGGATCCAGCCGGTTCTGTTGTGATTACCGTGCCCTCAACAAAATTACCAAAGTTATTTCTTACCCCCTACCTAGGATTGACGATTTACTGGCGACATTGGGAAAGTCCACTTACTTCACCACTCTAGATGCACGATCTGATTTTTGGTGTATTCCAATGACTCCAGAAGCAAAACAAAAATCCAGCTTTTGCACCCACGTTGGCAGCTTTGCATGGAATGGGATGCCATTCGGGCTTAAGGGTAGTCCGGCGACATACATGTCTTTAATGGATGAGGTCCTAAAGGGATTACAGCCGTTCGCGCTAGCTTACATTGACGACATATTAATCCATACAGCAGGCTCTGTTGAAGAACATCTCCAGAAAGTAGAACTAGTGTTCGCCAGACTACGACACCACCAAGTCAAGCTGAAACTGGCGAAGTGCGAGTTCCTGAAGACAGAAACAAAATATTTGGGATTCATAATAAATCGTAATGGCGTTCGACCGGATGAAGATAAAGTGACAGCTATCAGGGAGATGTCTAGCCCAAAGACAGTCAGACAAGTAAGATCTTTTGTCGGTTGCGTGGGATATTACAGACGACACATCATTAACTTCTCCAGGGCAGCTGAACCTTTAATTACCCTCACACGAATGTATGCTCGTTTTAGGTGGACCGACACTTGCCAGAAGTCATGTGAGTGTCTGAAAAATGCCCTAACCACCATCCCACTTCTTGAACATCCGGATACCTCTCAACCCATGATCCTATATACTGATGCCTCAGATAACGCAATTGGTGCTTGTCTTGTACAATCAATCTCCCCAGATGAAAAGCCCATCCTACCAAATATTCAGAAGGAAGCCTACGCAATACACTATGCAGTACAGAAATTTGATTTCTACGTTCGTGGTACCAGGCTCCTTATTCGGACAGACCACCAGGTCTTAGTTAACTGGCTTACAAAAAGTCATGAACAACCAACAGAACTTCAAACATGGTCAATGAACCTACTTCTTTCTTCTTCTTTGATCCTTAGCCGCCGACCGTCAAAGCAGTCAGTGGTCATCACGCCTAGTGACGTCTTGTAGGGCAACAACAAATTGATTCCACTTTGCTCGGTCGGCGGCCATCCTTCGTACAGTGCCCTAACTCTGCTTCATTCTTTGCATCTCAGCCTCCACAGTCCAACGCCAGGTTGTTTTTGTTCGGCCTCTCTTTCGTTTTCCTTCAGGGGTCCAAAGCATAGCTGTTCTTGTGATGGCATCGGGGTCTCTTCTGAGGACATGGCCAATCCAGCTTCAGCGTCTGCCAGCTATGATGGTGTGCATGTCCTCTTGCTTGCTCTGAGTAAGCAGATCTTGGTTGGTGATGGTATTCGGCCAAAAGATTCGGTGAATTTTTCTTAGGCATATTGTGTGAAAAGAGGACAATTTCGACATTTCCTTCTCTGTAACTCTCGTTCATTCCGCACCATAGAGAAGCACAGAAAGCACACAGCTCTGATATAATCTTAATTTTGTGCTTGTGCTGTATTGAGAGGACTTCCAGATGTTGTTTAGGCTAAAAAAGGCTGTTCTTGCCTTATTCATTCTGATGTTGATGTCTTTGCCTGCCCCGCCGTCTGGTGTTACTATGCATCCTAGGTATGTGAAGGTGTCTGTCTGTACCAGTTGCTGATTCCTTACTGATATGGGCTCAGGGTTGCTCACATTGAGCGTCATGACCTCTGTCTTCTTTAGGTTGATGTTCAAGCCCACCTGCTGGCTAAACTTATTAAGTCTATCTGTTTTTTTCCTGGATGTGTTGATGTGAATGTGCTAGTAGTGCAATGTCATCTGCATATTCCAGATCTTCCAATGTAGAAAATGTAGTCCATCTTATTCCTCTTGGACTGCCCTCTGTTGTCTGGCGCATCACCCAGTCTATGACTGTTAAAAATAGGAGTGGTTGATAAGGGGCATCCCTGTCGTACTCCTGTCTTCACCTCAAAGGTTAGGTTGCTCTGCCCAACACTACACGTAAAGTTGGCATAGAGGCTTTTTATGATTGACACTATGCAGCTTGGAATTCCATAAGCCCTCAATATTTTCCATAAACTGTCCCTATGTATGCTGTCAAAAGCCTTTTCAAAATCAACGAAATTAATGTACAGCTGTCTTTGCCATTCTGAGCACTGCTCTATAATGTTCCTGAGAGTGAATATATGATCTACACATCTTCTGTTCTTTCTAAATCCTGCTTGTTCTTTCCTCAGTTTGTGGTCTACTGCTTTTGAAATTCTCTGTATAATTATCCTGCCTAGTATTTTGCTGGGAACCGAGAAGAGTGATTCCTCTCCACTTATTGCAGTCTGCAAGATCTCCCTTCTTGGACAATTTGACAATTATTCCTTTGTTCCACTCTGATGGTGTTGTCCCCGTTTTCCAGACTTGTGCAAATAGTGGTTCTAATAGTTCTGCTGCTAGCTCAGGGTCTGTCTTAAATAGCTCTGCATTTAAGTTGTCATGGCCAGGAGCTTTTCCTTTCTTTAACCCTTTGATTGCTGTGATGATTTCTTCTTTTCGTGGAATGTCTGTATTTGCATCTAGATCGTTTTCAACCTCAGGAACATTCAATTGTGTCTCTGGTGGTTCCTTGTTCAGAGTTTCTCTGAAGTGCTCTGCCCATCTTGTTTCCTGTCCCTCTGCTGTCGTGATAAGATTTCCTTGCTTATCGCTTGCTAATGTAATATTGTTTGCACCTCGTTTTCCGCTGATGAATTTAGTTATTTTGTATACTGTGCTTTGTTCATTTCTCAGTGCTGCCTCTTCT
This sequence comes from Oreohelix idahoensis, assembly GCA_024509875.1. Taxonomy (NCBI): domain Eukaryota; kingdom Metazoa; phylum Mollusca; class Gastropoda; order Stylommatophora; family Oreohelicidae; genus Oreohelix; species Oreohelix idahoensis. The sequence continues at coordinate 5,214 of JAMPIV010011416.1, forward strand.
GCCTGTCTTGCAAGGTCGTCTAGGAAATTCTTTTTGTTAGCACGGGTTTGACGTTTAACTTCCTTGTCCAGTTGACTGTACTGTTCACTATATATTGCCTTTAACCTGGGAGACTTCGCTTCTGTTTTCTTTCTTTTCATTTCCTTTCTCTTCGCTATGGTGTTTAGCGTATCTGGTGTTATCCAGTCTTGGCTCTTTCTTTCCTGGAATCCCAAGCATGACTTGCTGCTTTCCTTGTATATTGTTGAGATGGTGTTGAATCTCTGGTCAACATCATCGGTCTCTGTTCTTTCCTGGCTTTTGATAATCTCATATCTTCTCTTTACGTCGACCACGAAAGCTTTTCTGGTGAGGGGATCCTTCAGTTTCGTGATGTTGTATCTTTTCTGTTTGACTGCAACTGGTCCAGCAGCTCTGAGTTTCACTTTCAGTCTTGCTACTACTAGGTGATGATCACTTCCCACATCTGCGCTTCTTCTTACTTTCACGTCTTGTAGTGCATGTCTCCATCTGCCATTGATCATTATGTGATCTATCTGGTTTCTGTCTCGTCCGTTTGGTGATTCCCATGTTAACTTGTGCACTTCCTTGTGTGGAAAAAGTGTTCCTCCAATGACCAGGTTGTTAATATTGCAGAAGCTTATTAATTTGTCCCCATTCTCATTTGCTGTTCCACTGCCGCATTTCCCCATTACTCTTTCGTTATAATTATTGTGTGCTCCCACTTTCGCATTTAGGTCTCCCATTACTATAATGAGATCGTACCTGGGTGTAGTTTCCATTTCTTTTTGTACCTGTTGATAGAACTCGTCCTTGATCTCTTCATCGCTGTCGTTTGTTGGTGCATAGCATTGTATAATTGTGGTGTTGGTGAACCTCCCTCTCAGTTCTGACGTTCCAAAAACCAATTCTGGTTGCGTGTTTTGCGGTCGGGGCATCCGTTTTCATGCCAGTGGCTTCCTTTCGGCTTTCACCATTGTCAGTCATACGAGCCTGAGACTCCGGATGTCCGTCCCGCAGCAAAGTTTTTCCATTTATTGTTGTTTCCGTAACATGTGCGATTTTTTACATAGACAGGGGTGTCGGCGAAAACTGGGTACTTCCCTGAAGGCAAGAACCGAAATTCTATCAAAATCGCTGTCTGTTGATGACCGCGTGGCTGAACAGAAAGTGACTTCCGCCGCCGGATGTACACAATGCATACTAAGAAACTAAAAAACGAAACCGGACAATAAACTACCCAACGTGATAAAAGTGGGGACTGGAAATAGAAGAGGACAGAATGAGTGGGAGATAAATAAATATGAAATAAAAAAATATATATGGCATACAAATAGAAGAATAGGATAAGAGTGGAAAGAGTAAAATAGAGCAAGAGAGGAGAGGGACCTCAGACAAAGGTGTGAAAAGTGTTGAGACCGGCTGGTTTTAGACACCCCATGCGGTGGATAAGACGGTTCTCAAGCTGTTCTCGGCTGGCAGTGTCAGAGGAGCAGGATCGGATCGCTGTGACCTGGATGTCGATGGGACCATGGTGGTCAGGACCATTGAAGTGTATAGCAACTGGTGTGGAGTTTTGCTGAGCGATGTCATTTAAGTGCTGGCTGAATCTGTCCCCAAGTCGTTTGCCTGTTTGGCCAATATAGGTTTTGCAGCAACGTTTACATATGATCGTATAAATGACATTGCGCGATTCACACGTGAAGCTACTAGTGATGGTGTACGTAGCCTTAGGAAAGGACACCTTCTGGGTTGAGATGACATACTTGCACGTGTTGCATCGTGTCCGACCACAGGGTAGTGTGCCAAAGTGAGTGGCATTCTCCTTTGGGAGACGGCTGTGAACAAGAAGATCCTTCAAGTTCTTGTCACGTCTATATGCCACCAAAGGTGCTTCACTGAATACTTTTTGGGTCACTGTGAGGGTGATGGGTCAAGATTAATTTGACTCTATCCGAAGTGGATTTATGGTGAGGTTTGAGGGCCTCCAGACGAGAGATGGGGAGCACACGTTGGAGAGCAGAGGTGAGAACATGTTCTGGATAAAGTCTGTTACGGAAGAAATCCAACATCTCATTTGCTCGTAAGTGGAAGTCATCGTCGTCTTGGCATAAACGGCGGAGGCGGAGAAGTTGTGAAAAAGGAAGGGAGTCACGACAGGCCCGAGGATGAGAAGAGGTATACAGGAGGTAGCTGTGGGCATCTGTCGGCTTGTAGTATACTGAGGTATTAAGGCCGGAGGGCGTGATAGAAATAGTAATGTCAAGGAAGTTGACAGATACTGTGGAGACGAGGGAGGTGAACTTGATGGTGGGGTGAAAGTGGTTCACAAAGTCGATGAAGCGGTGTAAATCAGTCTCAGCCATATCTGTGAGACCTATGCCATCATCGATATATCTGCGGTAAAACCCAGGGAAAGGACCGGAATATTGTTGCCATATCTGATGCTCCAAGTGGCCCATGAATAGACAGGCATAGCTGGGACCCATCTTCGTTCCCATGGCAACACCACTAATTTGGTCAAAAAAACTGACCATTGAATTCAAAGGAATTCAGTTGAAGGACCAGTTCAGCAAGACGGAGAAGAGTGACAGTGGATATAGAAAGGCAAGTGCGTTGGTCCAGAAAAAACCGAAGAGCTCGGAGACCATCAGAGTGGGGAATAGAGGTATACAGAGAGCAGACGTCCAGCAAGAAAAAGACGGTCAGCAAGGTTCCTGCTGGGAGACGGTGGAGGAGGAGCGGTCTGCTGGATTGGTGGCTTCGGATAGAGGAGCTCGGAAGATAGAGTTGTGATAGTTTGAAAGCGCGTGATTGGTGGGCGGATAGGGAAGATAGATTGGTGGCTTAGATGAAGGAGGGAAGATTCTCAACGATAGGTTGGAAAATGCTATCGAGGAAGTCAGAAATGTGTTCAGTAGGACAAGAACAGGCTGAGACAATAGGTCTTCCAGGGTTTTCGATCTTGTGAATTTTGGGGAGCATGTAGAATACAGGCTTGCCCAAAGAGCTGTCATGAATCCTAAGATGAGATGCTTCGGGAGGAAGATCATTACTAGTGATAAGCAGTTTAATAGTGTTGTGTACAATGCGATTGTTAGAGACAGTCGCATCGCTGGGCCTGGACCTGTAAAAAGAGCCATTGGTCAACTGGTTTTTACCTTCACTTAGGTACAAGTCCTTCTGCCAGACGACAATGGCTCCTCCCTTGTCAGCCGGTTTGATGACAATGTCGTCTCTACGGCGAAGAAGGGAGAGAGCACTAGACTCTGCCGAAGTGAGATTGGAATAATGCAATCTACGAGGGCGGAGCTGCTGAAAGTCATGGATGGTGTTCTTGATATACAGGTCCAGGGCATGAGAGGCTCCAGGTTTAGGTGTAAAGGGAGGTTTAGTAGAGTCAGAAAAGCGTGCGAAGATGTCGGATTCAGCCTGAGACTGCGGAGTGCTGTCTTTCTCTCTAAAATGGAGCTTCAGCCTCATGCGACGGTGAAACCGATGAACATCCTGGAGGAGATTGTATTGGTCTAGGGTCGGACGAAGAGGAACAAATTTTAAGCCCTTACTAAGAACAGAGCGCTCTCCCTCAGAGAGGGGTAGATCTGGGGGGATGCAGACTACCTGAGTGCATGATGGAGTGGAGGATGGAGGGGTAGCTTTGGGGGTAGGGATGAGACGGGATAGTTTATGGTGTTTAGACGTGGAAAGGAACTCATGCAGCTGCCGGTTCAGTGTGTGGATAGTGGTGCGTATCATAGAATAGAAAGGGAAGTTGTTGGAGGTGAGACAACGTAAGCGAAGCAGAAGTTGGGTCTGTTGGGCACTGAGGTCTGATAAAAGGCGGGAGTGACTGGCGGCCACTACGCGCATACGTTGGAAGCCACATCTGGTCTCAATTCGTTGTAGGAGACGTTGTTCCCTAGGATTGAGTGTACCAGCAGATGGATGAAAATTGGAAGAAAATCCATTAGGAAGAATTTTGTGGTGGAGGCAGGTGTGAATAAAGTGGAGATGAGAGGTGAATCTAGTTTTCTTGAAAGTAACGAACGCAAAGTCAATAGCGACACGGGATATATCAACCGACACACGGAGAGAGTTGATAAAAATATTTCACAGAGAGGGCATAGTGGGGAAAAGTAAAACGTCCAGAAAATAAAAAACGTAAGATAGGAAATGTAAGATATGAAATAAATAAAATATAAAAACGCTGAAACAATAAATAAATAGGGTAGGGTAGATAGCGGTAATATAAGGTATGGAGGAAAGAATAGGGAAATACGAAAATAAATAGGTGAATAGGATATAAAATACTGAGAGAAGGCGATAGGGTACGATCAGGGAGATAAGCAGGATAGGGTAGATAGAGATACGAGATAACAGAGGACACGGGACACGTGCAGTAAAAAAAAATATATATATAATCGAGGAAGTTGAGGGAACTGCGGTAAGACGTGGAACGTGCGAAAACAATGGATGGGTTTGAAAAAAAATCGAAAAAAAAGGTGATTCGTCTTACGAGGACAAAAGACAAAGAAAATAGTCTACGTTACGGCCACAAGGCCTTCGTCAGGAAAGGAAAGAAAGTGAAGGCTAGATAGGACACATAAAAACTAAATAAAATAAAAACTGGGTACTTCCCTGAAGGCAAGAACCGAAATTCTTTCAAAATCGCTGTCTGTTGATGACCGCGTGGCTGAACAGAAAGTGACTTCCGCCGCCGGATGTACACAATGCATACTAAGAAACTAAAAAACGAAACCGGACAATAAACTACTCAACGTGATAAAAGTGGGGACTGGAAATAGAAGAGGACAGAATGAGTGGGAGATAAATAAATATGAATTAAAAAAATATATATGGCATACAAATAGAAGAATAGGATAAGAGTGGAAAGAGTAAAATAGAGCAAGAGAGGAGAGGGACCTCAGACAAAGGTGTGAAAAGTGTTGAGACCGGCTGGTTTTAGACACCCCATGCGGTGGATAAGACGGTTCTCAAGCTGTTCTCGGCTGGCAGTGTCAGAGGAGCAGGATCGGATCGCTGTGACCTGAATGTCGATGGGACCATGGTGGTCAGGACCATTGAAGTGTATAGCAACTGGTGTGGACTTTTGCTGAGCGATGTCATTTAAGTGCTGGCTGAATCTGTCCCCAAGTCGTTTGCCTGTTTGGCCAATATAGGTTTTGCAGCAACGTTTACATATGATCGTATAAATGACATTGCGCGATTCACACGTGAAGCTACTAGTGATGGTGTACGTAGCCTTAGGAAAGGACACCTTCTGGGTTGAGATGACATACTTGCACGTGTTGCATCGTGTCCGACCACAGGGTAGTGTGCCAAAGTGAGTGGCATTCTCCTTTGGGAGACGGCTGTGAACAAGAAGATCCTTCAAGTTCTTGTCACGTCTATATGCCACCAAAGGTGCTTCACTGAATACTTTTTGGGTCAGAGGCTCTGCTTGGAGGATAGGGAGGTGGCGGAAAAGGATCTGTTTGACAGTAGTACTGTGAGGGTGATGGGTCAAGATTAATTTGACTCTATCCGAAGTGGATTTATGGTGAGGTTTTTTTTTTTGAGGTTTTTTTTTTTTTTTTTTCAAACCCATCCATTGTATTCCACGTCTTACCGCAGTTCCCCTCAACTTCCTCGATTAGAAATAAATTGGATGCATTATGGATGGACCACCACTATAATTATACGACATGAATACTTAGAAATAATTCGGATACTTTATGGATAGCTCACAATTACAATTTCATAACACTGATACTTTGACATAAAAATTGGATAATTGATATATGAATCAATATAAAAAATCTTTTGCAATCTACTAGATTGAATCTGGATATATATATTAATTTCGAATAACATTTGCCACTTATGTAAATTTGGATTGTGTCTAGGATTTTTTTTTAATTTTAAAATAATCCATTTGTATTCCACTCTGTAAAATTTCCACTGGCTTCTGCTGATTAGATAAATTGGATGCATTATGGATGGACCACCCCACTATAATTATACACCATGAATGTCCTTAGAAATAATTCGGATAGCTTTATGGATCTGCTATAATTATATATTTCATAATATGATACTTTATAATTATATATTGATATATAATATATATAAAATATATATATATATTATATATATATATATATATATATATAGATTAAAATAACATATGCCATATATATATATATGGCCTATTCTATATATATATATATATATATAATATATAAATATATTTGAAATATAATATATAGCTTATATAATATGTTAATATATATATATATAGATATATATATATATATATATATATATATATATATATATATATATATATAAGCCCCATTTAGTGACTTCAGAAAATTTTTGGACTTAGAATTTTTTTTTAGAAATTTTTATATGTGTATTGATGGTACCCAAATGTCTCCCTGCGGGATACATTTGTATAGCCCCAAGATCTATATGTGGCCGTATGACCGACCACCATAGAATTTAATTGTGCTAGTGTCTAGTTATAATAAAAAGAATTAAAACCATCATTCGCTTTTATGATAAATAAGCAAGTAAGATGTTTTCTACAAATAAATAAAAAAAGAAAAGAAAAGAAAAATACACGTCACAACGGAGAGTAGGGTGAAGAGAGGTGAAGTGGTAACTAGTTCAATTTTGGCATAACCCATGCCACAAATTGGCGGGAGTTACCATCTTGATTTCAGTGACGTACACAGGGACAGCCTTGCTCCCTGTGGAAATAAATGATAGATTGACCAATAAAAGGATATATAAGAAAGCCTTAACCAATAGAAAGCAGCCAGCTAAACCCGTACTGCGAAGTCAGCTGCCGGGTAATATTCAAGCAGCAGTTTGGAAGGAGTCAAGCATTGCATGCAGACGCGTTTTAGTGAGCGCATTGCTTCCACGTCGAGATATCGATGATGTTTGATAGGATTTTCGATATTCTTCAAATATGCCTGCAGATGCAGGAAAAAGGTAAACAAATTTGATAGTCATGAACATCTGTTCATGAAAATGTTAGCTTGCTGGTTTCAACACGTAAGTAGACTTAAGTCTTGTACATCCTTTCTAATTTTCAGCCCAGCTCGTCTGATATTTTTATAAAAGGTTGTCATGATGCAAATAACAAAGAATTGAAGGATTATAATGAACGAAACCCAGGACTGCAAGGACATTAGAAAGAAACTAAAAGTGGTAAAGATATCCCTTAAAGAGATATGCAACCCGGAAATAATCATAAATAAGAAAACAAAGGATATTGATGATACGGATGAATATTATACGCCTCCGTGGATTGAAATAAATGAGGGAAAATTTAAAGTGCACATTGAATATAATGAGACATCTTGAATCGAATGATTGATTAGGATTTGTAACCATTTGCTGTTGATTCATTTCATGCCATTTTCTGATCTAAATAAAATTGCAAGTTAATTGATCAGGCTGTTGAATATTTCCTTACATGTTGGATAATGTAGGAAATGAGTATTTGCAAAATGTACTTACTTACTTACTTACTTAGTCGTTCCCCTTCTACCGTGAGGTGTAGAGGTTTGGAAGAGAGAGCGCCAGACCATTCTATCAGCTGTCTTCTTCCTGGCCTGGTTCCATTCTAGTCCTCGGTCCTTCAAAGATTGTCTAATGTTGTCCTCCCAGCGGACTCTGGGTCGTCCTGGAGGTCTGGATCCCTGGCTCTTTGTTTCCCATGCTTGCCGTGGTAGCCGAAGCAAAATGTACACCACTATCATTCTCCAAACTATAACATCTAAATAGAGGAAAGAACAGACTTGTACTCCACAACATAAACCAAGAAAATTACATCTCTGGCGGACTTCAAGCCAGTCAAATATCTAACTTGGAAAAACAGAAAAATAAAACAAAATAGAAGAAAATACCATAACAAGAAAAAGTAGGCACATTAGTGGTCTACTTCATTATACTATACTACATCCCTGACGGCCACATGTTTGCGCAGGTTCTGTTGGAGTTGCGCTCTTTAGAGTTTGTATCCCTTTTCGCGTGAGGACATTAATTGTAGGAGTGTCTCTTGCAGGTTTTCTTAGTGTGCGAAAATTGCTGGCAGTTTGAGCACGGCATAACTGGAGATATGTGCTCTTCTATTTTTTCGACATCTATCATCTAGGTTTAGTTGACTTGGTCTTGGTTCCTTAAATAGTTAGGATAACTAGGTTTGTGTCCTTCTTGTCCCATGTCTTCAGTCTTTCCACCTGTGTTATTTTGATATTCTTGTTTTCTGTTTGCAGGCGGTTGCGGACTTCTTGTGTAGACCAATTGTTGTCAACCCCTCTTACAATTATCGTTTTGGTTTTCTTGTAGATCTCTACAGTAACTTTAATCTGGTGGGGCAGCTGGACTTCTTTGTGTCCGGACTCTAGTTCGACCATCAGTTTGTTTGTCTTCTCGGTGTTATTTAGAGCTATTATAACTCATTTTTCGTGTCTTGTAACTCTAATTATACTCCTCCTGCCCGTTATTGCCTCGAGGATAGCGATCACTTTATCGTCGGAAAGGCCCTGAGCGAGGCCTCACCTCCAGACATCTGAGTTATCTTAATGATCCTCTCCTGTAGTGCCTCGTGAGAGACGGCATTTCTTGGCTTGCGAAGTTGGCACGCTCCGACTTCCGTCTCAGTTTGAGCGTGTGGTCAGTGGGACGGACTCACCTGATCACCGTGGGACACTTAGTTGTTCTCTGTTGAGTCCCAAGTATCTCTATGTCTGCTATTGGTAAGTCAGGAGCTACTTCTAATACTGCTTCTTGTAATTGTGGAGAATGACTAAGGAACTCGTCTCTGTATTCACGAATTCTGGTAGTGCTTCGATAATGATATCTTCTGGGTCTAACTCTAAGTTCTGATGTTATTGTCCTCTCGTCCGCAGCAAGCTGGGAGGTGATGTCTGGCTGTTCTGCCCTTCTGTCTTACTCTTGTGCATGTACCCTGTCTGTGTTGTAGAGCTGTTTCTTCCACCTCCTTAGTATTTGAAGATGGGTCGGCTTTTCTCTCTGGGTGGCTGTTTCTGGTTTTGTTATACTCATGGTTGTTGTTCAGCGCTGGTGGACTGGTGTACATTTTCCTCTTCTTGGCGTTTGGTTTGGATCACATCATTTGTACTGCGATGTTTTTGTTTTTTTTAATGCTCTCATGAGGCGCATTTTTTTAACTCGCGTGAGTCGCAGTGAAAACTGAAAAAGACCATCTTATTTTACAAAGAAATTGCAGTCTGTTTCAGCTATTCGCCATGTTTTTTTTAAATGCTAGATATTGCAGTCTGTTTCAGTTATCTGCGATGTTTTTTTTTAACTTTTATTTGCATTTCTTTTAAATTTACAAAATCATGCAACCTTTTACAAAATGGAAAGTACATTTTAAATTACATATAAACACTAGTGCGTACCCACGCTTTTATTTGCACACTTAAAAAGTAAATATCAAGGGTTAAACATTTTAAATAAAGTAATAGAGCAAAATGGAATCAATAAAGTAATAGAGTAAAATGGAATAAATAAAGTAAAACTAAATTCTAAAGATGAAAAAAGGTTAATGTTGGTTTAAAGTTGAAATACCTTACTGGGGTATATATATTTTTTTTTTTTTTAGAATTTATTCAGCTTGTTTAATGTCATAAAATATAATACAAACCATGTCACAAGTCGTGTACAGAAAAGAAATGAATTTCTGACAGCCATAAGAAACTGCTAGATGGGCGTTGGCTGATAACATCAAAGAATGGGCAGGACACGGTTTTTCCACACTTGTACGCATTGCTGAGGATAGAGAGCAGTGGAGGACCCTGTCTGCTGATGCTTCCACCATGGCACCCCTACGACCCATGACGGGTTACGGGCTGAGATGATGATGATGAAACATCACTCTAAGTCTTGCGACACACAGATATTTTCATACATCAATTTCACACATGAACAAATTTAAATTCACCAACCTTTCACAAGAACGTGAATCTAACCTTTATCTTTTCCACAGTATGACAAAAATGAATATTTCGTAATAAAAAATTATGTAAGTGTCTATCAAATTACTGAATATCACTTGAAATCTTGTGCTATGAACCTGTGAGATTTGAAATTGTTCGTATTGACCTTGGGTTTTAAGAATATGCTAGTTGGTTTTTTTTTATTTTTATTTCTTTCCACTTTACAAAAAGATACATTTGCATAAAATACAAAAGAAATGCAAGAAAAATACATTGCTTGTTACATATGAAACCTCATGCGCACTCTCACTTCCATTATGTACTTAAACAAGTTAAAAGTTAAAAAAAAAAATAAAAAACAATAAAAATAAAAATAAAAGGAATAATTGAAAAAAAAAACAAATACTTAGAAAACAATTTATATAATAAGTAATGTAGATTTTATATAGTCTTAAGTAAAGTGGAATAAAAAAAGTTAATTTAAATTTAAAAAAGAAAGAAAAATTAGAATTGGTTTAGAGCTAAGTAAATTCCTATTTGGTTCATAGTATTTTACATGAACACTTGGAATACTTCTTAGACACTCCGAAATGAGCCAAAGCATTTAAGAAGGAAACATGAAGAAGAGAAAGAGCCTGGAATCTGCACCAATATACCGATATATACATACACACACATACATACATTCGTTCTGATTTATTCTTGATTTGTATTTCTTTTTCAATTAACTAAAACCAGTAACATTTTATAGTACATATAACCACTCACTCGTACTCGCACTCACTGGCCCACTTAAAAAAGTTTCCATATAAACTCGTTCACACACACATTGGAAATTTCACCCATAAAGCCAAATATGGCTATCATTTTTTAACATATGTACAGTCAATTCTGGGTTGAAATTAGTTTCCGTTTTTTTTAACACGTACACTACTTTTTTTCCCATTGTTGGGTGGTTAAAGTTGCAGTAAATGCAAAAGTAAGATGAGCGAGAGAGAGGGGGGGGGGGGGGGGTTGGGAGGTAGGGAGTGCGCGTGGGTGGGTGGTTTTTTTTTTTTTTTTTGTTTTTTTTTTTTTTTTTTTTATTAACACGTACACTACTTTTACATTTCCCTTAAAATAAAGTTGCAGTAAATGCACAAAATGTATAGTGTTTGTCTTTTTGAAAATTACGTCAGCTGAGTTAAATGCTTTGTTTTCTGGGTGAAAATATGTAGAAAAAGTTTTGCATTAAAGACCCTTTGCTCGTAAAGGGCTTTATTTCTACAAATCCATGCCAGATGTCTATATTCTGCTAAAAGCGTTTGTAAATGTAATTCAATGTGTGGAGTCATCTTTGGAAGGATGCAGAGCATAACTGCTTTATACATATCTACTTCTGTTCTTGTATGTTTTTGTAATATATGTTTCAAAGTGTTCAAAGTTTGTGTCACTGTATCACAATAAAAGAAAATGTGTTCCTCTGTCTCCATGAAGTTTAATCTACAAAGTTTACATTTTATTCGTACCGTAATTTTTTTCTTTTCTCTATACATCTTCTTCTTCCGTCCTTAGCCAACGACCGGCAAAGCAGTCAGTGGCCATTACGCCTAGTGGCGTCTTAAGGGCAACAGCGAATAGATTTTCTTTGCCGTTGTTCCCATCACGCCTAATGGCGTCTTTAGGGCAACGACAAATCAATCCGTTTGTTGTTGTTTCCGTAATCAAAGTTTCTCTATACATGATTGGTGTTAAATTAAATAATAATCTATAATCTGCGATGTTTTTTTTTTTTTTTTTTTTCCTCGCTTGAGGTCGCATATTTTTTTTCCTCGCATGAGGTCGCATTTTCCCCGCCCAAACCCGGCTCTGGTCAAGACTACATGTCCCAACACAAGAAGACCCAGTGACAAAATGTGTCACCTAGTGATCCTCTGTGTTCTCACACAAGGGACCTAATGACACATGAATGTCACTGTTCCGGTCCCCGTGTCTAGACACATGATCCCAGCCAAAAGCCGGATTCTAGGCATTGGGTTGTGCAGTATAAAATTTTTTTTTTTTTTTTTTTTTGGTCCTCGCTTGAGGTCGCATATTTTTCCTCGCATGAGGTCGCATTGTCCCCGCCCAAAACCCGGCTCTGGTCAAGACCACATGTCCCAACACACGAAGACCCAATGACACCATGTGTCATTGTAGTGGTCTTCTATGTTCTTACACAAAGGACCTCATGACATGAATGTCTTTTTTTTTTTTTTTTTTTTTTTTCCTCGCTTGAGGTCGCATATTTTTTTCCTCGCATGAGGTCGCATTATCCCCGCCCAAACCCGGCCCTGGTCAAGACCACATGTCCCAACACAAGAAGACCCTTTTTTCTTTTTTTTTTAAATGTCCTCGCATGAGGTTGCATATTTTTTCCTCGCATGAGGTTGCATTTGCCCCACCCATACCCGGTCCTGGTCAAGACCACATGTCCCAACACAAGAAGACCCAATGACAACATGTGTCACCGTAGTGATTGATCTTCTGTGTTCTCACACAAGAGACCTAATGACACATGAATGTCACTGTACCGGTCCCCGTGTCTAGACACATGATCCCAGCCAAAAGCCGGATTCTAGGCATTGGGTTGTGCAGTGTAAAATTTTTTTTTTTTTTTTTTTTTGTTTTTTCCTCGCTTGAGGTCGCATATTTTTTTCCTCGCATGAGGTCGCATTGTCCCCGCCCAAACCCGGCTCTGGTCAAGACCACATGTCCCAACACACGAAGACCCAATGACACCATGTGTCATTGTAGTGGTCTTCTATGTTCTTACACAAAGGACCTCATGACATAAATGTCATGGTCCCTGCGTCTAGACACATGATCCCAGCAAAACTTTTTTTTTTTTTTTTTTCCTCGCTTATTAGTGCTAGTTTTTTTCCTGCTTTGTTATACGACGAAGAAACACCATCAATAATTCAAGGCGACTTTCTATTAAAAGTTACAAATGAAAATATAGAAAAATCTTTGACTACCTAGCGTGCGCTTGTAAAATGTATTCTTTGAAAAAGTAATAAAACGCCAATAAGATTACCGTACTTAAAGTATGAAATATCTCTCATGAACTACATACAAACATACAGCACAAAAGAAAAAAAAGCAATTTAAATTATTAGAAGATTAAAATAAGTAATAAACTACTTTTAAAATTACATTTTTATGCCTACGTAATTCTTTCCCTTAAACATCTAATATTTTAACCTAGCATAAACTCCCTTGAATTTGCCCAACCCATACCCTGCCCTATGTCAAGATCTATCATCTACCTATCTATCTATCTATCCATCTATCTACTATCTATCTATCTATCTATCTATCTATCTATCTATCTATCTATCTATCTATCTATCTATCTATCTATCTATCTATCTATCTATCTATCTATCTATCTATCTATCTATCTATCTATCTATCTATCTATTACATATCAAATATCTAAAAATCTATCTATCAGCCTGCTCTTCTAAAATCTATTCCTTATAAAAAACTTTAATCTGATTGGTTTCAAGGAGGATTATTTTTTTGTTTGTTCACGTTTAAATGTGTTTATGCTGCGTTCTTATTGTTTTTTGTTTTTTATTGTTTTTTAACGTACTTTTGAATTTCTTAATTGTAATTTTTACTGTAATTGTATCCCTGTAAATATTAAATTTACCTTAATGTTCATTGCCTCTAACTTAATATTTACAGCAGATGTGAGGATGTATGTATGTATACAGAAGCCTTTATTACACATAAGGGAGGGAAACCCGTAATAAATGTTTATACAATACCAAACCTACCCACTATCCTGTTCTCACTGTTCTAGTCTACTATCATTTACTGGACACAGTATTAAGGTCCTAAGGGTCTTGTTGGATTCGGCCTATACTGCTTGATATCTATACAACAGAAATGATTCTATTATATTATCTAGGCTATCCCATGGCGGACTTCTGGTGTCATGTATTGTGGTTCGCACTGTTGACCTGCCATTGAAACATCATTTTTAAAGAAAGTTCAAATCCTGGGTAAGCCACTCATGTCTGTTGTTTTTCTGTTGTCTGGTGTTCTACTTCTTTATTTCCTGCGAGTGCCTGATAACATACCTTTATATTTGTTTCATATTAATTTACAGAAGCCTTCCACAACCTTTTTATCTTGGAGGAACCTTTGAAACAATTTGTAGGTATCAGTTAACCTCTTGAATATAAATTATTATATCTACAACTCACGGTACGTTAGCGTGATCATTAAGTTGTAATTATAATAATCCAATAAAAATTGCTAATCCTGATTGAGTAGAGAATGATTTTTTCTGTGGGTCTGTTTATTTTAGCCAACTTATTAGCCTACTGTATTTGTGTGGTTCTCACTTCCAACAAAGGATATCAACTCTTTTGTAAGTCAGTAGTGTAGGCAGTGTCGATTTACATATGGACTGAGCGTGCTGTAGCCCAGGACCTCATAATCTAGGGGGGGCCTTTGCCTCCTGCCAAAAAAAATAAAAAAATCACCATTAATTTTATTCCATTTCTAATGATAAAAATCAGGGGCGTACGTAAGCCAATAATGTGTAAGCACAAATCCAAAATTCAGGAATACATTGATGGAAGTGACCAAAGCACAAATTCTTGATTCTACTATATAGGCATAGTTGCTAGTAACATTAAACACGTATGACTGGATAACAAATACACAAATACGCACTTACTGTTTAGTAAAGTTTGTGGAGGCTTTAACCCTTTGCTTTTCAATTTAGCCAAAAGGAGAAATTGCCGCCATTTCTTGCCAGCTTCGCCAAAATGCAAATCTGTTATAGACGTAAGTTAAATTCCGAAATAAAAACATTATAAACATTAGTAGAGCCTAGAGTAATATCCCGTGCATTTTGAAATCAAGTGAGGATTCTTTTATACCATTGTTAATCACAATAATATTTAATTTTGACTTTTAGTGTTAAAAATAATGAGTAAGAGATATGAAAGTGGTGCTAGTAAACGAAAGCGACAAATGGAACAGAAGGCAATACTGAAGCATTTAAAGCCAAGCACGTCATATGGCTTTGTACAGCAGCTAGAATCATCCTGCATAACCTCTCAGATACACAACATTTATGTTTACAAACAGAAGAAAATAAAATAGACTACACTGAGCAGTCTGGGCAGACTGATGAACAACCAGTATATATACAGAACACAGCCTCTCTTCATGGAGAACTGTTGTCAGTAGCTACCACTATAAATACGGAAACTTCTGGAGAAAGTGACAATGAAGTGAGAAGACCTATAGCCAAAGAATTAACACAGGGCGCTGAAGGAACATCACACGAAATAGTTACATTAAAAGAAGCAGTCCAAGCTCATTACGATCTTAAAGACTATGAACAAGCAAACAAGCTCAGCGAATATCCTAGAATTGCAGACACACAAATACCAACTGTTCATGCTACTAGTGATTTCAGAGATAATAATGGCGTAGGTTTATAGACAACATTAAATAACGAGGAAAAATCATTCAGGGCAAAAAATCATTCTGGGATCAGCCTTTTACCAATTCGAAGCCAACATACAAAAACCAAGCCCAGTTTTGTTCTAAGAATGTATTCCATTACACTAAAGTAAATGGATAAACCTTCCCTCGAGAATGGTTAGAGTATTCTCCCACAAAAACTTTTCTCTAACCAAATTACTCAACTACTACTATAGCTTCTACTGGATTCAATGATTGGTATCACGCTTATCTTGTTGAAACCCACGAAAACATATTTAACAAGAAAGTGTGGTCAAACGTTAACATCAAAACTCGAAGAGCAAATCAAAGCAGAGCAGGATTACTAGCGGCACGTACTTCAGCGAGTTATTGCAGTGATTTCCCTTTTGGCAGAATGTGGCTTGGCATTTAGAGGAGATGATGAAACATTTGATTCTCCAAACAATGGTAACTTTTTTGGATTGTTTGAATTAGCTGCCAAATTTGATCCATTCCTGCATCTGTAGTGAAATTGACAGAGATACAACGGTAAAATACCTCCAAAGATAACATTTAAGGATAAAAACATAATGCGTAGGCTGCGAATAGTACATGATCGCCTAGACCGCGGGTCATCATCCTCCATAATAATTGACTTGCTAGACAGGAGAGGAACGGCGGATCAAAAAGGAAAAAAATATGACTGGAAAGATTGCGTGAGACTAGAAAGGCTAAGGAGACGCAATTGGGGGGGGGGGGGAAACGGAGAAAAGTCACGTTTCCCAAGTTGACATAAAAAGTAAGCAACTCGACAGAAGGGACCATAGATATGATACGCCACAGTCATTTATTGGACGCTTTTGCGATACCAGGCTTTTGATTTGAATTGAGCGGCTAAAACGCAGTTGCTTGAAATATTACCAAAATTAAAAAGTAACTTTTCATAATATTAATGTTAGGAATATAAAAATTAGCTGGCCGGATGGCCCATTCTGAGCAGTGAACTAATATGTTCTTAATTTTACAAACGGATAGATAATATTGAAGATAATGACAAAAGACAGTGTTGTTCACATCATCGACAGACTGTATTGAATCTAAAAGTGTCGCTATTTGCACACAAAAAACACGACCTCGAGACGCAGGTGTTCAAATCTACTTAGTATGGAAGAGAAGGGATTTTGTGGTGGCTGTGTCTAAAAATAACTTTTAACGACAAAATTTTGGAGGGGAGAGAAAGGTTGGTTCAAAAATCAAGTACAATTTTGAAGAAACACAAGTAGAGACGGACAGACTAACAGATAACCATCCATACTTGACTGAAGCATGACTGAAATGACTTTAGGGTAGGAAATTTGAATTTAAAATAAACCTAGGCAGTGATTGGCCACAGACAATCATATTATTAGCGCTCAGACGCGAAAGTGGGGCCATTCTTCAATAGTTGTTCAGTGATAGACACAGATTTTAAAGTGTGGTGATTTCCATATGAAAGAAAGTGAAAGAAGTTTAGGGACGCCATACTATAGCCAGCAGCTCAGCTGAGTTTTGCTAGCAATTCTGTGTTATTTATTCATAATCTGGTAAGATTGAAATTATTTCTTTATATGTTTTGAATATTGTTTAATGTTCGAGTGATTTGATACTGCCATATCGAAATCTAGCCTTACAAACAAGTAGGGATTTGCTCTAGACCCCCCGCCCTAGTCAGGGTCTAGGGACCAACAATGTACATAAACTCCAGCAAGGGTTAGGCAAGACAGATCAAGGGTTGAGAATAATGAAACATATTACCCATCCTCTTTTAGGGCAGAAAACTAATAAATATTTTTCAGAATCTATAGTCTGGGAGGATCTATCTGATGTAAAACCACCATGGTAAATGTGCTGTTTGGTCAGAGAGATCTGACCTGTCTGTATGATGTGGTTGTTGTGTCAGTGTTGTGTCCAGACGTGGGTAGAGAATAGATTTTGACACATGGCCCATACTTTGATTGCAGAGCTGTGAGTTTCTGTTGTCAACAAAGCAGTGTCTATTCAGTTGGTGACTTTACTCGAGTGTATCTGTGCAGTACTTGTGACAGAGACCACCATTATTGCCCGCCAGCACGGAGAGGTGGGACCACCAGATTTCAGCACCAGAGCTACAACTACAAGATGAGTGAGCCTCTGGTCTGCTGGACATTCACCAACGCTTTGTAGTTACTAATACCCCCATAAAAATTCCCACCATTTTCTGGACACTGTGTAGTCAATATAGACAGGTGTGATGAGGCCACCCCAACAGCACAAACATTAACTATCCTCCCAAGTAGATGACTACTAGAACATTTTAATAAAACTAACTAGTATAGTACATATATATGTACACTATTGCATTTATGATATAATATTCCATGCATTTCTTTCATAATCTCTAAATCCTTTTAAGTTCTGGTCAATCTAAAAAATTGATCCAGAACAAAATAAATGTAATATAATTCTATCAAAAATTTTACACACGTGAGTTAGTTCAGTGTATTTTAACATTTATTAATATTATTAGTCTTGTTAAATATCTGTGGGTATATCTATAACCTATTACACCACACTACATATCATAACCCTAGACACTTTACGTAGCTACATTCATTAAAAAAAAAATAGTGTGAGGTCGTAGTGGTAGCAAGAAAGGCCTTCTGACAATTCACAACTACATCTTATCTCAGGAGCCTTCACAGCTGGCCTCATACAATTACATTTAGTAATATCACCATCATACAATACCATCAAACACCACTACAGCATCCACGCATAAATCAGTATAGAAGTAAAGGCGGTGGTCAGCCATCGTACTTATCCAAAACTATATGTGAAGAGGTTATCCAGTTGATGGCTAATAAAGTTCGAGAAGCAATACTTAGCGACATTAAACAAGCAGGTTATTTTAGTTTATCAGTTGATTCAACCCCTGATGTTTCCCATGTTGATAAACTTATTGTTATTGTTTGATATGTTTCTCTTAGTGACGGATTACCAGTTGAATGCTTTCTGAGGTTTTTTTAACTGAAAGATCACGTCGGAGAAAGTATGGCTGAGCGGATACTGAACTACTTCAGTGAACTTGAAATTGATTTCAGTAAATGTAGAGGACAATCATATTATAATACAGCTAATATGGCTGGAAAGTATAACGGAGTTCAACAAAACATTCTGGAAAGGAACAGGTTTGCAAAGTTTATTCCACGCGCTGGACATTCCCTAAATCTAGTAGGACGAACCGCAGTTGACACATGTCTGGATGCAATGAATTTGTTTGGTACAATAAATGAACTTTATTGTTTTTTCTCAGCTTCTACAAAAAGAGGGTCAGTGCTAAAAAGTTTCTTGTCTCCAGAGTTAAAAGTTCCTAAGCATTTATCAGACACAAGATGGGAGGCTCACGCCAAAGCTGCTGCAGCGATTAGCGAAAATTATGCTAACATTGTTGAAGCCATCAGTCATATTTACAGTGATGAAACTGACACTAGACGACAGGCTGAAAATCTTCTACAAAAAATGAAAGGATTTGAATTCATTTTCTTGCTTCACATTTGTACATATTTACTAGACCAATTTCATAAAGTTAGCAAGGTCTTCCAAAGTTCACAAATTTCATTGAGCACATGTGCACAGATTTACAGTTCACTATTGCAGTTCGTATCAAACATTCCGGCTAATTTGGACGAAATTGAACAGCAAGCAAAAATTACTCTAGAGAGTACGAGAAAAAACAAAGCAATGATGGGGCAGTGCCCGAAGCTTTAGACAAACATTCTCCAAGAGACAGTTTTAGAATAAATTCATTTATTTATGACATGGATGCTCTTGAAGCCAACCTAGACAGAAGAGCAACAGTGTGTAGGAGTGTAGCTGGCAATTTGTCATTTTTGGTGAACCTGCAATCAACCAAGGAACACATTCATAATGGTGTCGAGATGTTGATGCAAGAGTATCCAAAGGATGTTGACCTCAGTCTAGTCGATGAACACTTGCACTTCCAACTGTAAGTCAAACAAGCTCACCCTGAAAAAGAAAATTTCTGCCACCAGGACATGTATCAAATAATATTCCAAGAAAAAATTCAAACAGCTTTTCCAAATGTGGAAACAATTTTCAGATTGTTCCTGTGTTTAATGGTTACTAATTGTAATGGTGAAAGATCATTTTCTAGACTAAAAAGGATTAAGAATGATCTGCGGTCAACAATGTCCCAAGATCGGTTGTCTGATCTTAGCATTCTCTGCATAGAAAAACTGCGGCTTTCTGATTTTAATGACATAATTGATAAATTTGCCTCCAAAAAAACTCAAAAGAAACTGTTTTGAGTTTGTACGTGTAATGTTTAAACATAGCTATGAATGTTGTGTGTGAACGTCTTCATTAGATCCATACTTTTGTAAACGTATTAAATTCATAAACAATCTTTTTATTAATGCTAAAATTTCAAAAATATTCTACTTTCATTGTGTGGATAAATGTCACAGAACGTCTGAACATGCACTTTTGGGTTCTCTCTCACACCTTCAGATCTACGGCACTATCATTTCTTTTTCTTCATTGTCTTACCAATCGCTTTTATTTGGCATATATCATGCGTTTTAATTCTTATTACTCTCTATGTTGGATCAGTAGAGTGAAGTCTCTAACACTCAACTCCCCTACGGAAGTATCTGCTATGGGACTACCTTTATCTTTTAACACGCAGACGTGTTTATGTTACGCCGGGTGTAAATGTAAATGAAATATAAATGAATTTATAGTGTGAAAACTTTTCAAACAGTGGAGATGTAAATGTAAAACATATTATATCTGTACGTTTAACCTTTTCATTTAAATGTAATGTAAAGCTAAAGCTATTCAGTTTAAATGTAAAGGACGTTTTATCCCGGGGATTAAATTTAATTTTCATCGAGGGTAAATTCTGACATGGGATGGTAAAATAGAAGAGGGGGTACATAACTATGTGTCGGGAAAACGCCATACTCAGAAGAGCGTTTCATTTCTATTTCTATTACCAGTTATTGGTGGTACCAGAAGAAAGTACTATCTCTGGAACCAAGTGAAGGTAGAAGTGGACTGACGTTGTGCGAGACGCCATCATAAGAGGGTCTTATAGACAGACGCAGAACCAGCTTGGCCGTTACTCCTTGACGTTCTGGAAACGTGCGGCGCCTGAACTTTGACCAGAGACGAGTGACAGCAGTGTACAGAAAACCTACCCATCAGGAGGAGGATTAGAATCATCATTGGCAGCTAAGTTAACCTATATGCTGCCACTTGAACTTCTTATCCAAAAACCATCACCCGAGTGATGAAAACGTCATTTTGTAACTAACTATTATTCCTTTCTTTTAAACTGTTAAACTTAAAGTGATAATTAAATTTTGTTATTTGTAATTATACAAAGGCACATCTCCAATTCAACCTGCAAGTCTGGAAGGAAGAGCTGGAGAAGAGAGGGATGGTCATAAGCAGCTCTAAAACAAAATCCATGGTGATATCACGAGAAGAAAGAAGACATCAGATTAAGCTGGGAGAACCGGTCCTGGAGCAGGTAGACCACTTTAAATACCTTGGAGCTATTATTGACCAAAAGGGAGGCATCAAAGAAGAGTTGACCACTCGAAAAGCAGCAGCTGATACGTCAAGGCCTTAAATCCCACTCCCTGCAGACCCAAGTAGAACAATCCCAACTAAGATGGTTTGGCCATGTCTGCAGAATGGGAGAAGATCGGCTACCACGACAAGCATGGGAAACAAAGAGCCAGGGATCCAGACCCCCAGGACGACCCAGAGTCCGCTGGGAGGACAACATCAGACAATCTTTGAAGGACCGAGGACTAGAATGGAACCAGGCCAGGAGGAAGACAGCCGATAGGATGGTCTGGCGCTCTCTCTTCCAAACCTCTACACCTCACGGTAGAAGAGGAACGACTAAGTAAGTAAGTAAGTAAGTAATTATACAAATTTAACTTCGATTCAATCATTTTAAATGTACTACATGTTTGTCTCAGTCAAAGTTACTAAACACACACTCTAAAGAGAGCTATATTATAAAAATAATTCCACTGAGTAACTCAGTGGTGGGGGCTTAACGAGCTAGAATAAACCATTGCTTAAATTCTCCATAAAAGGTGTCGGCAGATTACAGAATTAACGTGCTCAGCAACAGCCAGCATTGTTTTTGCTTATCTGAATATCTTGTGAATACTCCTTTGGGGTAGAAGTGTAATTAACCGTCTATCTACACATCTGCCAAGAGTAATCTGGCT
>JAMPIV010011417.1:0-62305 GCA_024509875.1 Oreohelix idahoensis
CTCTCCTGACTATGGAGTACTGTAGAATGTGCTATGACGATTGTGACATCTTTATGATAGCACATCCTTGCATCGTACTTGTCAAGCATACTAAGAAGCCAACTTGTGCAAACGAGTATAGAAGTGTATGCCTCGCCTGCTGCTGAAAAGCAACACATCGCGTCATACAGTAGTAATGGAGGTTAATTGGGAGCTGCTGTATTACTCCTACATGCATCGTGCTCTAGTAACCTATTTCAAATGATTTAGCTTGCCCGGCTGCCTGCCATTCCTCTTACTCAGTGTCATTCTAATATTCTACTGCCTGCTATGCGTCGTCTCCAGTTCTGGTGTCACGTGAGCTGATACTTATCTCTCTGATGAGTCAGCGGTCGACGTCATTCTTGAGTATATTTACAACATGCTGTCATAACAATAACCGTTTCTCCTATTGCTTTTCTCGGTCAAGTCGGTTCGTAACCCAGTTAGTTTAGTCATCATTTGATGATGAAGTGTCATAACTATTTTTCGGGTTAAAGTCTCAACTCTCCTTACTGATTGGAACTCATTTCTAATGGCGGCTCTAATGGCCTATAGAGGGTTAGAAGACGTCTAAATTGATATATGATCTCTGGTACGTCACGACCTGCATGCCAGTACATAGAAACACAAATCGTGTTATGTTATGCGCTATTTGCGCTGCACAGGTCCTTATTTTATGCCTATTGGCCCTAGCCTATTGTTACGGCTATATATAATGCGTTAACTTGCCCAGTGCGATTCCTCGTACTAATCCTGCAGTCACTTGCCTTTTCGTGAGCTACAGCATCGAACTACCATTTGTCTCAGCACTCTCACGATATAGGTTCTTCTCTGTTATTTTTCTCTTCGCACATGAGCATACGAATAGCAACCTATCAACGAAGCCTGCACGAGTCAGACTTACGAGAGCTGCCTGTACTATCGTTACATACAGCGTTTCCCTCTCTCGCGCTGCTACAATGGCTACTGACTGCCTGCTGATTCACAAGCATCTGAGTGGGTCCATGTCCATTATATGTATTGACATGTGTTGTATATCGTTAATATTGGAATATAAAGAATTCCGGCGTGCATAGCTCATTAAATTTATATTTTTTGTCATTGAACATATATTTACAATTGACACATCAACAACGTTATATATCGTAGCAGACACTTCTAATCTGTTATTCATTCTATTTATGCATCATACCATTCTTAGGCTATAGGAGTTAATAATATATGTTAGTACCTACTAATTACCTATATACAAACGTGGTATATTTCATTTCGCTAGGTTTAACAACCTGGTACGACTGAACTATTATGAGACATGAGTGTATTCCATACTTGCTATGTTAGTTAGTTATGCTATCACTACTGAGCAGCTTGATACTCAACTATAGCATATACGATAGCAATAATACCGTAATTATGTGCAATTACTATACTTATTATGATTACCTTATCGTCTATAAGAATATCTTCATCCATTGTCCTCCTTACGGCACTAGTTTAAGTAGCTCAAATTATCACTGCCAGTACGTTAATATCATGATAAATCTCGACTACATAAACAGATGACCGAAACAGAATCGACAGGAAAGCAGAGTTTGCAACTTGTTTGTACCACCTTGGTATCCTACTATTGTAACCGCATCGGACGAGTAACGGCAATGTGTAATCTTTGCTATCCTTCGGAATACCAGATAGCTGACTTAGACAAAGACCATGTTTCTCATCATAACACTGTAGTCGAGTCCATTTCCCCTGCAAGATAGATGCTTGTAGTCTAACTAACTTGAATCCGTGTATCCTACCAAAAAACACAGTTCATGGCGACGACGGTCCCCCAATACATTATACTCTTCGCATTATCTCTAATTGACTAGACTCACTACACCAAGCATTAGGCTACTAAAAGTATCTGACTAAGCCAGATGCAAAGAATAGAAGCACCAAGACCACATAAATGAGGCAATCAGTACTAAACCGACAGATATATATATATATATATATAGTACCAAGTTGTATTATCCTGCTAAAAATAGTTATTATGGCAAACCAAACTGTCACGGCGCTATTTTAGGCCGTGTTTACTTGCTTGTTTAGTGACAAGGCAAGCCGGTCTGAAGCCGACGAAAACAGCTGAACGACTGAGTCATGTGACCAGCGGGGGGAAAATTCGGGCGCCAAAAAGAGGGATTGAGGATTCGACGGCCTTCTGGTTTGGACGTAGATTATACGCCAGCTTGATGCTGCCCAAATTCTGTAGAATATCAGGAAATAGCGCCTGCCAAATTAGTCTTATTCGGGTGATGTTTATTCTAGGGAAGTGAATATTCTCCCAGTGTTGATTTTGTGCATGCTGAGCATTGTCTAAGTATTTTTGATAGTCGTCAGTTCGACAGTACCTTGTTGGTTTGCCGCTTGATTGAGCGGGGTTCACCGTAGGAGTTTGGTAGCCATTTACCTGTTCTTTCATTGTGATATTATATATGTTCATTCCTTGAGGCGGCATTTATATATACGTTTTGCACTGCATTAGGCCCGGTGTGGCCAAGTTATGTTGTTGTAATAAAAGAGACGTAAGCTGATAATAGACGTGTCGCCCATTGTTGTATAGTCATACATTAGTGGACACGAACCAGAGTGTGTGTGTGTTACGAGTATTTCATTCAATACAACAGTGGTATAGCCTTAGTAGTAGGAAGGGGGTAGCTGGCTAGCACCTCCCCTCCTCTCCCCCCCCCACCATAGCTAGAGAGGCTTGTGATAAAAACTATTGCCCAATCAGAATGGTTCAGGTGTATGTTCTTCGTGTTGTCCCTTTGCGACCCGAAATGAGAACTGAGTTTGACACTCCCTGATCTACGGTGTCTACGCCACATCCTTGGTTTTTCGTGGTAGGATAACGTGACAAATGTCGAGGTGCTGTCACGTGCTGGCCTTCACAGGATGTATATACCATATATATCTAAGTAAACTGGATACTGACGTTTCCTGGCTTTGAACCTTAACCTAGAAAATCTACCGCGAGAGGCAAGCTCTCTCGCCACTCCGTCAGTGGGAAGGTATATATTTATCTACGTCGATTATTATGTCAGTTTTAGTTTACGAACTAAAATATTTTATTTATTGCTCTTGTCTCGACAGCTCATTCAGATTTCTCTAGCTGAAGTCATCTCAAACTAAAATGTACGGTTTAATTAAGGGACTGCTACTGCTGTGTCTGCTACCCTTGTGTTCAGGTGAGTCCGTTTTGAGGAAAAGTTAATAACTTACACACATTTTCTTAATTCCAATATATCTTGTGATAGTTTAGAAATCCTTGGCTGTAGTAGCTACAAAAACACTGTTCTAATAAATAAAGTTTAAATCAACATCTACATCATGTGTCCTCAACCTTTTCTGGACCGCGGGCACATTTAGATTTATAAAGAGGCAGGCGAGCACCAACCAAATATTGCGACTCACTAATAGAAAATGGTTCATTTTTACAACAAATTATTTATATGAGGCTGGGTAAACATACTTAATGATATACGAAACATTCAGGATGTTAAAAAAATATGAATTTTCAACATTTGAGTCAAAGATATAATTAGTGTAATCTTCGGGACTACGTGTCACTTAGCCACCTTTTCATAGTTAAGAATGTTTAATGAAGTGCCTCCTGAATTATCAATTAATGCTTAGATTGTTAGAGTATCAGCTATTGAATATACAAGTAGCATCACTTGCTGTTTCTAGATTGTTAGAGTATCAGCTATTGAATATAGCATAACTTGTTGTGTCTAGATTGTTAGAGTATCAGCTATTGAGTATACAAGTAGCATAACTTGTTGTGTCTAGATTGTTAGAGTATCAGCTATTGAATATACAAGTAGCATAACTTGTTGTGTCTAGATTGTTAGAGAATCAGCTATTGAATATACAAGTAGCATAACTTGTTGTGTCTAGATTGTTAGAGTATCAGCTATTGAGTATAGCATAACTTGTTGTGTCTAGATTGTTAGAGTATCAGCTATTAAATATAGCATAACTTCTTGTGTCTAGATTGTTAGAATAGCAGCTATTGAGTATAGCATAACTTGTGTCTAGATTGTTAGAGTATCAGCTTTTGAGTATAGCATAACTTGTTGTGTCTAGATCAGTGGTGGCCAAGAAAGGTTGGCGGAGGGCCAGATTATGGTATGGTAAAGGGTAACACCAGAGGGCCAGACCTATAAAATCCTTAAAAAATAAAGTTCTGAGATTTAGTTTTACATATATAATGAACCCAATAAACCTTTATTGAGAGCAAACTGCCACAGTAAGATCTGGAAGGAATTATTCACCATTAAATACCATCGCAATAAGGATAGCTGAAATTTTTTCAGGTCATATAAAAAAGACTTAATAGTCTGTAAAAAACTGGGATGGAAGGCATGGTCCCCCTGAAAAAGTGGGAAGGGGTCCGAACATTGACGACAAGGTGGACAAAAGGTACATCACAGAGAGTCTGAACTTGTTATTTGGCTGAATGGCAGGCTCAGACCTTGTCCAAGTAGAATAATCGTGAATGCAGTTCAGAAGAGCAGCTCGTTAATGGGAACTATCGTTATGGAAAGAATATGTCCGTGTATGTTGTTCGTTGATTCGATGATTTCCCTTCGTGGAAGGCAATAAACACCCTTATTGGGTCTATTATATACAAGTTGTGTGGATGCTGAAAGTGTTCAGGGGGGGGGTACAAGGTCTAGTGAAGCACGTTGAATGGTAATAAGGGTACCATTTGTATAGTGGACTCGACATTGAATATCTCAACTAACAATAAACTATGAACATGCGTTGCAACAATCTGTGGACAACAACCCCCCATTAAAGATAATCGAAATGGGTAAATCCTGTATCAAGGGGGGGTCAACCAGCAGATATTTGGGTGTGGCTGTTGGTCATTATCTATTAGCACCCCCCCAAGAAGATGGGACAGATGTCAACAGACTCCCCCCTTTACGGCGAGTTGTGTGTTGAACCAAGCTACATTCAACATACATGAAACATATACTGACATCTAAACATTATCATCACAAATTAAAACGGGGAATATTCAATAAACTTTTAGATATCTCTAGCATTTCTTCAGTCATGTTTAACGATACTGGTTTGATGCTTGAGCATTTTGAAGAAAGATATGGATTGATTACGGGTGAATTTGGGCTTGACTAGATCTGGCCACTAGAAATGATTGAGGGGCCGCCTAAGTGCCACTTGCTTATGGAATACGCCACAAATCTGCCACTTACTATGAATCGTTATAGCAGCTTCATTGAGTACGAGTTTCTCATGGCACAGGGAGAAATAGTTGCAGTGTGAGGGTGTATGGGCCTGTGTTGGTTGCTATGATTGTGGGTGATGTCGTTCACAACAGTTCATCTCACAAATGACAATGAACATGGAGATTTCAATAGATAGTGTTACTGCTATCTTACTGAATTTCCCATGTATCATGGTAAGCATCTGGAAACATGGACGATGCAAGGGTACGCGATTTGGAAAGATAACTATGTAGCTGGCGAGGGGGATTGATCAAGTGGTGAATGGGGGTGTAAGCTGACTACTGGGGAGGACTAGAATGGGGGATAAATGATGGGCTGTGCCAAAGGGGCCTCTAGAATGATGAAGCCACAAATGCTGGCTGTCTACGAGTGTACTAGTCAGCAGCCCAGTTGATCAAGTGAACACTCATATCAGACACAGCTAATTTCGAGTAAATTAGGAGATGCGAGTGATAAACGGGAGTTGTGAAACCACGTGAGCTTTCGGTGGTGTTTGATTTTGCGTTTCAGTGGAGTGTGGTATTTGAGCAATGGCACAATTTACACAGTATGACACGCTTTTACATTAGAGGGTAGCATCTGTCAAGCAATAGGGCAATTTTAAGTATCATACTTGGGATAAAGTGCAGCAAGCAAAACTACTTGACAGTTTCAATGTTTATCTGCATGCATGACCAGAGGATCATTCTATAGACAGAGCTAAACGGTGAGGGATCATTTCACATTATCAGTGTCACGATAATTAGGGACGGATAAGTTTATGTTCGACACATACTCGCATCGAGCGGCGAACTATACTCTTCAGAGTATGCTCTAGTGTAGCGGGTGGGAGGTTAGTCGACGCACTATAGTGATGTATGGCGGCTATCGTTGACCCTCGGGCATCCGGAATATGTACTGAAAGTCTGGGGGGCCTATCAAGATGTAACTCCTCTCTATGTGAGAGAGAGAGTGCTAGCGCGTCATGAGTCTAATCTATATAGTCATGACAGAGGTTCATGCACATTTGGAGTGTGCACGTGTCGTGACAGGTGTTGGTAGGGTCACACAAGAACTTGATGCCGTATCTGAGCAGCAACCTCTCTAGGTACTGTCATAGAGGTATCTGGTACTTGCTCTGATTATGGGGCAGATCCGCGCTGATCACGATGCGACGTGCTAGCGTAGAAACAGTAGAACCTGTCCGAGCGGGCTAAGTAGATGGCGACCCGGTGTAGCGCTATACTAGAAGTGCGCGGTAGTGTTAGGGGGGTGGAGTAACGAAAGGTGCGTACCTGGGAGCGGTTGACTTACACGGCAGATGGGGCGGAGGAGGATAACCTGGGCTAGGAGTGAGCTCAGTGCGACTAGTGGGCGCACGACAGGTGAGGAGGTCAGGCAGTCTCACGACCATTGCTCAAACAGTCAAAGTTAGAATTATCAGATTTTGATACGTAAATGAGGTATTACCCCCCTTTGTTCGAATATCGACATCACAAAAACACACGCCTCCAGGCGTTTTGAATAAAATCAAAGGGGAAGGGACCTTGTAAGATAACTTAACATCACAAATAAGGCTTCCTCACTAATCTCTGCCCTGATCGCTCTCTGTATCAAGATACTCATGACACAGGAGAACGGCGACGATTGCGCTGCTCATTCTGACTTGTAATCCTTCACGAAGTCTGCTTTAGGAGCTGTGTTGTCCCACATTGGGAGGAAGCTTGCCTTACTTACGACAAACGCTAGACCGTCATTACATCGAGAGTCTCTAATGGTGGGGAGGGGCTCTTGAATATACCTGATTCGTGTCGGAATCAACGAGCAAACAGACATGTTAGAAACATTGTCCAGATAATATTGATTTGTTACTAAGATATATGGCGCCTTAGTGTATTGACAAGAATAACAATCCTCAAAAATCATTTCTGGTTTCAATTCATAACCCAAGCAATAACAGTTGATCGATACTACCATATAAGGAGAAATGGTCACACATAGTGCAAAAAAATATGGACCGACGTGTCCCGTCACAAGAGAAGGGAAACCATCATCTGAAAATGGTAATCTCAGTCCAAACTAGGTGTATCTCGCGCTGACCGAAAAAAATTAAAGTTGTACAATTCAGACAAGTTTTTTTGCATTATACTATTGTCTTTAGAAAAATGATTATACAATGTCTTTAAAAAATGATTATACAATATCTTTAAGAAAAAATGATTATACAATGTCTTCGGAAAATTCTTGTGCGTAACCATGGGCATTTCTGTAGGTGCAGGAAACATGGACGATGAATAAAGCATTTGGAAGAAAAAATGTAAGTCTACTTCCATAGTATAACCATCATCATTAAAAAATTATTTATAACCATCATCATCATTATTAGTATAACACATAGGGATCCTTGGTAGTAATTTTCCATCACTTTCTCATTATAGTATAACCATCATCACCATAATTAGTATAATCCTCAGCATCATTATTAGTACAATCATAATCATCATTATTAGTATAATCATCACTATTAGTATAATCATCATCATCATTATTAGTATCATCATCATCATCATTATTAAGTATAATTATCATCATTATTAGTATAATCATCATCATCATTATTAGTATCATCATCATCATTATTATTAAGTATAATTATCATCATTATTAGTATAATCATCAGCGTCATTATAAGTATAATCATCACCATCATTATTAGTATAATCATCATCATCATTATTAGTATAATAATCATCATCATCATTATTATTATAATCAACCATCATTATTATTAGTATAATTATAATCATTATCATCATTATTAGTATATACCATCATAGTATAACCATCATTATAGTATAATCATCATCATTATTAGTATAAACATCATCATCATTATTATTACAACCATCATATATTAGTAATATAATTATCATCATTAATATTATTATTAGTATAACCATCATCATCATTATTATTAGTATATTATTATATATCATCACTATTAGTATAACCATCATCATCATTATTAGTATAGCCATCATCATCATTATTAGTATCACCATCATCATTATTAGTCTAATTATCATCATCATTATTAGTATTACCATCATCATCATTATTAGTATAAATCATCATCACATTATCATATAATCATCATATACACTTTATCATCATTATTAGTATAACCATCATCATCATTATTAGTATAACCATCATCATCATTATTAGTATAACCATCATCATCATTATTAGTATAACCATCATCATCATTATTAGTATAACTATCATCATCATTATTAGTATAACCATCATCATCATTATTAGCATAACCATCATCATCATTATTAGTATAACCATCATCATCATTATTAGTATAATTTTCATCATCATTATTAGTATAACCAGCATCATCATTATTAGTATAACCATCATCATCATTATTAGTATAACCATCATCATCATTATTAGTATAACCATCATCATCATTATTAGTATAACCATCATCATCATTATTAGTATAGCCATCATCATCATTATTAGTATAACCATCATCATCATTATTAGTATAACCATCATCATCATTATTAGTATAACCATCATCATCATCATTATTAGTATAACCATCATCATCATTATTAGTATAACCATCATCATCATTATTAGTATAACCATCATCATCATTATTAGTATAACCATCATCATCATTATTAGTATAACCATCATCATCATTATTAGTATAACCATCATCGTCATTATTAGTATAACCACCATGATCATTATTTATTTTGCTCTCCTTTCTGAGCATGGCGCCTCCACTGTTCCTGGCCCACTTACAGGAAACATTCACATGCTCCCGCAGCGGTGGATTCTGTGGAAATGTGTTTTACATAGTGAGGTTGCCAGCCTCATTCACAGCATGACACGCCTGAGGAGGCAGTAATCCTGCTTTTTATTTGTCTCCTCAGAGGTCCGGATACGACATAGGACAAATTTATCATCACACTCGACACATCCTTGCCATAAATTATTGATGTCATGTTGTTATCATAAACAGATCCGCTGCCACAGCTAAACACGCCCTCTCACACACAGTAATTTATGTTCATTAATACTATCATCAATATCCAAGTATCATATCCACGTCATTAACTGTAGAACTGATCATCTTGTTACGTGTATTTGTTCCTTCATAGCATTGATACAAGAAGGAATCATACAGTGTGGTAAGTCTACCAATTGGACAAGTACTAATTTATCAACAACGAGGCATAATGAGAGAGAGTCTGTCCATCAAATTGTGTTTCCAATCAAGTACAGTGTCAAGAGATTACCAACAGTTATTCTGACGCTCACACAATTTCACAGCCTGGGGTCAGAAAATCTCAGAATTGAATTTCGCCTCAAGTCAGTCACAGCAACAGGATTTGAATTCAGCTGTGTCACGTGGCATTTAACAGTGATTTACTCCGTGCATGTTCGCTGGATTAGCTTTAATGAATACAATGCCGACTGAAAGAGAAAAACCAGTTGCCAGAAATCTCTAGAAACAAACAACACAACTTCTTAAAATGAATTCATAAAAGAAACTTTTGTTCAATGGTACATTTCAGTATATCGTTAAAAATTTTAATCATTTGAGTTCTAAGTTCTTAGAAAATACTTGTCATTTATTCCAACTGAAGAGACTAATTATTTTGTCTAAGATTATTATTATTATTATTATATATATATGCATCAGCAAAATACTTCAGACTGTGTTTCTAAGGTGGAAGGCAATAAAGAATAGATCAAAGTTAACTTTGTTAGCGTTGATTACAATGTCGTTAATTGGTTCTTTTATTTCTATCTATCTATCTATCTATCTATCTATCTATCTATCTATCTATCTATCTATCTATCTATCTATCTATCTATCTATCTATCTATCTATCTATCTATCTATCTATCTATCTATCTATCTATCTATCTATCTATCTATCTATCTATGTCTGTCTGTCTATCTCTCTCTGTCTGTCTGCCTATCTATCTATCTATCTATCTATCTATCTATCTATCTATCTATCTATCTGTCTGTCTGTCTGTCTGTCTGTCTGTCTGTCTGTCTGTCTGTCTATCTATCTATCTATCTATCTATCTATCTATCTATCTATCTATCTATCTATCTATCTGTCAGTCTGTCTGTCTTCTATCTATATATCTGTCTTTATCTATCTATATACCTATGTTTATATATCTATGTTTATATATATATATGTTTTTTTTATATATATATATATATATATATATATATATATATATATATATATATATATATATATATATATATATATATATATATATATATATATATATATATATATATATATATATATATACATACATAAATATATCTATCTATCTATCTATATTTCTATCCTTATCTTTCTATCTATTCTGGCGATAAGGTGACTTACTACACATTTTTCTTTTACAGCTACCATCTAGAGCTTTGCAGTTAACTACTTCACTTGTCCTGTGTCATTCCTACTACTAGTACACCAGTTCTCTTCTCCAGTTCTGGAAACTATCATTTTTAAATTGTTATCCAACATCCATCTCGCAATAATATCCTTAGGACACTCTTCTATGACATTGTTCACCGTCATTATCTTCCCTTTACTCCTCATTCTGCCAATAATTACACCGAACAACAGCCAAAATGTATCCGAGACAAAAGTAGCTATTTTTAACTAATTTGGACATGCTGATCACGAATATGAACTTAAAAATCGCGAATTCGCTCTAGTTTTTAAGATCACGGGGGGGGGGGGGGAAGGGAGAGGGGGGCGGGATAAATTGGTCAGTAGGCTGGTGGCTTCACCTTCTCGACGCGAATGACCCAGTCCTTCTTTTTTCTATAGCCCCGGCGCGTGATTCCCCAAGAGACGGATAGCCTTGAGCGCCAATTGAATGACGCAATCTGTAGCAGTCATTGCAACCACATTTTCCCCTTGTCATCATTTGTGTTGTGGATTCTGTGAGTGCAGACGTGTCGTTCAAGATGCCTTGTGAATGTGTGAACAGAGCGGATTATTTTTTGCTATATTTGCGGTTGAATAATTTTGCTATCACAAAGGCGACCCATTACACCGATGATAAAGAAAGCTTACAGCCTTTATTTTGGTTGTAAGATCGGTGACCAGGACCGGTATTATGCCCGCACATATGGTGTCATTCCTGTGCAACGAATCTGCGCTGCTGGTTAACCGAAAAGGACGATCGATGCGTTTCGCAGTTCCAATGGTGTGGAGGGAACGGACAAACCATCTTAATGATTGTTACTTTTGCATGACTCCTCCAATTGGACATGGTATTTCTAAGAAGAAAAAGCGGCCTGTGACCTATCCGAATATTCCCTCTGCTATGCGGCCAGTGCCTCACGGGGAAGGACTTCCTGTTCCGGACCCACCAGAATCTTATACTCTAGATGATGAAGAAGATAATAAGGCCAGTGGACATCCGTCACATTTGAAAGCATATACATCAAGAGATCCCGATTTCTTGCCTATTGAAGCGTCTGCACAGCCACATAAAATTACCCAGAGTGAATTGAATGATCTTGTGAGAGATCTGGAATTGCCAAAAAATAAAGCAGAGCTGTTGGGGTCCAGACTGCAGCAATGGGATCTTCTAGAAGAGAATGTACATGTGTCTGTGTTTCGTGCTCGGCAAAAAGATCTGCTTCCATATTTCAAAATGACAGATAACCTCATTGCTTGCGTTGATGTAGTGGGTCTGATGGTAGCACCACACATCAGCTACAAAAACGACGATTGGAGGCTGTTCATTGATTCGACCAAGTTGAGCTTAAAAGCTGTGATGCTCCATAATGGTAACATTTTACCATCTGTTCCACTCGGGTATGCAGTCTACATGAAAGAAACGTTCAAAAATATGAAACAACTGTTACACACCATCAACTATGACAAGTATAAGTGGCAGATTTGTGGTGACCTGAAGGTCATTGCCATCTTGATGGGGCTACATCAGAGTTACACAAAGTTTTGCTGTTTCCTCTGTCTGTGGGACAGCCGTGCCAGGACTTTCCACTACAAGAAAAAGGATTGGATCCAACGACAATCACTTGAACCGGGGAAAAAGAATGTTGTGAACGGTGGTTTGGTTTTGATAGAGAGAAAGAAGGTAGAAAAAAATGGTTTGAGAGATATGGATGGGTTTGGTTACAGATTGTTTGTCGTTGATGAAGGGAGATAAGATGTGTAAGCTTAGGCTTTGTCTTAAGGGAAGTAACTTAGAATTAAGTACCTTGCAGGTTTGAGTGAGTTGAGAAAAAAAAGTTTGCACGAGATGCGTAAAAATTCGAGATGCGTAAAATCGGGGTTTTGACATGTTGAGAGCGCTAGGTGTAGGCAGGGAAAGGTGTTTCTCTCAAGTGTGTAGTTAGATATTGAACGTGCTCAGCGTAAGATTTGATATTGTTGTATAAGATATATTCGGAGCACCAAAGTGTGTGTGTAAGAAAAAGTGTATTTCAAATGAAGAAACAAAACAGGTACGTTTTGACATTTTGATTATTTACTGCAAGAAACATGGGAAAAGAAACATAAACAGAAGAACGACAGGAAGTTCTGTCTGAATAAATATATGACATGTTCGATAGCTGAGACAAGTAATAGTAAGAAGACAAGCAAAATGTATGTGAAAAATGGATACTGAGATTGTTTGAAACTGAAGATTGTATTTTGCAAGACTGCCAACCTTGAAGAGAAAGGTTGGGCATACCATTTTTACTCAGTTATCAACGTATGTTAATAAAGTTCTACCATTGATATTTTCACTGCTGTTTTGAGTGGTATCGATTGATAAACAGTGGGTATGAAGAAAAAGTAGAGTCAGTCTGAGTGAAGGAAGTTTCTAGTATTTACTTTACAACACACTATCTACTGAAAGGGCAGTGGTCCGAATCTTGCAATAGGACATCCACGGCGACAGACATGCGTGGTGCTCGTGACCAGCCCTACAGTAGGCAGTAGCAAAGACAACAGATGACAGGGTAACTAATGGTGCGAGTAACCAGCCCTACAGTAGGATAGATCAAGAAACTTTTATAACTCAATGATAGTTCAAGAAACTTTTATAAAGCAAGACAGACTCTACTCAGATGTCAGTTTCGGCATCACATATTAGGTACGGTTGCGTCAAATATTTTCGTATCTAGCACTACAACGGTCACAGACTATTTTGGTGCACCTAACCCTATGCAAGATAGAGATTTAAAAGACTGCAGACAGAACGAAGGTCAAGTTCATTAAGAAGAGATTACACAGAAAGAAAGAATCCTGCGAGCGAAAAAAAAACAAATCAATACAAAACAGAAGTCAAGTAAAGTGAAGCGACATCAAAAACAACGAAGTTTATCCAAAGCATCACGAAGATCAAGTTCATTAAGAAGATACAAATCGAAGGAATCCTGCGAGCTGAAGAAACAAAGCAAGACAACACAGAAGTCAAGACATCACGAAGGACAAGTGCACAAGAAGAATATAAAGAACAAAACAGTCTACATCATCCGACAACCGTAAGAATACAGGTACATGCATGAGATAACAATCTGAATGATCAACAGGCCCAACGCGCAAAAAATAATAGTATACAGCCGTATAAGACACAAATTGTGTTGATTAATTCTGAAATACTGGAGGAGCAAGTGTGTATCCCAATCAAGGAAAACAGATTATGTAACACATAAACATTTAGAAACAAATTAAGTTAATTATTAGTGTAGTCAGTTAAATTATGAGAATTAGATTGATAATTGTTTTGTAACTCATAAGAATTATAAGTATTGTACACAGATATTGGTTAATAATTCTCTTACAGGTCAACCAAGAGATTAATATGTTTTTCTTAACAGGTGTTTCTATTAATACTAACACTTACAGGTCAAGACAAGATGCAACAACAACAACAACTTACGGTGGGTTTAGATCCCAATGTGGCTGCTCTTGAGCAGGTAGCCAAGGCTATGACATCCATTAGAAATGAAAGTAAGTTCCAGAATATCCGGAACAGTATAACACCATATTCAGGGAATCCTACTTTATGTAGAAAATGGTTGCTCGAGATACAAAGATATTGCACTTCGGTCAATATGGACCAAGGTGAGTACAAACAAGTTGCATATCTTTCCTCATGCGGGTTAGTAGTAGATTTTATAAGACGCAGGTTTGACACTGTCCCAGATGAGACATGGGAAGATTTTAAGAAAGAACTAATAAGAAGGTATGCACAAATTACGGATGCATCGTATGCGTGGACGCTGCTGAGGAGCATACAACAACAAGCAGAGGAACCCGTTCAAATGTTCAGCGACAGGTTGTTAAACCTAGCGGAAGAAGTTTTCTTGGGGCAACAAATTAACCAGCAAGAGGTGGAAAAACAGTTAGTGGGCATATTCGTAGATGGGTTGAATGGTATACCAATTAAATTACAACTCCTCAGGAAGGACCCACAAAACTTGTCACAGGCCATTACACTTGCTACAGCCGAAGAGAACCTTAGAAGAAGATTGGACCTCAGGCTTGGTAGGGTAGTTCCATGCGAAGAAACACAAGAAGAACCTATGGAGATAGGACATTGTCAACAAAGAAGAATATCAAGACGAGGGAGAGGAATGGAAACGTTTTATAGGTCAAGGCAGGTGGACCGCAGGCAAAGCGTGTGTTATGCTTGCAATAGGCTGGGACATAAACAATTTGAGTGTAACTATAGGCCATTAGAGCCGCAGCACTCAGTAAGGAGAGTTGAGACCTTTAACCCGAAACATAGTAGACAACACAATGGACAACAATATTACAACCATTCCGAAAAGAATAGAGACGGGAATGAAATAAATACCAAGAGAGGGAGACTCA
Organism: Oreohelix idahoensis; assembly: GCA_024509875.1. Taxonomy (NCBI): domain Eukaryota; kingdom Metazoa; phylum Mollusca; class Gastropoda; order Stylommatophora; family Oreohelicidae; genus Oreohelix; species Oreohelix idahoensis. The sequence continues at coordinate 15,215 of JAMPIV010011417.1, forward strand.
TCAGAGAGATAGTACAACCACGTGACAAGACGGAGAAAGGATATATTGATACAACAAGTGGAAGGCAGCCACAAGTAAACATGATAGGAAGGGCACATGTTAGGTATAACCAACAACCATACCATAGACAATGGGCCAGAGTACACCATCCTGCAAGTTGGTTTGACAAGAAAGGATGGCTACAAAAGACATGTCAAGAATACAGAAATAGGAAGATGAATTGGGATGGTTCAGTTATAAACAGCAACAAATATGAAAGGAGAAACATATGTACAGATCGCGAAATTGGGAAATGGAAATGTAACCAATATCAATATAAACAGGGACATAATAGAACATGGAATAACAGGGACAGGACACTCCCGACTTTCAACAGCAACTATGGATCAGGACATTGGGACAGCGTGAATAGCAGAAGAACTAGAATAGATTTGAGGAATTTTGTTGGAGACATCAGGAGAGGAGTCAAAGACAAGAAAATACAAATAAATGAAATTGAAAAACAAGAAAGAAAACAACGTATCCCTAAAAGAAGACAAGTAGCAACAGCAATCGAGCTAGCTCATAAACCAGAGGGTTGCTCATGTATTGTCGAAATACACGGAAGGAGATTTAGAGCATTGGTAGACTCAGGGGCTACTGTAAGCCTTATTAGGTTTGGACTTTATAAACAGATACGAGGCGTAGCTCAATACAGAAAGTCACAAAATACACTTACCTCGGTGTCAGGAGAAAACCTGAAAGTGATGGGAACAGCTATGGTGCAAATGAGAATTGGCAATATGATCGTGGAACACACGTTCACCATTGTGAAGGGGATGACGAGAAATATCATACTAGGACGTGATTTTCTGCTAAAACATAAGGCTCAAGTACATTTTGATACTCACCAACTGAAGATACATGGCGAATGCATCAGGTTACAGGACGACGTATACATAGCGTCCATAATCCGAAACAGAACAACAGTTACGCTGCGACCGAATGAAGTCGGTATTGTTCAAGGCAAGTTGAAAAGATCCCCATATTTCAACCAAGGACAAACGGTCTTAACACTTGACTGGCAAGATGGAGATATACTAGATGAACCCGGACTAGAAATGGTAGAAGGAATAGTACAAATTGGAAAAAGACGACAATTTCCAACGATGATTATAAACACCACGGGAAAAACAGTTAGAATACCAAGAGGATTTGTATTAGGAAGGGTACAACTGATGGAAGGTCAGGAAAGAAATATGGAATACCAAGAAAAGCACCAAATACAAGAAACTATGAACAATAACAACGCGCGTCAGAGACAAAATCGGAAACCACAAACAGTGGTGGTACCACAACATAGAGTTAACAAGATATACAGAGAGCAGAAGAAAGTGGAAACAAGGAAGCAGGACAAGATAGGAATCAAGAAAGATGTATGCACACCATTCAGACTCATTGCAGTGTTAGAAGAGAAAAAGCACACAAAAGAGAATGGAATACAGAGAATTAACGGTGTAACAGAAAAGATGGAAAGGATCAAAATACCTCAACCAAGTATAGAGCAGTTGAGGAAAGAAATAAAAGCCATCCTTGGAAGAACTAAACCAGACATCGTGGTACTAAAGAAGGTGCAGAAAATTCTGGAAGGAAAATTTGATATAGACTTATCACAAAGAAAGGAAGAAATCTACAAGCTTGTCGTAGACGAAATAGAGGAAGATAGACCGATGGATATAAGAGGCTATATAAGGAGCCATAGTATGTATAGTATGAGAGGCAGTGTTCAAGAAAGATGTACACGGATTCCCAATAACACACCACACTACACGGAAGGACAGAAGCAACACAACAATACACATGATAGGATAGGAACACGTAGAACTGAAGCAACACAAAAGGATAGTGACTGGAAGGAGTCTAACAGGATAGGAGACAACTGGAGAGTAGGATGGGAAGATGACTATGGAGAAACATCAACAGGTAGTCAGAGTCGCACAAGGGCAGGAAGAACACAAGGCCATGCGGAAACGGGACCGACATCTGGTCGGGTAACCCCAACCCCCCAAATTCAGCGAACAAGAGGAGATGGGCACATATAGGCCAGAAATCTTACACAGCGAACAAGAGGAGATGGGCACATATAGGCCAGAAGAAGACAGGATACAAGTATGGCAGGATACAGAGAGTAAACAGTACAATGCGATTCTAGAAGATACGACAGGAATAAGGAAACAATGGAATAATATTGAAACAGAAATAGATGCACCGTACAAACACACGAGAGCTGCAGAACAAAGAAACAGAGCACAGGAGCAGCAGCTATTGAAACAAAAGGGGCAACAGATAGAGACTAAACAAAAAAGTGGTACAAGTCAAACTCAGAATATAGAGGACACATCAGCTAAAAATTCAGATACGCAGGAAGAGATGGAGGAAGAAAATGTAAGAGGGATGAAGAGACAGCGGTCGTCGTCATCAGACGATTCAGAGGATTACAGAAGGCGTCTAGCAAAGTTGAGACATGTAGAAGAGGTCACACTAAAGAGGAAGAATAAAGTAAGAAATAGTAGTGTAGCGGAGATGAAGGACATACGGGTTCAATAAAAAAATTGTTCAATATATGGACAGAAAATTTGAAGAATTGGAAAAGGAGAAATGTAGTCATAGAGAAGTGCAAGAAGAACAAGATAGAAAGACCAAGGGAACGGGTCAATGGGATATAGACAGTGTCGACCAGGGAAGGTCGAGGAAAAACAAAGAGGAAGAAGGAAATAAAGATAGAACAAAAATAGAACAGTTAACTGCACTTTGCGCAGATTTAGAGAAGTTGGAAGAGTTAGAAAAGAGACAGGAAATGAATAGAGATGCATCAGAGAAAAAGGAAGATGTCACAGCACCTGGGGCAGGTGATGATATAAAAAAAGCCACAGAGAAGGCGAAGCAGAAAGAGGAAGAAGTTCAGAAACATGAAAGTAGTAGAAGTGCAGATCGACGAGAATACCGATCTAAGAGTAGAGATACTGAGGAGGCAAGTAGGGATACAGGTCGAAGAGAATACCGATCCAAGACTAGAGAGAGCGAGGAGAATAGGAGAGATAATAGTAGAGAAAGAAGGAGGGATACGGATAGAAGGGATTTCCGATCCAAGAGCCGAGATAGGCTGTGAAATAGAAGTGAGGATAGAAGAGATACGGGTCGACGGGAATACCTATCCAAGAGTCCAGAGGGACTAGATACACAGAGAAATAGAACACATACGGATCGACGTGATTACCGATCTAAGAGCCGGGAGGCTAGGAAAGACGAAGAGAGAGGAAATACGGATCGAAGGGAGTACCGATCCAAGAGCCGAGAGGCTAGAAAGGGAGATAGAAATAGGAGTAGTAGTATGAGAGATACTAGGAGTACAAGTCGAGGTAGCGACAAATTAAAGAGTAAAGAATCTGAGAGGAACCCAGGGAGTACGAGAAGGGAAGAAATGGAAGATAGAGGGAAACCGAGGCAAACGGTTGACGAAGTAAGAAGTAAGGAGGTTGAGAGAAACTCGGGAGATACACGAGATACAGAGGTAGAGAGGAAGCAAAGTGTTGACAAGGTTAGACGAGTAGAGGAGACTCAAGATATGAATAAACTGATAGCGTTAGAGGCGCTTAAAAGTAAAGAGACAATGGTGTTGAAGTTGATGGAGCTTATGAGCAAATAGGGGAATGAGTAGGAGGCTATGGAAAAAGACATAGCATATTAGGAGGTGTAGACAAGTGGCGGCGGTTGCTAGTCTTAAAAAGGACAAGTATGATTGGTCCATACCGCACTTAAGAAGTAAACTGAGCACACCTGACCAATAGGGTACTGCAGTAGAGGAGACGAGTAAAGGAGAGGTAAGAAGTAGAGGTCATAGGAGAATGGCAGACTATAGTTGGAAAGCCGTAGTGACGACGGCAGGAACAAAGGAAGATAGAGGTTGGAGAAGCCATAGAGCAGAACACGGCAGAAACATGGAATATTATGGAAAAATGGGAGAAATATGGAGTTATATATTTTGAGCAGTCGTAGAGGAAGACGGAAGGAATAATAGAAATTTAGAGATTTTGAGAAACCGTTGAGGAGGATGGCAGTATTATGGGTTTTTCTGGGAGAAATAAGGGAAAAATGAGATTTTGGGAAGCCGTGGAGCAGGACGGCGGAAATATGGACAAATGAGAAGAATAGAGACAAATGAAGTATGGAGAAATATGGAGACGGAGATTTTGGATAAAAGGAGAGAAGTAGAAATTGCAGCGGGAGTCTAGTTGTTTGGAAGCTAGATGCAATCGTTCTACACTGAACATAAAAGTGAGCTGAGTAGGTCCGAACGATGGACTACTGCAGTGGTGGAAGAGATGAGGAAAGAGGCAGGGAAGCCATAGATTAAGGGAGAGAGACGTAGATGAGAGGAATGGAGAAGTCACAGAGAGGAGACGAAAGGGAATTACGAGACAACTAAAGGAGTATTGGAGAAACTATAGAGAATATGGCGGTAGATGAGGGCCATAGGGAAATGGCGAAGATATAGAGAAAATTGGATAATTAGAAGTGATAATCTAGAGGGAGCTGACAACGGAGTTGAGGAAGATGCAGATTTTTTTTGGCAGTTGCCAAAGTCTGGTGAAGACTTTGTGGGAAGCAAGGCTTCTCCAAGTATAAGAAATGGAGGTTATAGGGAGATAATAAGGAAGAATAATGAGAGATAGAAAAACTAAGGAAATGAGAATAGAGGAGAGAATAATTATGTTGAGGAAACAGTACACATTGTATATGGTTACGGGTTTCTTTTAACCACATGGGAAGATGGAAATGAAAGGTAGATAACGTAGGAAAGATATGCAACTAAGTAGAACGATTAATGAGATAGGCAGAAATTCAAGATAATTCGCGTAGGCGGGATAATAAACTTGGGAGTAGAGATAAAAGGGATGGTAAATGGCTAATGAAGTTAGGAAGGTCTAGTAAGAGTAGTAAAGGAGCAAACGATAAGGTGTATTATGAGTTGTATTATATACAAGGTGTAATATGAAAGGAATTGCATTATGAGTAAGTTGTAACATGAAAAGAGTTGTATTCAGTAAAATGTATAATATGAAAACAGTTCCATGATGGAAAATGTATACTATGAAATGGAAATTGTAGACAGGAAGATGAGTGAGGTTGATTAGAAGTGGAGAATGGTGGGTCTCATTGGGATAGATGTTGAGGAAGAGAGGGATGGAATTGGTAGTAGAAGAGGGAAGGAAGAGAGTGAGTGGAGATTTTTCGGGAAATTTTCTCTGTGAGAGAAATTTTTTTTAAGGGGGGGAGATGTGTGAACGGTGGTTTGGTTTTGATAGAGAGAAAGAAGGTAGAAAAAATGGTTTGAGAGATATGGATGGGTTTGGTTACAGATTGTTTGTCGTTGATGAAGGGAGATAAGATGTGTAAGCTTAGGCTTTGTCTTAAAGGAAGTAACTTAGAATTAAGTACCTTGCAGGTTTGAGTGAGTTGAGAAAAAAAAGTTTGCACCAGAAAGTCGAGATGCGTAAACACATGTTAGGCGTGAACGAAGAATGTTAGATCGGGGTTTTGACAGAGTCGGTTTTGAGACGCGCTAGGTGTAGGCAGGGAAAGGTGTTTCTCTCAAGTGTGTAGTTAGATATTGAACGTGCTCAGCGTAAGATTTGATATTGTTGTATAAGATATATTCGGAGCACCAAAGTGTGTGTGTAAGAAAAAGTGTATTTCAAATGAAGAAACAAAACAGGTACGTTTTGACATTTTGATTATTTACTGCGTATGTGGCTCAGCAGACCAGGTCTGAGCAGAGGACAGTAAACAGAGGAAATCTTGGTAAAAGTGACAGCCCTGGCGGTTAAGGCCAGTTTCTCGTATAGAGATATAACAAGAAACATGGGAAAAGAAACATAAACAGAAGAACGACAGGAAGTTCTGTCTGAATAAATATATGACATGTTCTATAGCTGAGACAAGTAATAGTAAGAAGACAAGCAAATGTATGTGAAAAATGGATACTGAGATTGTTTGAAACTGAAGATTGTATTTTGCAAGACTGCCAACCTTGAAGAGAAAGGTCGGGCATACCATTTTTACTCAGTTATCAACGTATGTTAATAAAGTTCTACCATTGATATTTTCACTGCTGTTTTGAGTGGTATCGATTGATCAACAGTGGGTATAAAGAAAAAGTAGAGTCAGTCTGAGTGAAGGAAGTTTCTAGTATTTACTTTACAACACACTATCTACTGAAAGGGCAGTGGTCCGAATCTTGCAATACGACTCACGGCTACAATGTACTAAACGAACCACTTGTAGAATCCCACACAATCTTGCTCCCTCCACATCAAACTTAGACTAATGAAGAATTTTGTAAAGGCCATGGATCGAAATGGGGCAATATTTTTATACCTTCGTGATAAATTTCCAAGACTTAGAGAGGCCAAAATCAAGGAAGGTGTATTTGTCGGTCCACAGATACGTCAGCTCTTCCGAGATCAGCGTTTTGATGATATCCTCACAGGTGATGAAAAGTTAGTTTAGAATGCTTTCCAGCGTTTCCACAAACTTTCTAGGAAACAATAAGGCTGACAATTACTAGGAACTTGTAGAAACCCTCTTTCAGGACTACGAGAGATTAGGGTGCAACATGTCTTTGAAATTAAACTTGTTACGCTCTCATCTGGATTTCTTCTCTGCTAACTGCGGTGCTGTCAGTGACGAGCACGGAGAAAGATTTCATCAGAACATTACTACCCTCGAAAAAAGGTAACAAGGAAAATGGAATGCAGCAATGCTAGCAGACTATTGTTGGACCTTTGTGAGAGATGCTCCAGAAACTCATTACAAGCGACAGTCAAAAAGGCGTCGCTGTGAATCATTTCCGCCATGAGCATTATTATCATATTGTATGTATATCCAAATGTGTAAAACTTGTTTTATAGATTTAAAAAAAAAAACTAGAGCTAATCTGGTGTTTTAACGGCTATTTTCATATTCAGCAGCCCAAACAACATAAAGTTAACTTGGTTTAATCTCAGATACACACAAAAAGTCAAAATTTGTTGTCCAGTGTTATCTTATCCTCGGGTTGACACTATGTATTTTACCAGCTTGTTACAGTTATGACCTGTTTATCTTTTTTTGTGGATAGTCGGCGTTTAGCGAGGACGGTGGACAAAACCACTTTGACTTGTTTACTCAAGTCGCAGGCAGAGTAGTATGTCATATTCTTTACAGGTCGATTTCAGGTGGCGCGACATGACTTTTATATAAGGAAATACTCCGGGTCGATTGCGCAGGTGGCGCGTCAGGTGGCGCCACATGACTTTTTATATAGCGATATATTTTAGCTGGGGTGACTTCCTCTGACGATCAGCTTGCGTCCAGTTGTCCTATATTAGTTCGATAATGGCGGGCGTGTTGTTTATATTACAATATTTATGTTATACATATCTTTATTTTACAACATAGATACAAAGGTTTATAAATAGAAGTATATAGTTAATGATCTCTTTTAAAAGAATACTTGAGTTAAAGATGAAAATATAAAAAATCAATAACTGCGGCTCAGGTTACTAAGGGGGGTTTTGAAGCGAGTGGAGCCTTTTTGTACTGGCGGGGTGACGATGTAGGGTGAAGTGTGGCTTGTGGTTGTGTGTATGACTCAGGAGTGAAGTGTTAGAGACTTGCCTATACCAGGGACAGCATCTAGAGGTGGGAGTGAAGTGTTAGAGCCTTTACAAGGGCCAGCATCGAGAGGTGGGAGAGACGTGTTAGAGACTATACCAGGTCTAGCCTCAAGAGGTGTGAGGGAAGTGTTAGAGACTTGGCTATACTAGAACAAGCGTTGCGAGGTGGGAGTGAAGTGTTAGAGACCTGACTATACTAGGTCTAGTATCTAGAGGTGGGAGTGAAGTGTTAGAGACTTGACTATACCAGGACCAGCAGTGAGAGATGGGAGTGAAGTGTTAGAGACCTGACTATACTAGAACCAGCATCGAGAGGTTGGAGTGACGTGTTATATACTTGACTATACCAGGGCCTGCATCGAGAGGTGGGAGTGAAGGGTTAGAGACTTGGCTATACCAGGTGCAGCATCGAGAGGTTAGTGTAAAAAAAAATCGATAATGGCGGCGTACGGTACTAAGGGGGTTTTTGAAGCGAGTGGAGCCTTTTCATGCTGGCGAGGGTGACGAATCATGGTTGTAGCTGGCGGTTGTGAGTTTTTTGTGTAGGTATATCAGCCGCTTTGTAGGTCTCTGTTTCTTCTGTGGTGGATTAAAGACATTGGCCGGTGTGAGTGAAGTGATAAAGACTTGCCTATACTAGGACCACCAGCGAGAGGTGGGAGTGAAGTGTTAGAGATTTGACTATTTCAGATCTAGCATGAAGAGGAGGGATTGAAGTGTTAGAGACATGACTATATCAGGACCAGCATCTAGAGGTGGGAGTGAAGTGTTAGAGACATGACTACACTAGGACCAGAATCGAGAGGTGGGAGTGAAGTGTTAGAGACTTGACTATATCAGGTCCAGCATTTAGAGGTGGGAGTGAAGTGTTAGAGACGTGACTATATTAGGTCTAGCATGAAGAGGTGGGAGTGAAGTGTTTGAGACCTGACTATTCTAGGACCAGCAACGAGAGGTGGGAGTGAAGTGCTAGAGACTTGACTATACCAGGTCCAGCAGCTAGCGGTGGGAGTAGAATGTTAGAGACTTGCCTATACCAGGGACGACATCTAGAGGTGGGACGGAAGATTTAGAGACATGACTATGCTAGGATCAGAAGCGAGAGGTGGGAGTGAAGTGTTAGAGACCTGACTATATTAGGTCTAGCATGAATAGGTGGGAGTGAAGTGATAGAGACTTGACTATACTAGGTCTAACAGCTAGAGGTGGGCGTGAAATGTTAGAGACATGACTATACTAGGACCAGCATCGAGAGGTGGGAGTGAAGTGCTAGAGACATGACTATACTAAGACGAGCAGCGAGAGGTGGGAGTGAAGTGTTATAGACATGACTATACTAGGACCAATAGCGAGAGGTGAGAGTGAAAGAGACGTCACTATATTAGGGCCAGCACCTAGAGGTGGGAGTGCAGTGTTAGAGACTTGGCTTAACCATTTTTATGTGTAGGCATTTTAATTGTTGTATTGTGCGGGTATTGTGTTGTTTATTCATACAAGTAGGTAGACAACAGATATAAAACGCAATAAATACCTGCAGAAGTGAAATAAAATATAAAATATAAAAAAGCGATAAATTCGCTTAGAATAAATTTTATAGCAGTGTGATGTTGACTTTTAAGTGCACGGGGGTTTTGGTTTATGCTGACGAAGGTGACGACGCATGTTGGGGTGTAGCTGGCGGATAAGGGTTTTTTGTGTGTAGGTATTTTAATTGTTGTGTGTTTTGGTGAGAGCTGCCGGGGTGACATTATCGCTGTGTACCTGTCTTTTTATGTAAAAATAGGACAGGGAATTTCCGTTGTTTGATTAGTACAGCTAAAAGTGTAGCTTATTGTGTTGTTTATTGAGATCCTTAGTACGGGTGTCCTGCCCCGCGCTTGTTGTTTTAGTGAGAACCGCCAAAAAACGTGTTGAGTTGTTTTATTCAGCCTGTTAGTACTAGGTGTATTGTGCTCCCCGAAACAACCAGGGGTTCTCTTCTCGTATAATTTCCTACCCTGGGAGTTCTGACAAACGATTCGTGTTTTACCCTCACTAGTAAGAAAACTCGGCTCGATTGGCGTCGCGAAACTTCGCGCAGAAAACCATTGCTCGTATACTTTATCTAAGAAAAACATTATACAAACAGGACACGTAATAGATAAGAGCTATTTTTTTAGATGGGAAGAGGTGTAGTGGTTACGTTATCGTTATGTACCTGTCTGTTTATGTAAAAATAGAACAGGGCATTTTTTTTGTTGGGTGAATGTAATTACATATTGATACAGGTGCTGGGCCATGGGGTAGTATTCTTTATTATTTATAATATGTCACGAATAATAAGTCTACACAGGCCAATGCACAGCTAGTGGTATGTAAGTGTTCCCACACACACACACACACAGCCGTATTCTCCAGAAAATACCGCAAGAGCTGACGTATTTTTATTTGGTTCTTATTACAACGACTAATTGTGTTACCGCTAGTTTTGGAACCGGATCAATGGCCCGCGCAAAACATCACGCGTAATCCATGACTCGTTTGTAAAATTCCAGTACTATAGAGGGTGACGTCAGGGCTAAATATAGCTATCTAGAAAAGCGTAATAAAAAATCTAACATGCAGAGTTTTGCGTATTGGTAGACGAAAAATCCTAGCTGCAACGGGATTTACCTTTGTAAGACTAACATTTTACCTTTGTAAGACTAACCCTGCTGCTTATTTCTGTTCACGTAACAAGTTCAAAACACAATCGATCAATAGTAGAAATTTATAAAAGACACATTCCTTCGTTCGTGTGTTCGAACCCCCGCGACTTAAGGTTTCACATTTTTCACACGAGTGTTATCTGGTGATAGGTTTTATATTGTCTCCCAAGCGGTTCAAGCATGCGGCGACCACTGAAATGTAGTGCATTAAATAAATGTAACTAAGTATGTGTTCCAGTTATCAAACGGGTATCTACGTTTTGTCCTGCAATTTTCAAACTTTAGTAAAAGCTTTTTTTCCAAGCAGCAAACATGGTCCCAACATTTTCTCCCAGGCCTGCGCAAAGGGTCCAACCTGTAGGTAAATAGATCAACTGTCAAATACGTCTTTAAATATTTCTTCCCCTTGTCAAATATTTCTTACCGTTGTCAAAACATTTCTTCCACTTTGCAAAAATTTCTTCCACCTATCAAAATATTTTTTCCACTTGTCAAATTATTCTTTCTGTTGTCAAAATACTTGTTACCGTTGTCAAAATATTTCTTCCACTTGGCAAAATAAACATTTCTTCCACTTGTCAAACTATTTCTTCCACTTGTCAAATATTTCTTACCGGTGTCAAAATATTTCTTCCACTTGGCAAAATATTTTTTCCACTTATCAAAATATTTCTTCCACTTTTCAAATATTTCTTACCAGTGTCAAAATATTTCTTCCACTTGGCAAAAAAATTTCTTCCACTTGTCAAAATATTTCTTCCACTTGTCAAATATTTCTTACCGGTGTCAAAATATTTCTTCCACTTGGCAAAAAATGTCTTCCACTTGTCAAAATATTTCTTCTACTTGTCAAATATTTCTTACCGTTGTCAAAATATTTCTTCCACTTGGCAAAAAAATTTCTTCCACTTGTCAACATTTTTATTCCACTTGTCAAATATTTCTAACAATTGTCAAAATATTTCTTCCACTTGGCAAAATATTTCTTAAACTTGTCAAATAATTCTTACCGTTGTCAAAATATTTCTTCCACTTGGCAAACATTTCTGCCACTTGTCAAAATATTTCTTCGACTTGACAAAAATTTCTTACACTTGTCAAATATTTATGCAAATATTTATCCCACTTGGCAAATATTTTTTCCAGCTGGCAAAAATTTCTTCCACTTGGTAAATATTTCTTACCGTTGGCATAATATTTCTTCCACTTGGCAAATATTTCTTACCGTTGGCAAAATATTTCTTCTACTTGGCAAAAATTTCTTCCACTTGTCAAAATATTTCTTCGACTTGTCAAATATTTCTTACCGGTGTCAAAATTTTTCTTCCACTTGGCAAATATTTCTTCAATTATTTCTTACAGTTGCCAAATATTTATGCAAATGTTTTTGTTAGCAGTCAAATATTTCTTCAAACGGGTCTTCCAGTTGTCAAACATTTCTAACAGCTATACAGGCTTTGAAGGCCAGCGCGTGACAACACCTCGACATTTGGCACTTTATCTTTCCACGAAAGGCGGAGGAGGTGTCGCAGACACGGTAGATGGTAGGTATTGAGCCTTCTTTCTTGCTTAGCATAGATTGGCCTAATCTCACTAACATATAGAAGTGTACTGGTGATGCAGGTGTTATATACCGCAGCTTTGGTCTTCGTTGTGAGTTTGGCGTTTCCTCAAACACGTGATGTGAGGCGGGTAAAGGTAGCTGCAGCTCTGTTAATGAGGCTATCAATTTCGGTAAATTAATATGAAACAAATATAAAGGTATGTTATCAGGCACTCGCAGGAAATAAAGAAGTAGAACAGCAGGCAACAGAAAAGCAACAGACATGAGTGGCTTACCCAGGATTTGAACACTGGACCTTCCGTGCGACAACCCCGCCTAGCCATGCAAGCGAATCACACTATCCGCCCTGCCATCTACGCATCATCATAAAATAATGTTTCAATGGCAGATCAACAGTGCAAACCACAATACATGACACCAGAAGTCCACCATGGGCAGTTCAGCCTATTAATGACGCAATCACTTCTGTTGTATTTCTATTAAGCAGTATATGCCGAATCCAACAAGACAAGGACCTTAATACTGTGTCCAGTAAATGATAGTAGACTAGAACAGTGAGAACAGGTTAGTAGGTAGGTTTGGTATTGTATAAACATTTATTACACATAAGGGAGGGAAACCCGAGGCCTGTAAACAGTAAATTAATATGAAACAAATATAAAGGTATGTTATCAGGCACTCGCAGGAAATAAAGAAGTAGAACACCAGACAACAGAAAAACAACAGACATGAGTGGCTTACCCAGGATTTGAACACTGGACCTTCCGTGCAACAACCCCGCCTAGCCATGCAAGCGAATCACACTATCCGCCCTGCCATCTACGCATCATCAAAAAATGATGTTTCAATGGCAGGTCAACAGTGCGAACCACAATACATGACACCAGAAGTCCACCATGGGCAGTTCAGCCTATTAATGACGCAATCACTTCTGTTGTATTTCTATCAAGCAGTATAGGCCGAATCCAACAAGAAAAGGACCTTAATACTGTGTCCAGTAAATGATAGTAGACTAGAACAGTGAGAACAGGATAGTGGGTAGGTTTGGTATTGTATAAACATTTATTACACATAAGGGAGGGAAACCCGAGGCCTGTAAACAGTAAATTAATATGAAACAAATATAAAGGTATGTTATCAGGCACTCGCAGGAAATAAAGAAGTAGAACACCAGACAACAGAAAAACAACAGACATGAGTGGCTTACCCAGGATTTGAACACTGGACCTTCCGTGCAACAACCCCGCCTAGCCATGCAAGCGAATCACACTATCCGCCCTGCCATCTACGCATCATCAAAAAATGATGTTTCAATGGCAGGTCAACAGTGCGAACCACAATACATGACACCAGAAGTCCACCATGGGCAGTTCAGCCTATTAATGACGCAATCACTTCTGTTGTATTTCTATCAAGCAGTATAGGCCGAATCCAACAAGACAAGGACCTTAATACTGTGTCCAGTAAATGATAGTAGACTAGAACAGTGAGAACAGGATAGTGGGTAGGTTTGGTATTGTATAAACATTTATTACACATAAGGGAGGGAAACCCGAGGCCTGTAAACAGTAAATTAATATGAAACAAATATAAAGGTATGTTATCACGCACTCGCAGGAAACAAAGAAGTAGAACACCAGACAACAGAAAAACAACAGACATGAGTGGCTTACCCAGGATTTGAACACTGGACCTTCCGTGCGACAACCCCGCCTAGCCATGCAAGCGAATCACACTATCCGCCCTGCCATCTACGCATCATCAAAAAATGATGTTTCAATGGCAGGTCAACAGTGCGAACCACAACACATGACACCAGAAGTCCACCATGGGCAGTTCAGCCTATTAATGACGCAATCACTTCTGTTGTATTTCTATCAAGCAGTATAGTCCGAATCCAACAAGACAAGGACCTTAATACTGTGTCCAGTAAATGATAGTAGACTAGAACAGTGAGAACAGGATAGTGGGTAGGTTTGGTATTGTATAAACATTTATTACACATATGGGAGGGAAACCCGAGGCCTGTAAACAGTAAATTAATATGAAACAAATATAAAGGTATGTTATCAGGCACTCGCAAGAAATGAAGAAGTAGAACACCAGACAACAGAAAAACAACAGACATGAGTGGCTTACCCAGGATTTGAACACTGGACCTTCCGTGCGACAACCCCGCCTAGCCATGCAAGCGAATCACACTATCCGCCCTGCCATCTACGCATCATCAAAAATAGATGTTGCGCAGAGAGAGTTTATCATTGATGATATACACAAGGTATGTGTGAACCACGTGGTGTTAAGTCCGCCGAAGTGACGCTAACTGTGTTACCGCTAGTTATGAAACCAGATCGAGGGTCGGGGCAGAATTCGCGAGGAAACCATTGAGCGTAGACCGCGTGAAACTCCTTTAGCATAGAGGGTCGAATGGCTTCGGTTAGGGTCGGTGTCGTCAGCGCTAAATATAGGCTATCGGTAGCCAGCTCGCGTAATACAAGGGAAACAAGTTTATGTTCTTTTGCTCTTGTAGTATTATTTTGTTTATACATAAACTTGTTTCCCTTGTATCTCGCGAGCTGGCTACCGATAGCTTATATTTAGCGCTGACGACACCCCGAAACTCATATAATGTTTTTGTTACTGCTGTTTGAAAATAAAATATACATATATACTTCTATTTATATAACCTTACCCTTTTGTTGTCTACATGTCTTTGTATATTGTATAAAGAAACATACGAACACATGGCTGACTTATATAAACCCGTTGGTTTTTCTCTCACCCCTCATCACCTCCGCCTGCCAAAATCAATACCCACGCGCCCTCCCCATACCCCACCTACCATCTAACGACAATGGTTATATCTATATTGTCTTATTCCCGTGTCCCCCGCTACACCCCAACACAGAAATTACCTGTCATATTTTTACATAAAAAGACATGTCCACACCGTTAACGTCACCACAATCTTTCACAGATGTACTGCGCATGCGCGTACAATCCATAATGTCTTGGTTTTGTCACAAATGTTACGGTCGAAAAGAATAGAACCCCGCTAGTATCGATTATGTAATTACAGTCACCCAACAACGGAAATTCCCTGTCCTATTTTTACATAAAACGACAGGTGCACGGCGATAATGTCCCCCCGGCACCTCTCACCACAACACACAACAATGAAAATACCTACACAAAAACCCCACATCAACCAGCTACACCCCAACATGCGTCGTCACCTCCGCCAGCATAAACCAAAACCCCCGCGCATTTAAAAATCAACACCACACTGCTATAAAATGTATACTAAGCGAATTTATCGCTTTTTTATTTTTTTCTCTTTGTCTCAATATTGCAGGTTTTTATCGCGTTTTATGTCTGTTGTCTACCTACTTGTATGAATAAACAACACAATACCGGCATAATACAACAATTAAAATACCTAAACAAAAATGGTATAGCCAAGTCTCTAACACTGCACTCCCACCTCTAGGTGCTGGCCCTAGTATAGTGACGTCTCTTTCACTCCCACCTCTC
This sequence comes from Oreohelix idahoensis, assembly GCA_024509875.1. Taxonomy (NCBI): domain Eukaryota; kingdom Metazoa; phylum Mollusca; class Gastropoda; order Stylommatophora; family Oreohelicidae; genus Oreohelix; species Oreohelix idahoensis. The sequence goes on from JAMPIV010011417.1 coordinate 30,697, forward strand.
GCTGTTGGTCCTAGTATAGTCATGTCTCTAACACTTCACTCCCCCCTCTCGCTGCTGGTCCTAGTATAGTAATGTCTCTAACACTTCACTCCCACCTCTCGATGCTGGTCCTAGTATAGTCATGTCTTTAGCACTTCCCTCCCACCTCTAGCTGTTAGGCCTAGTATAGTCAAGTCTCTATTACTTCACTCCCACCTCTTCATTCTAGACGTAATGTAGTCACGTCTCTAATACGTCACTCCCACCTCTCACTGCTGGTTCTAGTATAGTCATGTCTCTAACACTTCCCTTCCACCTCTAGATGCTGTCCCTGGTATAGACAAGTCTCTAACACTTCACTCCCACCTCTGGCTGCTGGACCTGGTATAGTCAAATTTCTAGCACTTTACTCCCATCTCTTGCTGCTGGTCCTGGTATAGTCAGGTCTCTAACACTTCACTCCCACCTCTTCATGCTAGTTCTACTATAGTTACGTCTCTAACTCTTCACTCCCAACTCTAGATGCTAGGCCTCGTATAGCTAAGTCTCTAACCTTCACTGCCATCTCTCGATGCAGGCCCTGGTATGGCAAGTCTCTAACACGTCACTCCCACCTCTAGATGCTGGGTCTAGTATAGTCAAGTCTCTAACACTTCACTCCCACCTCTCGATGCTGGTCCTGATATAGTCATGTCTATAACACTTTACTCCCACCTCTTCATGTTAGATCTAATATAGTCAAATCTCTAACACTTCACTCCCACCTCTCGCTGGTGGTCCTAGTATAGGCAAGTCTCTATCACTTCACTCCCATCGGCCGATGTCTTTAATCTACCACCGAAGAAACAGAGACCTAGAATGCAGCTGATATGTCTACACAAAAAACTCACAACCGCCAGCTACAACCATGAGTCGTCACCCCCACACAAAAAGGCTCCACTCGCTTCAAAAACCCCCTTAGTAACCTACGCCGCCATTATCGCTTTTTTCTATCTTCACTCCCACCTCTCGATGCTGGACCTGGTATAGTCAAGTCTCTAACCCTTCACTCCCAACTCTAGCTGCTAGCCCTAGTATAGCCAGGTCTCTAACACTTCACTCCCAAGTCTTCATGCTAGACCTTATATAGTCACGTCTCTAATACTTCACTCTCACCTCTCGCTGCTGGTTCTGGTATAGTCAAGTCTCTAACGCTTCACTCACACCTCTCGGTGCTGGTCCTCGTATAGTCAGGACGCTAACACTTCACTCCCACATCTAGATGCTGGACCTGGTATAGTCAAGTCTCTAACACTTCACTCCCACCACTCGATACTGGACCTGGTATAGTGACGTCTCTAACACTTCACTCCCCCCTCGCAATGCTTGTTCTAGTATAGCCAAGTCTCTAACACTTCACTCCTACTTCTTGATGCTAGATCTGGTATAGTCTCTAACACGTCACTCACACCTCTCGATGCTTGCCCTAGTAAAGTCTCTAACACTTCACTCCCACCTCTAGATACTGTCAGTGGTATAGGCAAGTCTCTAACACTTCACTCCTGAGTCATACACACAACCACCTGCCACACCCCACCATGCATCGTCACCCCCGCCAGCACAAAAAGGCTCCACTCGCTTCAAAAACCCCCGTTTGTAACCTAAGCCGCCGTTATCGATTTTTTACATTTTCCTCTTTAACTTAAGTATTCTTTTAAAAGAGATCATTAACTATATACTTCTATTTATAAACCTTTTATCTATGTTGTAAAATAAATATATGTATAACATAAATATTGTAACATAAACAACACGCCCGCCATTATCGAACTAATATAGGACAACAGGACGCAAGCTGATCGTCAGAGGAAATCACTGTTGCGTGGGTGGTTTACTGGTGTTGGAGGGTCCTTCGTTCGATTATTATAAGTTTAGTTGGGATGCTTGCTTATTCATCATTACACAACTTGTGTCCAAGCAAACCCCGATTCCGTACGAACTCATCCATTATTACTATAAACTTCTTACAAGAAAGAGTTCATCAGGTCAAAGGACCGTCAACAATGCAAGTTGAAGCAATCAAACGTAATCAAAGGAATGTGGGTAAGCCTTCGATTCGAGTCCAATATTTATTACGAGTTGACGCACGAAGACAGTTCACATCGGTATACATTCATATATAGTCATTAGAAATTACATGCATAGTATTCATGTCCGTCCGTGTCAAAACAATATGTCAGAAGAACATCGTGGCTATATACGTGCGCTGTTGTAGTCAACAGCCAGAAATGAGCACATGAGTTCTTGACAGCTACAATTTGAATCATAATGCGATTCTCCTTCCATCATTTAGTTTAATTTAATTAATCTCATACTTAGATTAATAACCGAACTGACCCTGAGTTCTACATCGATTCATATATCTAATTTAGGCTATATACTCAGCCTTTTTTCCTTGGAAGAAATACAAGACACGACCTTCTTGCTTGACGGATAGCGTAACAAGGGCCATGTAACCAAGTCACCCAGCGTGACCTTCCCAACGCGAATGCGTCATAATCTCCGCATATATTTCGCGTTCAGTATACCGTAAAATATCGACATATTCTATAAATGTTAATGACCCCTAACGTTGCGCATGGCTAAACCCCAGCAGACGCCGTCATTTAAAATAACACCGTAACAGATTTCCTGTCAGACGGGGGGAAAAAATCTATTAGATAGATTTTTTTTGAAAAATATTAATCAAATTATCAAAAATTTAACAAAAACCGACGTATGACCTACGATGTTCTATCTAGAACAGTGTCGTGGTCATGTCAGTAATATCTTATAATAAAATCAACGTCATATCATATATATAACTTATATTAAACAAGGAAATGTCACTGTCACTAACTAATTAACTAATTAATTTGTTGTATGTATCGACTAACTAATAATGTGAGGTGTTATTAAAATTATTCTAACTAACTAAAATTAAAATAATTAATTATAGTATGTACGTATGGTACTAACTAATTACTATCTAATTGAAGAAAATGAGAAATAGTATAAGAGAGTAAAAGAAATAAAAATTGAGAAGTACGGACAATTAAAACCAAATATTAAAGTATACATTAAATTAGAATGCGTGTGAAAATGAAGTGTAAGGATAGATACCTAATTAAATTAACGCAATCAGAAGAAAGGAACAAAAACAAATTCATACATTTTAACTATAAATATGAAATGTCATAATGTAATATCTATTACCTTGATAATTACACTAATTAAAATATTAATTGGTGTGATATTATTTTGTTTCATCTTTTCTTTGTATATTTTATTTTTATTTTTTTTTTTCATCACACTTTAACTTTATTTTAATATATATTAATTTAATAACTAGAAAATTTAACAATATCGGACATGAAGATCCAATCGTTGTTATATCCTGTTGACTTGTATGAAAGTTCATTAAGACATAAGGTTCATATTATCGAATTATGATATGATTATCCAATCATCGTTAGTTCCTTTATTAAAACTTTGAATGTAATTGAATCAGTCATCACAGTATATGTCCCTTCTACATCAGAGATTGTTCCTTTTTAACAGTTTTCAATCGAAATGAGTGATACGCAAAGTGGAATTGAAGTCCAAATTTTCAAACGATCCGTAAAACTTGATATTTTGATCACAATAGTTTATTTCGAAATGTCCTTATTTAAGTAGGAAGTCCAAATGAAGTGTTGTATATTCTGACGTGGCATTAATACAGTTCATTGCAAATGTAATGCTTGATTAGTCAGAAAATTTGAAATAGTAATATTCATTCAGAATCCGTAGGATGTCTGGACAACGTATCGGCTATGACGTTTTCAGTCCCTGGTATCGACTGTATTTCAAACTCATATGGTTGCAACGTAATAGCAAATCTTGCAAGTTTTGCACTTTTATGGTTTGAATGACGTAATGCTGCTACAGATTTCTGATCAGTCTGGATCAAAAATGGAGATCCCAGCAGAAATTTTTCTAACTTGGTAATTGCCCAGATTACGGAGAGCAATTCTCGGTCTACTGTCGAATATTTAGTCTCCGGAGGTTTCAGCTTGCGTGAGATATAAAGTACAGGGTGAAGGACATCATCATGATATTGGAGTAGACAAGCTCCGAGTCCGTAATTACTCGCATCTGTACGTAGAACAAACTTTTTAGAAGCATCTGGTAATCTTAAAACAGGTGGGCATGAAAATATGTTTAAGATAGTGCGAAAAGTTTTGTCACATTCGTCTGTCCAATTTATCCTTACTGGCATGTTCTTCTTTAGTAACGATGACAGGACAGCCGTGATGGATGATAGGTGAGGTACAAATCTGCTTTAGTATTGGATCAAACCTAACAGACTCCTAACCTGTTTCTTCGTTTGAGGAACAGATAAATTTAATATTTTAGAAACCGTACTGGGAATTGTTTGGATACGTCCTGATCCAATAATGTGTCCCAGGAATGTTATCTCATTACACGCTATTTGAATTTTAGTTGGTTTAGCGGTTAAATGGTTATCCCGCAATATTTCCAAAACTGATTTAAGACCCAAAAAATGTTCCTCAAATGATGAACTAAACAAACATATGTCGTCAATGTAGGTAATTATATCTGATCTACCTGCTAAAATTTTTCGCATCATGCGAATAAAGGTAGCTGGAGCATTCATTAGCCCAAAAGGCATCACGTTCCACTGGTAAAGACCTTGTGGAGTTGAGAATGCTGTGTAGTATTTGGCTCTTTCGGTTAGTGGAATCTGCCAATAACCTTTGGTTAAGTCAATTTTAGTGAAAAGTGTAGCATTGGATAGACGAGGAAGTAAATCGTCAAGGATAGGATGTGGTTCGCTATCCGGTACTGTCTGCGCATTAAGTTTCCTATAGTCAACACATAAACGTATGTTGTTGTCCTTTTTCCGGACAATGACTAAAGGAGAAGAAAATGGAGATGTACTAGTCTCAATAATACCTAATGATATCATCTGTTCGAGTTCCTGAGATGTCTTACTCAGAAAATGTAGAGGTACAGAATAAGGATGAACACGAATTGGTGTATCATCGTTAAGAATAATATCGTGACTAATTACAGATGTGCAACCCGGTACATCCGTTAACACATCTGGGAAAGATTGTAGAAGATCAGCAACGCGTTGATGCTGTTGCGGTGTAACCGTAGAAGAAATGGTCACATCACGCCAAGATTCAGTAGATTGGACAATAAGTACAGGTAAAGGCATCTGCACTTCAGGAAATGAAGATTCTTCCTCCTGTATAACAGATAGATTAGAATAATGACAAGTAGATACAGTATTGTCATCTAATTCATGAAAAATTGACTGTAAGTGTATAGGACGTGTATGAAATTGCTTGAGCATATTAATATGGAATATCTTTCTGTGTCCCTTGATATCTAAGACGTAATCAACGTCTGAAATTTTATCAGTAACCTTATAAGGACCAGTCCATGAGATCAATAACTTATTGTTATTGTGAGGGAGTAATACATAAGCCTCATCGCCTGGGAATAATTGGCGTAATCGTCTAGATCGATTTTGTATAGATCGAGCCTTAGCTTTTGCAGCCTCAGAAGAAGCTGTTGCCAATTGGCAAGACTCAATAATATTATTCCGAAGATTAATCACATACTCATAAGATGACTGAGTGTCCTGAGTCATCTCTGCATCAATTAATAAATCTTTTATCAGTCCCATAGGACCTCTCGGAGGGGCACCAAAAACTAACTCAAAGGGAGAGAAGCCAGTTTGTTCATGTGGCACCTCTCGGTAAGCAAACAGGACAGCTGGGAGTGCTCTGTCCCAGTCCTGAGGGTAATTAACAGTAACCTTATGTAAAAGTTGCTTAAGCGTACGGTTAAGTCTTTCAACTGCACCGTTACTCATGGGATGATAAATGCTACTCAAATTCCTATCAATGTTCCAGGTTTTCATTACCTCGTTCATGGTATCGGATATAAACTGCGACTTATGGTCAGATAATAATTTTCTAGGAAACCCTATTCTAGAAAAAAATTAGATGTAGTGCATCAGCTACATCAGTGGTAGTGGTTGTCTTCAATGGAATGGCTTCTGGCCATCGTGTGCATAAATCAATGCACGTGAGAACAAATCTATGTCCTCTCGCAGATGGTAGAAGTGGACCAATTATATCTATGGCCATCTTATCAAAAGGTCGTACTGAGATATCGCAAGCCTGAATAGGCGCCGTGTGAAAAGCTCCACGTGCTTTCACTTCCTGGCATGTAGTACAAGAACGTACATACTGCGAAATATCACGTGATACTCCTGGCCAAAAGAATGAAGACAATACTCGAGATCGTGTTCGAGTATATCCCATATGTCCTGCACACTGCGAGTCATGCGCGTGTTGAAGAATGTACCGTCTGAAAGCAGCCGGTACCATCACTTGTTGTTTTACCTGTGATTTATCACTAAAGCATCTAAACAGTATATCATTTTTAACAATAAACCAATGTTTGTTATTATTACCTGATGTTAAATTATCAACCTTATTAACTAGGTTAAAAAATTTATTTAGAGATTTGTCATTTTTTTGTTTGTTTGCAAATGATTCCCTGTCAATAGGTGAATTGACCTCAATATCCTCCTGTTTCTCTGCATCCATCTTATTATCATTGACACTCTCCATGAGCATCGTCTGAGCTCTAGTTGTCACGGCGTTTCCAGTGCACAGATTGTGTCTCTCCCATTCAATAATATCTTCTGGTGAACAATCCTTGCTGCCGTGTATGCAACCCACCATAAGGTCTGCAATCGGCTTTTTCAGCATGCATACCTTCACGTTACCTGTGAAAAAAGGTGTTTTAACATGGATAATAGCTGTGGGGTAAAACTCAATAGTTCCACCAAAAGTCATGCAACGGACATATTCCCCCATTGCACAGCTAGGATGTACAAGCGACTGTCGCACTCCAATGGTTGTGGACCCCGAATCTCTCAATACAGAAACTATAGAACCGTTTACTATCCCTCTGTTAAAAATCAGAGAGCCTGTTCCATCATTGGCTGCAAGACCTACTTCTGGTGGAATGTGTCCGCAGTTTAGCACTGTCTCCTTTGCCTTCTGAAAAATAAGATTGCATTGTGGGCAACTATTCGCCACGTTATAATTAATAGCAAAGCATGCAGCAGAAGAATGAATGCATTGTATTATCGTTAGGTGGAACCTGAACCTTAGGGGTGATATCATTTGTAACTGCTGCCCCGGTATTATGGTTATAATGTGAAGATCCACGAGAATGAGAACGATTACGAGAATAATTAGTTGAATTATCCCGTTGTCGTTTATTGTAATTGTTATCTCGATGTCTCGAGTTATAATTATCGCTATTCTTCCAATTGTTATCATTATTATATTGATATGACCGATTATAACTTGAGTTACGTGGATTACTGTTGTATCTTGACTGAGGTGAATAATTTCTGTTTTGTTGTCTTCCTCTATTAAAGTTATTGTTAAAGTTATTCTGTCCCTTATGAAAATTAATGTCATAGTTTCCTTTGAACCTACCTCTGTCTACACTGTGTGTTCTTGGTTTGTTATTACTATGATATGCCATATTGGAGGCTACAGGAAGTGGTTCTCTTATCAACGAGCCAGAAATATTAGCATTCGGATGAGCTGTGCAGTAATTTAAAGAAATTTTTTCTAACTCATCAATAGATTCTGGTTTTCTTTCTTGCAGATAAGCAAAGAATGGGGGGCTGACAGAAGATAACACTTTATCCCTCAATAACAAATCGACTAACTTGTCGTAAGATTTGTTGACACCTGCCAGTTCAACCCATCGTTTAAAAGTATTGCGTATGTTAGCAATAAATCCCGTAAAATCTTTATTATTATCTGGCAATAAACTTTTGAAACGTAATCTACATGCCTCTTCGTTCAAATGGAACCGACGTAATAACAAATTCTTAATGGCCTCATAGTCTGTGGCTACGTTTCAATTTATTCTCTTCTTCAATCCGTAGGATTTCATCTCTTGCCACCTTTCTTTCTTCTTCTTCCTTAGCAATAGCTTTCCTTTCCTCCTCTTCTGCCTTATATTTTGCAAATTCAGCCAATGCATAAGCCTCGAGAAGTTCTCCTTTTTTTCCAAAATCCTTACCATTTTTAATAAAATAGTCTAAGTTAAGCATCTTGACGTTAATTTATTTAAGTATTCAATTACTTATGTCTTGTAATCACCACTAGAATCTATGTCGATAATTATAATTACTCGACTTGTGAATAATCAATATACGAAATTGCAATATTCCTGTATTGTTATGTATAAGTTCCACAAATCTATAATATTTTGTAAAAATATTATATATACCCACTAATATCTATCATAAATAGTTATGATAGTTAGTTTTATAAGGTGCTGAAATTATATCATGCACTTAATATTAATATTCAATAATTATGAGTATTATTCCTAAATAATTAGGTTATTTAATCTTAATTGCCACTAAGTTCTCAATGTAGTACTGAGAAAGTGTACTAATTAATATTTAATGTCTTAATATGTTATAAAGTTATAACAATTAAGCATAGTATATTATGTCATATTCATGAGCAATAAAGTGCATTGCCCATTTCTTGGACCATCACTGCAAATTGGTGCAAAGTCCCTAATTCCTCTTTAAAACTCAAAAAAAATTTAATGTATTAATCTATACTCTTATTAATGAATAAATTATAGCATTAATATTAAATTATAAAGGGATGAAATGAAGACCAACAATACAATGGGTTAACCAAGGATTACAGAACATTATTAACATACACAAAGACCTTTTCACAATAAAAATGCATTTACAACTAAGTTGACTAGACCGGAAGTGAGAATTGAAGAATGAACTGAATAGATAAATAACCTGCGTACACAACAATTAGTGACGTATACATGGACTCATTAACGGTCGTACAACAAAAATATAAACTGAAAGATAGTAAGGTCAGAAAAAACACGATAGATTACCAACATTGTTAAAGAACTGAATAAAAATTAGAACCAAATACACTAGAATACCACAGTTATAACACGACTATACAACTAACATGCAAGGTGAATTAATGCAAGTCCGAACGACACGATCACCGATATCCGACGCGTTCTTCGCGAAATGTTATTAATTCACGGCCTTAAGAACGATTACAATCAATTCGTAGCATCCCAGGAGCTATGGAACTGATTACAATTCGCCGCCCATCCATACCCGCTACATGTAAAAGACAGAAACAATATTTAACATGGCTACAAAAATGAAGAACATGGCATTATCGGACAAATAGGATTAACTTATTGTAGCCTTCAAATAAGTTACTTATCTTTTTGCCTCGATAGATTTATACAATGCTTGCTTCGCCAACGGACAGTAGGACCTATAATTCATGCTCATGTTGATTGAATCTATTTTCCAATGTTCGATTAAGCGTTTATAAATAATCTTCTTCAAGGACGTTGAAAGGCGGCTGCCATCACTACAGCTGATTCATCCTGTTGTCAAGGGGGTGTGACGTCATCCGTGTAGATACAAAAAGTGTTCATTTCGCTCGAAGGAAAATTATTTCTTTCAACTCGATAACACTAGTCAACAAATTTTCAAAAGTTATTTGTACCAGAAATTAAATATACAATTTCTTATTGATTTTGACATGCTGATTTCAAATATCATAATGAAATTCACCAATTGGCTCTGGGTTTTTTTTTAAATGATGAATTTACATTACAGTAATACAAATAATGTATGCTTGTTTAATTCTCTGGGGTGAACAGCTAGTCTTTCTACTTTAGCATTATAAAAATTGTGGTTATATACTCAATTAATTGATATTTCAACATAAAATGATAGAAAAAATAAAAACATTATTTAAAGTTCACATATCATGTTTTAAAAAGGCACATTTGAACCCATTCCGTCATTATTCAGTCGCTGTTCGAGCTCTCTTTGCTTGCTTCTTGTAGTCAATCGATGAGGTGTCTCTTGCCACAATCCAACAGTAATCAGCAAGCATTGAAGGGCTCCAATTGCCTTGATACTTTGTCTCCATAGCAGCAATGTCCTGGTGAAATCGTTCACCATGCTCATCACTGACCGCTCCACAGTTTGACGTAAAGAAATCCAGATGAGAATCCAGAAAATGAAATTTCAAAGACATGTTGCAGCCAAGACTCTTATACTTCAGAAGGAGATTTTCTACAATTTCATTGTAATTATCAGATCTGTTGTTTCCAAGAAAATTGTCCACCACTGACTTAAATGCTAGCCATGCTGCTTTTTCCTTGCCATGCAACACGCAAAGAAACTCGTCATCATGAAGAAGTTTTCAAATTTGCGGACCAACAAATACTCCCTCTCTTATTTTAGCTTCACTCAGTCTTGGAAATTTTCTGATAAGGTATTTGAAAGCCTCCTCTGTTTTCTCCATTGCCTTGACAAAGTTTTTTATGAGACCCAGCTTAATGTGCAAGGGTGGCAACAAAATCTTGCTGGTGTCGACAAGTGCTGGGTTCTCAACGTTCTTACTGCCAGGCTGCAATGACTGCCTGATTGGCCAATGTCTTCTGATGTAATGGTCACTTCGTGCACGGCTGTCCCACTCACAGAGAAAGCAACAGTACTTGGTGTATCCACCCTGTAGTCCAAGCAAAAGAGCGACCACTTTTAAGTCACCGCAAAGTGACCAATGATGATGATCATAGTTTATACACTTCAAAAGCTGCTTAATGTTTTCATAAGTTTCTTTCATATGAACTGCGTGACCAACTGGAATTGACGGTAACACATTACCATTATTCAACAAAACAGCTTTAAGACTCGTCTTGGATGAATCAGTGAAAAGCCTCCACTCTTCCGGTATGTAATTGATTTTGAGGGCTGCCATTAAACCAGACATGTCGTGGCACGCAGAAAGGTCACCCTCTTTGAAAAAGAATGTAATAAGCGGCTTCTGGCGGTTGCTATACACAGAAATTGTAACATCTTCTGCCAGGAGATTCCACTGTTGCAATCTGGAACCCAAAAGCTCCGCCTTGTTCTTCGGTAAATTCAGATCTCTTACAAGATCATTCAGTTCACCTTGGGTTATTAAATGTGGTTTAGTGGATGTAGTTTGCTCAAAATCTGGGTCGCTTGAGGTTGATGGTTCAGGACCACCAATGTCCTCTTCTTCATCAGTGGAAGCAGCTGAAAATGATTCTGGCACTTTGGGAACTGGTAGGTCATCGCCATGTGGTAAAGGACGCATTGCAGAAGGGATGTTTGGATATTCCAGAGTCCATTTTTTCTTCTTTGATATGCCTTTCCCAATTGGAGGGACCATGCAAAAGTAACAGTTGTTGAGATGATCAGTGGGCTCTCTCCAAATCATTGGGACTGCAAAAGGCATAGCTTGCCTTTTGCCAGTCAACCACAGTTTAAGATGTGCTGCACATGTATTGCAGCATATGTGTGGCGCCCAGTTCTTATCTTGATCTCCTATTCTGCAACCAAAATACAAACTGTACGCCGCCTTAATCACTTTAGTTATATTACGTTTTTGTGATACAAATGTCACCTCACCACATATATAACAGAAATTATTAGCACTGTTCACACATGTCCTAGGCATTTCTAACTACGATACTTTTGATAAGGACAAATGCACTAAATAATAATAATTTTATCAGAGATAAGATATTTATACACAAAGGTGATGTAATCATAGGTAGGATTGCATCATCAACTTCTCTTTAAATTTTTATTGATCATTAGAAAAAATTATGCAATCGCCCACAACAGTTGCGTCATATATATAAATTGACCGTAAGTAAACAAACTAGTAGCATATATCTTGAAAACTAGAGCCAATCAACATTTTTTAATGTCATTTTCGTTTTCAGCACACCAAAATTAGTTAAGATCAGCTATTTTCATTTCTGGTACATTTTGGTTGTTGACTAGTGTAATCTTTGAGTATTTTTTTACAATTAAATTCCAGTTCCGCATCACATTGGCCACCACTGTTGCGTGGGTGGTTTACTGGTGTTGGAGGGTCCTTCGTTCGATTATTATAAGTTTAGTTGGGATGCTTGCTTATTCATCATTACACAACTTGTGTCCAAGCAAACCCCGATTCCGTACGAACTCATCCATTATTACTATAAACTTCTTACAAGAAAGAGTTCATCAGGTCAAAGGACCGTCAACAATGCAAGTTGAAGCAATCAAACGTAATCAAAGGAATGTGGGTAAGCCTTCGATTCGAGTCCAATATTTATTACGAGTTGACGCACGAAGACAGTTCACATCGGTATACATTCATATATAGTCATTAGAAATTACATGCATAGTATTCATGTCCGTCCGTGTCAAAACAATATGTCAGAAGAACATCGTGGCTATATACGTGCGCTGTTGTAGTCAACAGCCAGAAATGAGCACATGAGTTCTTGACAGCTACAATTTGAATCATAATGCGATTCTCCTTCCATCATTTAGTTTAATTTAATTAATCTCATACTTAGATTAATAACCGAACTGACCCTGAGTTCTACATCGATTCATATATCTAATTTAGGCTATATACTCAGCCTTTTTTCCTTGGAAGAAATACAAGACACGACCTTCTTGCTTGACGGATAGCGTAACAAGGGCCATGTAACCAAGTCACCCAGCGTGACCTTCGCAACGCGAATGCGTCATAATCTCCGCATATATTTCGCGTTCAGTATACCGTAAAATATCGACATATTCTATAAATGTTAATGACCCCTAACGTTGCGCATGGCTAAACCCCAGCAGACGCCGTCATTTAAAATAACACCGTAACAGTCACCCCAGCTAAAATATATCGCTATATAAAAAGTCATGCGGCGCCCCCTGACGCGCCACCTGCGCAATCGACCCGGAGTATTTCCTTATGTAAAAGTCATGTCGCGCCACCCGAATTCGACCTGTAAAGAACATGACATACTACTAGGCAGTAGTCGTATTTTGATAGATGCGAATTAAGCTATCTATCATCCAATTTAGTTTGCCTAATTATTTTTGGTCAGCTTGGTTGAAGATGGTAGTTGTAAGATAACATGTGTGTAACTCTGTAGTCATGACTTGCACAATTACAGCCCATCCTTGAAACAACCTTCAAATATTAGGACACGTGAGATATGATACAGTCAGTTCCGGCAAGATGTCTTTTCGTAATAAACAAAGTTGTCAGGAAGAGATAACACGATTGTAGAGATAGAACAAGGCATTTGACATAATAATTTCCGGCATGTCATAAAATAATTAGTTGTAATATGGCGTTATATGGCCACGGCAATAATTATCGGGGTTGGGGGGGGGGGGGGGGGGGGGGGGGGGGGGGGAGGGGAAGGAATTTAATAAAATTAAACGCCTCACCTTTTCGACTTTAAAATAAGAAAATAGCCTAAACTAAATTGTGAAAGGGTTCCATCCAAAAGAGCCTCGCGAGGGTTACGTATTGCATGGGTGAGAATTTTAACTTTAAAACCCACCGCGTTTTGAAGTTTCCCCACTGCATTTTCCACCTTCGTCAGGGATATCACAGGCAGCCAGAATAGTAGTTAGTAAAAAGGATTCCATTATATGACATGTCAAAGTGATTTGGAGTAACTTCTAAAATTAAAAAGTATAAAACTTATGTTATAAAGCTTAGAGCCACAAGTCCGAGGAAACCTTCCACAAATTTTTGAAGTTAAGAGTGTACATTAAACAGTAACCTTAATTAGCTGGGAAAAGACTGCATCGTTAACAGTTGCACGATGTCCTGCGGTCACTCTGTTCACCAAAATCTGGTTATTTAACCCATTTGGGGTAAGTTGTATCATGCACATTTTTTAATTTTATATGAGCATTTAACATGTCTGAAATGCATATGGATGTAAAGTTCTGTATGAGCCTGGCAACCTCATAATGTACAATAACTTGCCATATAAACCACCACAGCATGAACTGGTGGCTGCTTCTTGCTGGTTTCCTCACAAGTACACAATAGCAGAGGTAGTCTCAGGCTTAATTGGGATCAGAAAGAGAATAATGATGACATCATGAGAAATAATATCTTAAAAAAGATATTATTTTGTCCATCTCTCAGTTTCTGGTACTAGTTACCGGTAATCACCAGTGGACACCATCCATAATAGAACGGGTCTAGAAGATGCTCGAAGCGGCGACCTTTATCGGAAGTTACTCCTGCACAGCAGTGAACGTGCTCCAACAAGCCACTCGACGCTTGACTTCAGAAGGAACAGTCAAGGATTCACTGAGAAAATGCATCCACAGAGCTCACTACAGCCATCCGTAAATTTGTCCAAATTTACCGGCTTCACCGAATGGACTATTTTTTTTAAATACACACAGTAATATTTTCCGAGTAAGATACGCAGTCCATGACCTTCATTTCTGACAAATCAATTTTATTCATTTTAACCCTGTTGATCAAATATTTCATTAATAACTCTCTTGCTGTCTACGTAAATATAAATCCTTAGTTGGAGTTAATAAATTTGGTTGAATGAAGTTGATGTCCGCACATTTATGACTAAATTTTTTAAAATACATACATACAGAGCTATTAAATTAATACTTTCCTGAATTACCTTCAGCTGGGGGCTATTTAAAAACGAGTCAAAAATATATTTCTTACAGAATATACAGTTTACAATCACCTTAGATGATGCAGTTGCTGTACTTGCCATTCTAAAATCCCTGTGAGATTCCCTAAATAGTGGGAGAAAACCCCCTAATTACAAATATGCAAAGAATAATCTTGAACGAAGGGTTATCTTCGGAAAAACTCATCCGTTTACTCGAATTGTTGGCACGTAACGGACCACAACTGCAGAGCAATGGAGACAACACATGACACTTATATAACAAAGAAAAGTGTAACTTTGTTTCATTTTACTAAGACAAGTCTAAGATTAGTCCCACGTTACTAAGACAAATGTACATTTTGTCCCATGTTACTAAGACGAGTGAACATTTTGTCCTATGTTACTAAGACAAGTGTAAACTTTGTCCCATGTTACTAAGACAAGTGTACACTTTGTCCGATGTCACTAAGACAAGTGTAAACTTTGTCCCATGTTACGAAGACAACTGTACACTTTGTCCCATGTTACTAAGACAAGTGTACACTTTATCCCATGTTACTAAAACGATCTGGACACAATCTTGTGCTCATCTACCTTTTTATCAAATTCTTATATCTACTAAATACGGTGGGCCCGTTTTTCATTATCTCCTCGTTCCTCAAGACCAACTACTGGTCATTCGGGCTGGACGTTATCAACACATACACTCAGCATGGAGAATGGGAAAATGAGGATATTTTTCCTAGGATTGCGCTGTGCGACATGAAGATTCGACAGATGGAGAACTTACACACGTACACATTTCAGTGTGTGCTTACTGTCAATTTATTTCTTGAGAAAAATTTTTTAAATTGTTTTTTGCTTAGGTTCTTTCGTCTGTTTGCTCATGGCCAACTTTATGTAGCGCTCACGAGAGGAAGGTACCCAACCAATCTTAAAGTATATATTAAGGACACAGTCTACCAGGGCAAGATGTGAATAGATACACGGACATTTACGAGAAATATTGTCATAAAAGAACTATTAGTTAATTAATCAATTTCTGGTCCATTAGATCAATATCACTTCTCTTCATGTCATTTACTTTTAGAAGGTTGCCCCATGATTTCATATTTAATGCATCCATTTAATTGTTACTACAAAGATCTTATGACGGTGACCTGTAATAAAATGACCAAAGTAGAAATAGTGCGGTCTTTAGGACATGTAACATAAAGAACACACTATAATTGAAAACCTGTAAATTTTGGCGGGTTTCTTACTAGTTACACTGTATAATTCTCTAAGAACGTCCGTCCCGTCCCAGACAAACTTGTTGTTGTAGTCTTGAAATTATATAAACGTCAAGCGATTCTTGCTTTTGCACTAATAAGTACGACGCTTATTATAGCACGCATAGTTTTCGCAACAAATTTGTTATTGTATTTTAAACACTAAATAGAAAACGTATAGTAAAATTTCAAAAAATAAACAGTATATTTTATTGTTATTATTAATTATATTTTATTTTTGCAGGTTAATTGTTTCCCTTTGAGCAGGATAAATTACACCCCTTGAAAAAATCCAACAATATTTTTTCCTCTTCAACACGGAAGAGGATAAATTACATCTCTTAAAAAAAAAAAGAACGCCTATTCAATTTGTTTTTCTTTTTTGGTCAAACGTTTACCAAAAAATTGGTAAAATACTTCATTCAGAATCAACAGACTGAGTTCTTCAGTTTTCTAAATGTGCTGCAGATGCTTTGGAATGTGCAATGAAGTTGATTAGGTTCAAAAATGTCTTTCTCTACACTTTCGTCAATCTGCTACACGTTCTAAGTTTCACAATAAATTATCATCTATTGTCTTTTCCGGCACAAAATTCTTGTCTACTTCACTGGTCTATTCTAAACAGTAAAATTCTTGGTTACATTCCAATGGATCGTCGATGAGTCTCTTGATATAATCTGGATCATGTAGTAATGTCGTTAATGGTGTCTCTATGTCGCCAGATGGTGGCGTAGTTTTACAGCCATGTGTCTGGACTAGCTGAGTACAGCTACATGTCTGGTCACTCACTGCAAGCAAAGTTGCAACATGAGAACCTATACTTTTTTTTTTTTTAAAATAAAATTGTGCCTCATTTTGACGAGGCACGTCCCGTTCAACCTATCCGGTTATATTAGGGCGCATGTCCAAATATAAAAAAAGCTTTAGGTCTGCAGAATTAGTTGTGTGTTAGTTATACAGGGTGTCCATAAAGTCTCTTTACAATTTAACAAATTTATTACAAAGGCAATTGATGAGATATCTTAATCAGATTTGTTCTATGTACTCAATGGTTATCAAAGTTTTTAATCTCATACCTTATCGTATTTCAGTTACCCTGTTGATGAAAGAGGTACTGTTACATGAACCCCTAACAAAATGGCTACTCCTCAAGAGAAGGCACAATGTGTATCATGGTTTATTGAAACAAAATCGGATAGGCAGACTCAGCGAAACTACAGAACTAAGTATGGAAGAGATCCGTCAATTCGTACATGGCATAAGAAATTTATGGAGACAGGGACAGTGTTGGATAAAGGGAGGAGTGGACGATCAAGAACATCTGAGGAAAACATCGAGCGTGTAAGACAAGCCTTTTATCATTCTCCCACAAAGTCCATCCGTACTGCTGCCAGACAGTTAGAGCTACCAAGTTCAACAGTGCACAAAGTCCTACACAAGAACTTGCGATTGTACGCTTACAAAGTGCAACTCTTACAGGTAATCGAGCCAAATGATAAACCAAGACGAAAAGAGTTTGCAGTTAACATGCTGGAACGAATTTCTGAGGATGAAACGTTCCTCACCCGAGTTTGTTTTAGTGATGAGGCAACCTTTCATGTTTCAGGGAAACTGAACACACATAATGTGAGAATCTGGGGATCAGAACACCCCCATGTGACTAGGGAACTTCACCGAGATAGTCCAAAGGTGAATGTGTAGTGTGGGATCATGTGCAATCGAATCATTGGTCCATTTTTCTTCAACGAGACATCAATTACTGCAAATGTTTACCTTGACCTTTTGACTGAATATGTGGCACCACAATTAGAAGACCTTCAACCAACCATCATTTTCCAGCAAGATGGTGCACCACCACATTGGGGACTGCATGTTCGTGGGTTCCTAAATCAAACATTTCCAGGCCAGTGGATTGGAAGGGATGGCCCAATTCCCTGGCCACCACGTTCACCAGATATCACTCCCCTGGACTTCTTTCTATCGGGTTATGTTAAAGATATCGTGTATCGAACAAAGATACGGGACATCACTGACCTAAAGAAAAAGATCATACCATTGCCACCATTGATGAGGCTATGCTACAGCGAACATGGCAAGAAATCGAGTACCGTCATGATGTGCTTCGTGCAACTAATGGTGCCCATATAAAGGTGTATTAAATGAGGCCAAAAAAAACTTCAATATCTACTTCTCATTTTGTAATAATTTCCACATATTTGTCTTTTCATTTACCTTTGTAATAAATGTGTTAAATTGTAAAGAGACTTTATGGACACACTGTATAACCTATCTGTGACCTCTTTAACTCTGGTCGCTATCTTACCTCTTAATACCTCAGTCACTTCCCTTAGACCATGTTTTTACATGATACGTTCTCGTTGTTATATTATAAGGGTGTGTAACTTCAGCGGTGACAAGTGCATAGCAACAATTGTCACAGTGGAACTGCATCTGATAATCAGATTGTCTCACGTTGAAAATGCTCTGTATGGAATTTCCTATCACTGCAACAAATTATTGAATACATTAGGGAACATAGTTGTTAAACAACGATGGATATAGAAGAAAGTGAGAAGTGAATAATGAAATTATTTAGGCAATTAATGTAAGGACTTTTAACGTAGCCTTAGACTTGTATGTTATATGTATTACTAAATGTGAATTGCGTGTTTGACTTTGATCTTTGCAAATGTGAAGTTTTTTTAAACTCGAGTTTCGTCTTCGTCTTCTTCTTCTTTTTAATAGCAAAATAGCGTGTTTCATGTCCCATGTAGCTCCTGTGGATGTATGCGGAGACAAAGAACAAATAGAACTACAAGCTATCTCAGGAATGTGGAAATAGGCGGCTAATATGAGGTTGTGTATGGGGTTGAGAATCTAGGGTGTTGGCTACATGCCTCATAGGTAGCGACAAGAAGTTTGTGTACACGTTACGAGTATTATGCTGACTTCTTTGATCGGTTACTTATTGTATTGACTTGTTTGATTGGTCCATTATTATATTGACTTGTTTGATTGGTCCCTTCTTATATTGACGTGTTTGAATGGTCCCTTATTATATTGACTTTTTTTTATTGGTCCCTTATTATATTGACTTGTTTGATTGGTCCCTTATTATATTGACTTATATAATTGGTCCCTCATTATATTGACTTGTTTGATTGGTCCCTTATTATATTGACTTGTTTGAATAGTCCATTATTATATTGACTTGTTTGATTGGTCACTTATTATATTGACAAGTTTGATTGATCAGTTATTATATTGACTTGTTTGATTGATCACTTATTATATTGACTTGTTTGATTGGTCACTTATTATATTGACTTGTTTGATCACTTATTATAATGATTTGTTTCATTGGCTATTTATTATATTGATTTGTTTGATTGATCCCTTATTATATTGACATGTTTGATTGGCCACTTAATTGTATTGACGTATTTGATTGATCACTTATTTTATTTACCTGTTTGACTGGTCGTTTATCTCAGACACTAACCTAAATGGGTTTGAGAATCTTGTAACTGGAAGTGAGTAGGAAAGAGAGAGTGTATGTTGATATTATGGCGTTTTAGAATCTTGTAACTGGAAGTGAGTAGGAAAGAGAGAGTGTATGTTGATATTATGGCGTTTTAGAATCTTGTAACTGGAAGTGAGTAGGAAAGAGAGAGTGTATGTTGATATAATGGCGTTTTAGAATCTTGTAACTGGAATTGAGTAGGAAAGAGAGAGTGTATGTTGATGTAATAGCGTTTTGGAATCTTACAACTGGAAGTGAGTAGGAAAATGGGAATGTATGTTGATATAATGGCGTTTTAGAATCATCATTTGTTGTTTTGTCATTTTTTGGGCAAGTGATAACCGATTCTCCATCTTTGTCTTTCTTTCCACAAAATTATTTGTACGTGTTAGTTTTTATTTAGTGAACCGACAGACCAGCAAACATTTGCTCGGCCACGTAAGGCCTTGATTATCGTCGGTCGGAAAACGTAGGATACATCTAACACAACAAGACTGAAAAATAAATAATGAAGGCAAAACCAATAAACAGAAAAATGCAGTTCCCAGTGACATCGTCAGAATAGACGTTAGAAAGAAGATGTCAAATCAACATGTCATCATCATTACTCACAGCTCCCTATGACATCCCCCGACAAGAAGTTAGGAGCAAGATGTCAGTACAACATGTCATCGTCATTACCATCTCCTACATGTGGAGCATACGCCTTCATCAGACTCACGTTTCCTGTCCTGTGCCATTCGTTCAAGGTATTTCCATGTCTACTTTATCCATTTCATGCCCGTCACCTATCTCCTTCTCCAAGTGTTTTAGATCTTCTTCTATTTTTCTTGCCCAGTTAGAGGAAATAATTCAGATATAATTTGGTTCGCTCTTTTTTTCCTCTCCGGCAGTATTGAACTTCCTTTATTGTGCGTACTAATTATGTGAACTCTTCGATTGTCGGCACATTCTATTTTCCTACCCTCCAACAGTATTTGGTATTTTTGAGTCAATGTTTATACAGCCTTCCATTCATCTGTGTCGTGTTTGTTTCACTGAGAGTTTGATACAGATCAAACCAGATTTCCTGGTAAAGTCATTTTCGTGTAGTAACCCAGTGAGTGTTATGTTTCACGCGGAGAGCCAGTCCATTATCGAAACTGGTGACAGATTAGAGACACATAAATGATGTAAGACGTTGTAGAGGTAATCTGTGGTAAAGTGGGATATATAAATATTTATAGGGGACTTAGTGTACTGACTGAGATCAGCTGTGAAGGTATCTATATCTAATAAGGGTAGTGTATTATAGATGACCTTACTTGCTACCACATATTTATACCTCAGTCAGAATTATTCTTGAATATAGTGATGACTACGTTGAATGTCTAGGGTATGTATATGATGAAGTGTGAGTCACAACAACAACAGACAGATAAACAAGTCAATTTATTCCACCACACTTGACAACACTGTGACACTCACACACATGTAACATTCTATAAGACTATCTTGGATGAGTCACTGGTAAATTTTCAAATATCAATATGTATTAAGCACTTTTCATTAATATATATGTGTCCTGATTCAAATACAAAGTGAACCAGGAATCACAATCAATTTTAATTACAAGTTATATGTACAGAATTTATCAATATGAATCTTGTAGTGACATATTTTATTAATCTGATCCTATGTGTGTCAGTTGTGTAGTGGTAATATGAGGTAATACTGGTGTTGTTTTTTCAAGCTATGTTGGTATTTGTCATCATGACTTCAAGTGTTTATTTCTGTTGGAACTAGTATTGGAGATGTTCTCAGTTCCGTTCATTAAAACAATTAATTTCCCCTCTTATTTTTATACAATGTCAGTTTAGGATGGGGATACATAATGTTGAGCTCAGCTGGCCACATATGCTTAACTTTCGTGATGGGGGCAGGAAAAGACTCCTCTGCTCGATTGCTCCCCTGTGTTCTAGAGACACCTCACTGTTTGCTATATGGACCAAGGAGTATGCTGTCCGCCTCTGGATTCAGCAAAGCTCTGACCAGGTACTGCTCAATAGCTTTAGGACCACAGTCCCTGAAACAAGAAGGTTGTACCTCCTACTTCAGAACTAATTTATACTCTATTTCTACACTGAGCACAATACATAACAAACACTGAGTTCAGAGCGGTAGGCCAACTGCTATCTTCATCTGAAACAATTTTCACCAGTATATTCCTCCCTAATGGTTACTACGCCTCTGCAATTCCAGCATTATTTCTTTCTAGTCAATAAAATAGGTGTCAGTGTACTGTTTGGCAATTCCATGTAGTTTTACTTTCCTCCGACACCTTCTGTTCAGGCTGGAGCATTATATAGGCTTTACCTCATGTTCGCTACTGAACCACACATATATACAGACATAAATTATCAATTTACATTCAGTTTTCATTAAAAGATGTCAAATATTTCAAGCTTACCACAATTCATGGAAATAATACAGAATTACGTTGACCGGCAATGAATATAGCACAATTTCGATCTGCCGATGTCCCAGGCTTTTATTTTGCAAAATATGCACTGGTGCTCAACGCACTGATTCTGTAGTAAGTTTATTTGCAAATGTGGTATTGACCTGACGCCTCTAATTGACTATATTGGCAGGTCTAACCAATCATGCCATGTTTACACAGCTTTTCAAAAAAGTACCCCTACTCACGTTTCCCCTAACAACAAAGAAGTAGTATTTATAGTCCGACTAATCGTGTTTAGCCTTACATTTATTTTCCGCCAATCAAATAGGAGGTAACATGTCAGCCTATTTCCCGTACAATGGTGGGGTGAAATTCTGCCACTGAGCGATTCTGAATTTGGTGTTGTCTGACACCCTCACTATTTTCTTTTGGCTATAATTTGTTAATTCCTAGACTATTTGCGTAACGTTTAACATATTATTTGTCAGCAAGTCCTAAGGAACCCAAATATATATATATTTAATGGAGCCAATATGCATTTTCTTCTAGGATAGTCGTGCTGTTACTACCTCCTCACTTCCAAACTTTAGGGTGTCTGGGTACTGTCATGTTTTCAAACGTAAACCAGTATAATGTCATATTTCCTAATAAGAATTTTGTAAGTTTTTAAAACCTAACTCTGGTATGGGTAGTGTTTTTATCACTGTCGATTTGAAAAAAAAACTAGTGCATGTGGCCTTACACGCGTGATGGCAGCAATTGTGTATTGCGCGACGCGTGTTTAGTGTTGCATGTGTCCCTGCTTTCAGCCCTCCCTTCTTTCTATCTTTAGTCCATCTGTCTTTCGTTTTAGGTAACGTAGTGTATAAAAAGACATGAATGGAATTTTAAATCTAGGTCAACCTGCGTATCTCAAGGTTTTTCTTAGAAATGCAGCACATGTTTTATCGTAGAAGGCGGGTATTGAAGCAGTAGGCTTTTACTATCAACGTGAAACATTACAATTTGCAGACGCAGGAGCAAACAAGGGGGATTTCGAGTACAGTCATTGTGACAGCACTGTTCTTTACCATTCTTCTTTCCTTTTATTAAATTTATTTGTTAGGCTTTACATTTACGTTTTAATTTATATATGTGGATTAGAATTTCTCACGACAAATCCTCCCCACTTAAAACAGACGTTATATGTCAGTCTATAATTCTATATACACATAGAGAAATTTATTATTATTCCTGGGGTTTAGGGTGATTCTCATCACACGGATGGCGGCTTAAAAAAATCCGCTCCCAGATTTGTTTTTCCACTTATATACTCTATGCTAAACTCAAATGGCTGCATCAATAAAGACCAACGGAGTAATCTCGAGTTCTCATGCCTAGCCTGTGCTAGAAACGACAAAGGTTTGTGATCCGTTTGCAACTTAAATGCCTTCCCATACAGATAAATATTGAATTTCTTTATCGCCCATATTACTGCAAGACATTCTTTTTCGCTAGTCGAGTACTTGGTTTCAGCTTTATTCAACTTTCTGCTAGCATATGCCACTGGGCTTAATTCCCCATCCAATGCATCTGATCTCTGTAGCAGAGTTGCACCTAACCCAATATTACTGGCATCCGTCCTTACAATGAATTCTTGACTTAAGTCAGGTAATTTCAAAATAGGTTTGCTTGTTAGCTTTTCCTTCAATTCCTGGTAAGCCATTTCACATTGTGGTGTCCATGTAATTCGATCTGGATTTCCCTTACGTGTCAAATCAGTTAACGGTGCACATATGGAATTAAAGTTTTTGATATACTTTTGGTAGAAACCACATAATGAGACAAAGGATCTCACGTCTTTCTTGGTTTGTGGTCTCGGGGCTTTCTTTAGTTTCTCTAAATTCTTTGGGTCAGGGGTCATGTTTCCCTGATAAACTGTGTGTCCCAAGAATTCCAATTCTTTACATCCAACGCAACATTTGGTTGGTCGGGCTGTTAAATTCGCTTCCCTAAGTCGATTAAACAGCATGTTCAGAGAGTCAATGTGTTCCTCAAATGTTTCTGTTGCTATAAGGATATCATCCATGAAATTTGTGATACATGGATTATTCAGAGGGTCCAATAATTTTTCTCATCATCCTAGAGAAGACACTAGGCGCATTCTTCAATCCAAATGGCAATCTATTAAACTCATAGTGTCCTTCTGAGGTACTAAAAGCTAGGTATGGTCTAACCTCAGGCTTTACTGGAATCTGATAGTATCCTTTACTCAGATCCACTTTTGAGAAATATTTAGCTTTATTTAGTCTGGCAAACAGCTGATTTGTATCCGGCAATGGATCCACCTGTCCTTCTGTAATAGCATTCAGTCTCCTGTAATCTATACAGAGTCTATGTTCTCCAGAGGGCTTCCTTAAGAGTACAACACCGGAACTATACGAAGATTCACTGTGTGAAATAATTCCTTCCTTCAACAAATAGTCTATCTCTTCCTTCAAAGCTTTCTCCTTAGCAAAAGGAATCGAATATGGTTTCATACAGACAGGTGTGGGGTCTATCAGTTTCATATCATATTCCAATAAGTTTGTATGCCCTGGTCGGTCTGTTAACACCTCTGTATGATTATCTAGAACCTGTTGCACTCTCTCTTTCTGAGTTTTCGTTAAATGTGTACTGATTTTCACCTGTGCCGCTGTCTCACAGGGGTGTAATGGATATTCAAATGATGAAAGTGGTTCCTTTTTCATCTCCATGGCGATAGACAAGGTCAACAAGTGTGTCTCTTCCTGATGTTCTCTTTCCAAATATTTCTTCAGGAGATTAACATGATAGATTTTTTCTTTCCCCTTCTTATCTATCTTATAATTTGTTCTAGACACCTTCTCTAGAACTGTATATGGACCTTGCCATCCAATTTGTAACTTATTCTGACTCCCGGGGAGAAGAAGCAGTACCTTCTCTCCCACAGCTAAATCTCTGTCTTTCGCCTTCCTGTTATAATAGGCAGCATGTTTCTTCCTGGCTTGTTTCAAATTTTCATTGGCAAGTTTCCAGCCAGTTTTTAAACGAGTGGTCAGCTCATTCACATATTGGTATGAGGATGTGATATTTTCCTCTGCTTTTTCATCAGTCCACGTTCTTAACAGAGCTTCCAGTGGACCTTTTATTGGCCTTCCAAACAATAATGTTGCCGGGGCCATACCGGTTGAACTATGGGGTACCTCCCGATAAGCAAAGAGGGCGGCGGGCAGGTACTGGTCCCATGTATCTGGTTTTTCGTGTGCCAACTTTCTCAGGATCGACATCAACGTGCCATTAAATCTTTCCACTTGGCCGTTCCCTTGGGGATGGTACACACTACAATGGAAGTGTTTGGCCTGGAAGATCCTGAAAACTTCTTCAGTTAGTTTCCCCTTGAACTGAGAGCCATTATCAGTCAAGATTTGATTGGGAAAGCCTAACCTTGTGAAAATTGTGAGTAATGCCTCTGCCACATGTTTAGAATCAATCGATGACAGGGCTACCGCCTCTCCCCACATAGAACAAGTGTCCACCAGAGTCAGAATGTAGCTGTTCCTTCTCTTGGTTCGGGTGAGAGGTCCCACAAGATCCACGGCAACTCTCTCAAAGGGTGTTCCCACTATGGGCATTTCCCCCAGAGTTGCTGGTGCAGTCCAATGTTTAGGTGCTACTCGTTGGCACTCTGGACAGGATTTTACATATCGTTTGATATCTTCAGTTATTCCTGGCCAGAAATAGTGACAAGCTATACGCTGTCCTGTTGCGCTGATCCTTATATGACCACTGAAGGGAATCGCATGCCCTAGTTCCAACACTTTAGTCCTATATGAAGTGGGAAGGACCAGCTGTCCGTGACCATTGGATTCAGATCCAGCCTTCCTATATATCAGCTTGTTCTTCATATAAAACTCTCCCTTGCCTGGAGGTGTATGAGATTTGGGCAACTTCTTGAAACACGGCTTGAGTGTTTTGTCCTCAGCCTGTGCCTTCCTCATCTCATCTGGATGAGTATTTATTGGATTATCCTCCTCCTTTTTAGACTGTGATCTGGTCTGCACTGTTGCCAACATCACAGGTCTCTTGGGATTCCCCAAGAAGACATATCTACACCCCAATATCAGAGGGTAGATTGGCTCATTTATCACTGCTGCTTTTATGATTCCTTCCACATATCGCGTTCTCACCTTTATCCGGGCGACGGGAAGTGTCATGGTAGCTATATCCTTGGTTGCAGTTTGAATCTCCACTGTTTCTGTGGTGTATTGATCGGCCTGCACCAGGTGAGAACTCACAACGGAATCGTAATCTAAACCGGTATCATATAAACACCTTATAGTGACACCATTACAGATGACATCTTCACACACTGGGGGATGGTATGGTTCCTGTAGTTCTGCAGGTTTGACCTTTTTTTTTTTCCTTTTTCCCAGATGTCATAGCAGCACAATGAGGAGGTTTCCTTCTACAATGGTCAGTGTCATGATTGTTCATCTTACAATTTTTACACCACCTTTTTCCTTGGTTGAAAGATTTTCTTTCATCATATTTCCTTTCATCGAATTGTGGGGTTTTATTTTTATTGTCATACCGTGGCCTATCAAACTGGTGCTTACCTTTGTTTTGATCCCTAGGATCAAATTTATTAAAGTTCTGTGGTGCCCTAAAATTTTCCAACTGTTTCTTTTTGTTACCTGATACCTCTGCCTGAGCTGCTTGATACCTTTCAGCAACATTTAGCAACTCACCCAGCCTCTCTGCACCTTGTTCCATGAGAAACTTTCTCAGGTCTGGAGCCATGGACTCTCTTAATTGTTCTATAAGGATCATTTCCTTAAGATCTTGGGTTTTCCCCAGAGAAGTCCATTACTCCAAGTATGTCTCTATTCGTGCAGAGAACTGGTGGTAGGTTTCTCCTGACAGTAGTTTAGCATTCCTAAATTTTTTCCTATAAAATTCTGCGTTCTTTTCATACCTTAACAAAAGAGCCTGCTTTAGCATGTCATAATTTTCCTGATCACCTCTGCTCATTTTAGCAAAAACTTCATAAGCTGCCCCACGAAGTCCTTGAGATAACTTTAAGCTCCACCTTTCTCTCTCTAACCCATATGTGGTAGCTAATAGTTCATATCTATTTAGATAGCTCTCAATATCATCGTCTTTCTCAACGAAATGATCTAAATGAAAATTCATAGCTGAGGTTGAGGCTCCCTGGCTAGCAGTGGCATCAGAGGTAAAGGGACTGGCACCATTTTCAGGAGCATGGCCTTGAAACTCAAACTCCCTTAATCGTAGCTCATGTTCCCTTTGTAATCTCTTCTCCTCCTTTTCTGCTTCCCTCTCTGCTGTCAATTGCTTGTCTTCCCTTTCTGCAGCTAATCTCTTGTCTTCCCTTTCTGCTTCCAATGCTTTAGCCTCTTTGTCAGCCTCAATCTGCAACCTCTTAGCCTCAGCCTCAATCTGCAACCTCTTAGTCTCAGCCTCAGCCTCAAATTGTATCTTCTTAATTTCCTTTTCAGCCTCTAACTTTCTTTCGGCCTCTTTTTCTAATCTTCTTTCTTCCCGTTCAATATATTTGTCACATTCAGCAGTGACATAAGAAATCATAATTTGCCCGTCCATTCCTAACTCTTTCGCAGTCTGTACAGCAGCAGATCGAAATTTTGCCAAGTCAGCCATTGTCTATCATGCAAATGTAACAATTCAATCTATCAATATTTATCTAAGGACACTACAGGCACTGAGAGCTCAACCTTATTTATTTTCACCCAAGGATACTTTTTTTATTTCTATTATTCCCTGAAGTGAATTAACCCCAATATTTTTAATAGGGAAAGATTCAAAATCCCGAGAACGAGACCCCAATATATGTGGTAAAGTGGGATATATAAATATTTATAGGGGACTTAGTGTACTGACTGAGATCAGCTGTGAAGGTATCTATATCTAATAAGGGTAGTGTATTATAGATGACCTTACTTGCTACCACATATTTATACCTCAGTCAGAATTATTCTTGAATATAGTGATGACTACGTTGAATGTCTAGGGTATGTATATGATGAAGTGTAAGTCACAACAACAAAAGACAGATAAACAAGTCAATTTATTCCACCACACTTGACAACACTGTGACACTCACACACATGTAACATTCTATAAGACTATCTTGGATGAGTCACTGGTAAATTTTCAAATATCAATATGTATTAAGCACTTTTCATTAATATATATGTGTCCTGATTCAAATACAAAGTGAATCAGGAATCACAATCAATTTTAATTACAAGTTATATGTACAGAATTTATCAATATGAATCTTGTAGTGACATATTTTATTAATCTGATCCTATGTGTGTCAGTTGTGTAGTGGTAATATGAGGTAATACTGGTGTTGTTTTTTCAAGCTATGTTGGTATTTGTCATCATGACTTCAAGTGTTTATTTCTGTTGGAACTAGTATTGGAGATGTTCTCAGTTCCGTTCATTGAAACAATTAATTTCCCCTCTTAATTTTATACAATGTCAGTTTAGGATGGGGATACATAATGTTGAGCTCAGCTGGCCACATATGCTTAACTTTCGTGATGGCGGCAGGAAAAGACTCCTCTGCTCGATTGCTCCCCTGTGTTCTGGAGACACCTCACTGTTTGCTATATGGACCAAGGAGTATGCTGTCCGCCTCTGGATTCAGCAAAGCTCTGACCAGGTACTGTTCAATAGCTTTAGGACCACAGTCCCTGAAACAAGAAGGTTGTACCTCCTACTTCAGAACTAATTTATACTCTATTTCTACACCGAGCACAATACATAACAAACACTGAGTTCAGAGCGGTAGGCCAACTGCTATCTTCATCTGAAACAATTTTCACCAGTATATTCCTCCCTAATGGTTACTACGCCTCTGCAATTCCAGCATTATTTCTTTCTAGTCAATAAAATAGGTGTCAGTGTACTGTTTGGCAATTCCATGTAGTTTTACTTTCCTCCGACACCTTCTGTTCAGGCTGGAGCATTATATAGGCTTTACCTCATGTTCGCTACTGAACCACACATATATACAGATATAAATTATCAATTTACATTCAATTTTCATTAAAAGATGTCAAATATTTCAAGCTTACCACAATTCATGGAAATAATACAGAATTACGTTGACCGGCAATGAATATAGCACAATTTCGATCTGCCGATGTCCCAGGCTTTTACTTTGCAAAATATGCACTGGTGCTCAACGCACTGATTCTGTAGTAAGTTTATTTGCAAATGTGGTATTGACCTGACGCCTCTAATTGACTATATTGGCAGGTCTAACCAATCATGCCATGTTTACACAGCTTTTCAAAAAAGTACCCCTACTCACGTTTCCCCTAACAACAAAGAAGTAGTATTTATAGTCCGACTAATCGTGTTTAGCCTTACATTTATTTTCCGCCAATCAAATAGGAGGTAACATGTCAGCCTATTTCCCGTACAATGGTGGGGTGAAATTCTGCCACTGAGCGATTCTGAATTTGGTGTTGTCTGACACCCTCACTATTTTCTTTTGGCTATAATTTGTTAATTCCTAGACTATTTGCGTAACGTTTAACATATTATTTGTCAGCAAGTCCTAAGGAACCCAAATATATATATTTAATGGAGCCAATATGCATTTTCTTCTAGGATAGTCGTGCTGTTACTACCTCCTCACTTCCAAACTTTAGGGTGTCTGGGTACTGTCATGTTTTCAAACGTAAACCAGTATAATGTCATATTTCCTAATAAGAATTTTGTAAGTTTTTAAAACCTAACTCTGGTATGGGTAGTGTTTTTATCACTGTCGATTTGAAAAAAAAAAACTAGTGCATGTGGCCTTACACGCGTGATGGCAGCAATTGTGTACCGCGCGACGCGTGTTTAGTGTTGCATGTGTCCCTGCTTTCAGCCCTCCCTTCTTTCTATCTTTAGTCCATCTGTCTTTCGTTTTAGGTAACGTAGTGTATAAAAAGACATGAATGGAATTTTAAATCTAGGTCAACCTGCGTATCTCAAGGTTTTTCTTAGAAATGCAGCACATGTTTTATCGTAGAAGGCGGGTATTGAAGCAGTAGGCTTTTACTATCAACGTGAAACGTTACAATTTGCAGACGCAGGAGCAAACAAGGGGGATTTCGAGTACAGTCATTGTGACAGCACTGTTCTTTACCATTCTTCTTTCCTTTTATTAAATTTATTTGTTAGGCTTTACATTTACGTTTTAATTTATATATGTGGATTAGAATTTCTCACGACATAATCATTACCCAGAATAGACAGAAATAACAACTCCATATACGTAAAATTGAGCGTTTGAATTTTACAAACGCATGAGTCATGCAGAAAATCCATGAGGAAAGTCATCATAACACGAAATTTTGAATGTATTGGCTGGCACTTGAGGCGCGAATGGACATTCACATTTGATTGGCCGTTTTGTTTGAAACGCCAGGAAATCTGCAATATAACGTAGCACTTTTAGACATATAGAACTGCATTCCTGAATGCTCACAAGTATGCTGCTCGGACTGAAGCCAGAAATGAATAGAAGTAAGGATTCTGACCGGAAACCCCGTATTGGAGCAGCTTTAATTAATACAAAAGGAAACTCCACCTTTTAATACGGAAACCGGACTCCTACAGCCGAGACTATTTAAACTGAGTAAGACGTCTATGATCCCAGGATTGGGGTGAGTTGTGACATATTTTATATACTTCTTATTTGATATCTTTGAACTTGCTGATGGTTATACAGGTCCTTAAGAGGCTGGAAATCTCAGCAGGTGAAAATAATATATTCATGAACCACCACAGCAAAGCAATGGTGATTGCTTCGTGCGGGTTCTCACGGGGAACCACAGCAAAGGTAACCCCTGACACCCAGTGGAGCAGAGAGTGGATGATGATGCCATCATATGTATATATTTATCATTTGTAATAAGTTGTATGTGTGCTTAAAATGTTTCTTCAGGCACACGCCACTTGACACTGTTCTGTCGCAATTTTTCCATTAAAGTAACTAACAGAATGGTGATTTTTCATCATATCCCTTGAGTTAAATGAAATACGCCAAGGGAGAGTCAAAACTCAGAGACAAAATTCGGTTGACAGACAGCGGGAAATGCGCCTGATTAATATAAGGAAAACATAGAATTAGCAGCGGAATTTGTCCTTTTATTCCCTCTTCAGTTTGTGGTACGAGTTTACAAGACCATTTGAGGTACGATACCAGCTGTTCTGTGTTTCAACGCTTGCGATCGACACTTGACACCTACATTCAACGGGTTGTGAAGATACCTGCCTTGACCAGGAGAAGTGCCCTCGCCACATAGACAAACTGACGGAAACAGCAGCATCAACACTTCAGCAGTTTGGAAGCTAAATGATATTTTAGCAGGCCAACACAACATAACTTATATCTATATTTCACAACTAATCTTCCTAAAGCCGATTTCAATGACGAAACCTAATTTTTAGTAATCACCAGTTCATTTTTTATTTACATTAATTCCAGAATAATTGATCATTAAATGGGTGTTACATGTTTTTACAAATTCATAATTAATTAGGTTTATTACAGAGAGAAGTGCCCACGGATGAATCAGCATCTTTGTTTTAATATATCTATATATTTACATCTAAAGAGCTATAAATAATAATAAAAGAAAAATCATAAATAAATTATAATTAATAATATTCAAAATATAAATATGACTAAAGAATTTTATAGTAATGAAT
>JAMPIV010011418.1:0-227899 GCA_024509875.1 Oreohelix idahoensis
ATTATTCTGTGAGCGATCAGGGGCCACAAAAAAATCTCTCAGAACGAACGTGAGTTTTGTCTCCCCTTTGATCTCGCTACCAACTGTATTCAGCTAGCGGTTCGCTTCAAAGAAACTATTGCTTGCTGGAGATCAAACCTGTTACGAGCCACACGTGTTTTCCCCGAGTCAGACAACACCCAGGTGCAGCTTAGGTAATATTATCATAAATTTACCACTACTGACCAAGTGTTGAATTTATATTGAAGGCCAGAACGAAGTAAAACTGCGGGGTGGGGTCTGAGAGGGGAATAATGGGCTACGTAGAAAAAACCCGAAAGAAAAGAAAACTGAAAGTGCAAAGAAATCGAGGAAACCAGAACATTAAAAGATAAGAAAAATGGGACATGTTGGTAAAATAAAATTAACAGTCAAATCCGTGACAAGCTGCAAAGGAATACCTGCTGTTGAATTAGAGAAGGCAAAGGGAGCAAGGAAGGGAAGTGGTCACCCGACCTCATAAAGCCGGACATTGTACAGTGAAGTCTCTAAACTTAACACCCCTAAGTCTCCAAATTTACTGCTAAGAATAAAAAACTCAATTTTATGCTATAAATTGTGAATGGAAATACAGTAATATCGTCTATTAGTATCCATGTATATCTTCCAACAGTCTCCAGGTATATTGTCCATCTGTCACGACGTATATACTCCATCCGTCGCCACGTATATTTCAAGAACTCTAACAATCATTAACAGATCACTTGCACACACTGAGAACGCGTTCCAAAGATTTGAAGATACATAAGAAAATATCCTGCCTGTTAATGACTTTAAGGAAGCCAAATCCCGAAAGGGAAACGAAAAACAAGATGGTGACTGAAAATAACCAGAAGCAGATGTACTCCATAGAGACAAGTTTCGCAAATCCGATACACTCGGAGCGTATATAAACTGATGACTAGAAACAGACAAGTGCCAGCGGAACAAGAGACGAGAAGAGGACACAGGATATGGATTGGATGTACATCGAGGAAACCTGCTGGTAGCATTATCAAGCAGTCCTTGCTCTGGAATCCCCAGGGTAAGAGAGGCAGTGGGAGACAAAGGAACACAGGGAGAAGAGAACTGGAGACAGACATGGAGGACATGAAGAAGATATTGAAAGACTTTGAACTGTGAATGCGGGACAGGAAGACTTGGCATAAGTTTGTTGAAGGCATATGCTCCTTAGGGAGCTAAAATATGATGATGATGCACACATAAAAAGAAGAGCTAAAGTGTGCAAATAAGTGTCACCCCTTTTCCTGTCTAACCGGCATGAACGTGGTAGACGAAAAATATTCCCAAGATTCTCAGAACCTATTTGAATCCTACTAGATTAAAAATAAATAAACAAATAAAATCTACACGTGCTATCAGACTTCAACTTTCAAAAAAAAATCTGCTTAGACTAGAAGGCAAAAACAAAACACTTTCATCTGTCACCAGACACAAACATAACATCTACACGAACCGCCAGACACAAACACATCTACATGTACCAGCAGACACAATCACATCTACATGTACCACCAGACACAAACACATCTACACGTACCACCAGACACAATCACATCTACATGTACCAGCAGGCACAATCACATCTACATGTACCACCAGACACAAATACAACATGTACATGTACCACCAGACACAAACACATCTCGGCGTACCACCAGACACAAATACAACATCTACATGTACCACCAGACAAACACATCTACATTTACCACCAAACAAACACATCTACATGTACCACCAGACACTAAATACAACTTCTACACGTACCACCAGACACAAAAACATCTACATGTACCACCACAGACAAACACATCTACATGTACCACCAGACAACCACATCTACACGTACCACCAGACACAAACACATCTACACGTACCATCAGACACAAACACATCAACACGTATCAACAGACACAAACACAACATCTACACGTACCATCAGATACAAAAACATCTACACGTACCATCAGACACAAACATATCAACACGTATCAACAGACACAAACACAACATTTACACGTACCACCAGACACAAACACAACATCTACACGTACCACCAGACACAAACACAACATCTACATCTGCCACCAGACACAAACACAAATTCTACATGTACCACCAAACACAAACACAACATCGACATGTACCACCAGACACAAACACAACATCTACATGTGCCCCCAGACACAAACAAGTCTACCTGTACCACCAGGCACAAATACATCTACATGTACCACTAGACACAACCACATCTACACGTACCACCAGACACAAACACATCTACACGTACCACGAGACACAAGCACATCTACACGTACCATCAGACACAAACACATCTACACGTATCACCAGACACAAACAAAACATCTACACGTTCCATAAGACACAAACACATCTATATGTACCACCAGACACAACCACATCTACACGTACCACTAGACACAAACACATCTACACGTACCACCAGCCACAACCACATCTAGACGTATCACCAGACAATAACACAACATCTACACGTACCACTAGACACAAACACAACATCTACATGTGCCACCAGACACAAACACAACATGTACATGTAACACCAGACACAAACACAATATCTACACGTACCACCAGTCAGAAACACAAAATCTACACGTATCTCCAGATACAAACACAACATCTATATGTACCCCCGGACACAAACTTAACATCTACATGTACCCCCAGACACAAACACAACTACATGTACCACCAGACACAACCACGTCTACACGTACCACCAGATACAAACACATGTACACGTACTATCAGACACAAACTCATCAACACGTACCATCAGACACAAACAGTTCTACACGTATCACCAGACACAAACACAACATCTACACGTACCACCAGACACAAACACAACACCTACATGTGCCACCAGACACAAACACAAATTCTACATGTATCACCAAACACAAATACAACATCGACATGTACCACCAGGCACAAACACAACATGTACAGGTACCACCAGACACAAACACAACATCTACGCGTTTCCCCAGAAACAAATACATTATCTACACGTACCTCCAGACACAAATACACCATCTACATTACAACCATACACAAATACAACATCTACAGGTACCCCCAGACACAAACACAACATCTTCACGTTACCCCAGACACAAACACAACATCTACATGTACCATTGTCACGTAGGGTTTATATTCATTTAATTTCCTACATCTTCTTCCTATTCTTTCACCCGAAATTCTCTCTTTTATTATCTCTGTATTTCTTTTTTTTTCCTGTATATTTTACATCCATTCGTTTTGCGAATATTATTTTCATATAATTCGCAAACTTTACCTGTTTTCCTTTCTCTAAAACTGAGAATCGCACCTGGGTGGTACTGCGTACATGTCAGTCGCGCTGGTCGGATGATAGGCGTGAATTTACAGCATTCGCTAGACATTCGTCTGAGGGTCTCTGGCCTGGGGCGTGAAAATTCACCCGAGGGACATGGAAAGTAGACAGAGAGTCTGCATTTCAGTAAACGCATGAGGTTTTTTCGTCAGGAAAAACCCGGCTTAGCGTGAAAATCCACTCCGCACTGCAGACGGTGGTCTGAGATTTGCAACTCATGCAAGCCCTCGGCCACTGATGGCTGTTACGTCACGCGATAAGCGGACGAAGGTGTTATACGGACAGGGGAGACTATTTCGCTTGGCGAAATAAGATTAGGATCCTGTGTCCGATTTTAAAGATATTGGCCAAGTTTGAAACTTTAATTTCATTCTCGCTCATAGACTCACAGTAGATAGGTTGCTCGTAAACAGAATAGCTGTTAGCGAAGATCTCAGTTTGTTTCGGCAATTTGTCGAACTTCTAGACTTCCAGAAATATTTTCAGCATTTTTATTCTTAAGTTGTGCGACTACCTGTAATTCTGTGGTTGAGGTAATTAATATGATAGATATATAGATTTTTGTGAGTGTTAAAGTGTTTAATCGCTTAATTCATTTTAATCTATTTCTTTAGCGCAGAAGAGAAATAAAGTGGTAGGCTATTATATTTTCTAGGGAAGCATTCAGTGGAAAGCAGAATAAAATTAAAATTTCTAGCTTATAACGGCAATTGTAGCTATTTATGAATTTAATTTAACCGCTAATACTCAGTCGAGTGTATTTTTCTAAACTAACGTATAAACTCTAGAATCGAGCCTCATGAATGGTGACGGAATACGCACGTGTTCCTAATTCATGGGAATTGCTGATTTTTAAATATAACTTACGTCACGGGAAGTTTAAATGATAAGCAAAGCTCTCTGCTTGCAAGTTTAAATGTAAGTTATAACCAGTACAGATTCTGTTTATTATATTATATGTGTTATTTTTCCTCCACACAGTGAAAGTTTTGGGGTGACCCTAACTTTACCAGCACCTAGTAGTAGTTTCCATACTTGTGAAGAAATAGACAGTCCTTATTTTGAACCACGTGGGTTTCTTAAGTACCACTGGTCTAAACAGTGCATATGCAACCCGAGTTAGCCAGAAATACTATATCCCAATAACGGGTTTTCAAAGACTGTAATGATAAATACTGGACCTTGGAGCCAGATCTTAATTTCTTCTAGAAAAAAACTCTACGTAATCTTTCTGCCTGGTGGCGCGAAATACTTCAAGTATTAACTAACATTTCCCGACTATATATATATATTTTTTTGTGGACAAATCTGTGGTGTGACTAAAGTGAATCCTATACTGAGGGAAGGCACCGACCTGACATTTATCATTTCTAGAAACCTACGCTATTGACACTGTGCTCTGCTAACTCCCGCGCCTGGAATAATTTTAGGTGACTTAATCAGACATTTGAACAAATTTGCACACCCAAGTAGTCGTTCCCGGAGACTCCAAGTTAAATACGTCTTTTGGAACTGGGGACTTCTTGGCAGAAGACTGCATTTTTTTGAGTCTGTGTGAAAATCTAAAATCAGTGTGTTCCAAGAGGCAGCGAGCAAAGTCGTGAGTACATGTATGAGAGGCCATGGCGGAATGAATGAGTGTACGCTGGTTTGAGTGATATTTTCACTATTATATCTTTGACACCCTGTTGCTGTCCTAATTTTTTTTTTCAATCTGCATAATTTGTTGCTAAGGCTAGAGTTCTTGTGTTTTTTGTCTTAGGTTAAATCAGATTTTTTTTTTTTTTCAAACTCTGTGCATATAATTACGAGATAAAACAACGAAAACTCTTAGAATCAAACCCTATGTATCTGTGACTCTGGCGCCATCATCTGTTCTCTTAACGGGGCCGGGCTAAACCTAGAGTTAACACTATAACGGGGCTATCATCCTTGCAACATTTCCTTGAATTTTTTATGACTATGTGTATATGTATTTTCCTTGATGTACTTTCTTTGATGTTGTGAGCCGATTTTTCCTGATATTAAAATCGCTCTTGAACTTAATAATAGTGTTTGGTCAGCTCGTTCTAGATAATATATATATCATTGTTATAGTTTTCCCACGTCTGTGTGTTTACCTGTCGTCACGTGTATGTGCGTGCCTGTGAGTGATAGAAATATACGTAATATGTATATTGGTGTAGTCTGTCTGACGCTGTAACAACTGTTGTAGAAGATAGGTGAGAGAGAGAAGAATTCTTTTCGCTTTCAGAGACAGCCACTATATCAAAATCTATCATCTCACGTGTGTGGAAATTCTATTACCTTTCACTAACTCTCACTGAGTCTATCACCTATTCAAACCTATTCAGAAGGGACCAAACCTAGTCTTAATTCTCCTATCGAAAATCTACGACAAATGAGGGCTCGTTTCCGGTCTTTGAACTTAGAAGAGGAAGACGAGTACGACAAATGGTCGCTCGTTACCGGGAATTGAACCCAAAATCCTAAGGCGATACGACAAATGGGTTCTCGTCCGTAGGATTTTTGAACTTAGAATAGGAAGACGAGTACGACAAATGGTTGCTCGTTTCCGGTCTTTGAACTTAGAATAGGAAGACGAGTACGACAAATGTGGACTCGTCTATCTGGATTTTGAACTTAAGATTCTGTATTCTGATATAGAGTAAGAGTGTGATGTCTTGTGACTGTGTATCTTTTAAAAAAAAATATTACCCCCTAGACTAGCGATCTGTTTACGGGCGTGCTGACCACACAAACTAATAAGTTTTTTTTTTTTCCACAGCATCTTTGAATAATATACATTTTGGTTACAGGTTGATTTTGTCGGGATATATGTTAACTGCTGATTGTAATACTAAATGCTGGTAAAGTGGTGAGTGTATAACATTCACTGGGTACTGAGGCAGAACGGCGTTTGAACTAAGTTAAGGAGTGTGTTTCGGACTTTTTGTCCAGATTAATTCCCTCCCTTACCCGATCTGACTTCAGGGGCGAACTTATAGTGGATTTTTAAAAATTAAGGGATTATTTTTCTCTTTAATTTTTGCAATATTCTTTTGCTTTTCCACTGTAGCAACTTATTTTTCAGTTGTAATCTTAACTACCATTTATTTGGCGTAGTCGTGTTTTGCATTGAGTGCTTTATTGCCGATAATAGCAGCGATAGTTAGATTTTATTTTGGAGGAGGTATCCCAGGGTTAAATATATCATCTTTTGATTTTTTTGGTAATTTTTTTCTCGTAAGTGGTAGGAACCAGTGTATCTTTTTTTCTTTTTTCTTTCTCCACTAGTCTCAGTTACTGACAAAATATGGCCGAGAGGGCAAAGCTTAGACAACTCCTCAGGGACGAAGCGAGAGAGGAGGGACTGGAAGGAGAGGAAGCGAAAGCATTTGTCAGAAACGAACTTGAGAGATACGATGTGGAGAGGAAAGAAGAAGAAGCTAGGAGGAAAGAAGCGGAAGACCGGCTATTACAGCAGAAGAGGATGGACGAGGAAATGGAAATCCGCAGGGAGAGGGAAAAAGAGAAGGAGAGACAGCATGAGAAGGAGAGGGAGGAGAGACAGCATGAGAAGGAGAGAGAGGAGAGACAGCATGAGGAAAGAGAGAAACAGAGACAGCACGAGTTGGCGCTTAAAACCCTAGAGTTCCAAAGTCGTGGCGCTGCCTCTACCTCCAGCAATGGAGAGTCTTCTCCTCATTCTTCCTTAACTGATCCTTCTAACACTCAATCTACTCATCTCACTGCTATGTCTTTCACTCTAGAATCTTTTCCTTGTCCAAATGAGAAGATTGACACATGGTTAGAAAAATTTGAGAAAATTGCAACTCTGTACGGGTTAGAGAGGTCGCGTTGGAATATGAAACTTTCCCAGGCCCTAAAAGGTTCTGCTTATGATGTTTATTCTAAGCTGGAAAGTAGCCAACAAGACGACTACGATGTGTTGAAGAAAGCGTTACTGGAGCGCTTTGAAATGAACGCTCGCAAGTTTTTGCAACTGTTTCGCAACAGCCGGAAAGAGAATTCTGAAACTTTTCACCAGTTCTCATCTCGTCTTAAGGGATATCTAACAAAGTGCCTTGAGCTTTCGCAGCTCCCCTCTACCTATGAAGGTCTTGAGGAACTTGTTCTAACTGAACAAATAAAGAACACTTTGTCTGCTGATACCCGGAGATTTCTCGCTGAGCAGGGGGCAGAAAAACTTGAAGACATTTTGGAAAAGTCTGAGCGTTATCACAATGCGCTGGCTGAACTACCGGCCACAAAGCGGAAACCGACAGAGGAGCATTTTCGAAAACATAACCTAGAGCAATCTTCTCAGGCTTCTAACCAAAACAACCACAGAGAAACTGGACCTCAAAACCCCCCTCCTGAAAAATCCAAGTTCTACAAGAACAAGTACCCCAACCACCCCAAACAGTCTGATCAACCCGACCGCCCTACATGGCAGCGCAGCCAGAAAGGACAAGGTGGCAAAGGGAGAACCCCTGAGCACGGGACATATGATCAGACCGAGCACACCGAGCCAAAACGCATCGGATGCTTATTGACAGTCTCGCAAGGCGGAATTATTGACAGTGATTCCCAACCTGTTGGGGATAGACCCTCAACGCGAGGTACTGTTACTTTGAACGGTTCTCAAACTTCTTGCTTATTTGACACGGGGCTTTCTTATGATTGCATTGTTGCCAGAAAGCTGGTTAAACCCGGTCAAGAGACAGGAGAGACCGTCAAACTTTGTGGAGTTCGTAAGAGTGATGCACCTACAGCGCTTCCCATCGCATTGGTGGAGATACACTCTGACTTTGTCAGAGGTGTGATCAAAGCAGCTGTTATGGATGATCCCATCTACCCAGTCATACTTGGCGGGAGATACGTGTGTATTGGGAAACCGGAAGAGCCGATTGTGGCAGCAGTAACTACAAGAGGGCAAACCAAGAAGGAACGGGAGCCTGCGCCTAATTTGTTACCTATGGAACTTAAAGAAGCGCAACAAAAGGATCCTACTTTGGCACCCTGCTTTAGGAAACTGCCCATGGCGAAGGAACCCAAACAGCACGGGGACATTTTTTCTGAGGATGGCGTACTTTATCGGAGAACGGGCAAGCCTGACCAAGGTTACAACCAGCTCCTAGTACCGAAACAGTACAGAAGCCAAATCCTAGAAATGGGGCACTCTCTTCCCTTTAGCGGACATATGGGACAGAACGCCACAAACCAACGTATAACCACTCATTATTGGTGGCCAGGAGTGAATACTGATATTATCAGGTACGTCAAATCCTGTGCCCAGTGCCAACGTGTACCACCCAAGCAACGGACACCCCCAGTCCACATGGGTGAAATGCCAATAATGGGAACACCATTCGAACGGGTTGTGATCGACATTTTAGGGCCTTTCGAAAGGACTAAAAGAAGGAACAGGTTCATCCTGACCTTAGTCGATACATGCACTTTATGGGCAGAAGCTATCCCGCTAACATGCGCAGATGCCAAGCATGTCGCAGAAGCCCTCGTGCAGATTTTCACTCGGTTGGGATTCCCTCAGCAAGTGTTGACGGATAATGGATCTCCATACCGAAACCTGTTGATGGATGAGATCGTTAAGATCTTGAGACCCAGCACATCCACACTAAGCCATATACTCCGGCCGGAAATGGGCTCGTGGAACGTGCTAATGGAAACCTCACCATGATGCTAAGTAAGCTGGCACAAGTGAAACCTGAAGATTGGGATCTCTGTATTCCTGCAGCATTATTTGGCTACAGAGAATCTCCTCATACTTCCACAGGATTTCCGCCAGCTACACTCTTATTCGGCAGACCCATTAAGGGCCCGCTTGAAGCCTTACTTCAGTCTCTGACAGACGAGAAGGCTGATGAGACAGTTGTCTCAGCCAGTAAATATGTGTCGGTTTTAAAGGAACGGTTGAAACTAGGGTGGGACCTAGCAACGACTAACTTTAAGCGAGCACGCACCAAGCACGCTAACCGATACAGGAAAGTCGCGGAAGAGAGAGAACTGGAAGCAGGAGAGAAAGTTTTGGTGTTGCTCCCTACCGAGAACAACCAACTGAAGATCGGATGGCAAGGGCCGTTTACCGTCCTGAAAAAGATTTCTAAGGCTAACTACCAGATCTCTATTGAAGGAAAGGAGAAGGTTTTCCATTTAAATCTCTTAAAGAGATACTTGGAAAAACCAGTGCCAACCTCCGACCATCTCCTGACGATCGCCAAAACTGACGAAGATGACGATAGTGGCAGGGATATTCCACCGCTATCACAGGAAATCTTTCAAAAATGTCAGAAGCGGCGACGCTCTTTCAAGCGCGCATATGAGACATTCCAGGGGAAGGAAACTTTGAGGAGTGGACTTGAGTAGGAATTGGACAGAGATGGAGGGGGAAGAGGAGAGGGAAGAAGACAGACACCCTGAAGCTACGGTTATAGGAAATTAAACTCCATAACGTAGACATGGAGTGCTTCCATATCTTAAAGGGGGGAGGCTCTGTCACGTAGGGTTTATATTCATTTAATTTCCTACATCTTCTTCCTATTCTTTCACCCGAATTCTCTCTTTTATTATCTCTGTATTTCCTTTTTCCTGTATATTTTCATCCATTCGTTTTGCGAATATTATTTTCATATAATTCGCAAACTTTACCTGTTTTCCTTTCTCTAAAACTGAGAATCGCACCTGGGTGGTACTGCGTACATGTCAGTCGCGCTGGTCGGATGATAGGCGTGATATTACAGCATTCGCTAGACATTCGTCTGAGGGTCTCTGGCCTGGGGCGTGAAAATTCACCCGAGGGACATGGAAAGTAGACAGAGAGTCTGCATTTCAGTAAACGCATGAGGTTTTTCGTCAGGAAAAACCCGACTTAGCGTGAAAATCCACTCCGCACTGCAGACGGTGGTCTGAGATTTGCAACTCATGCAAGCCCTCGGCCACTGATGGCTGTTACGTCACGCGATAAGCGGACGAAGGTGTTATACGGACGGGGAGACTATTTCGCTTGGCGAAATAAGATTAGGATCCTGTGTCCGATTTTAAAGATATTGGCCAAGTTTGAAACTTTAATTTCATTCTCGCTCATAGACTCACAGTAGATAGGTTGCTCGTAAACAGAATAGCTGTTAGCGAAGATCTCAGTTTGTTTCGGCAATTTGTCGAACTTCTAGACTTCCAGAAATATTTTCAGCATTTTTATTCTTAAGTTGTGCGACTACCTGTAATTCTGTGGTTGAGGTAATTAATATGATAGATATATAGATTTTGTGAGTGTTAAAGTGTTTAATCGCTTAATTCATTTTAATCTATTTCTTTAGCGCAGAAGAGAAATAAAGTGGTAGGCTATTATATTTTCTAGGGAAGCATTCAGTGGAAAGCAGAATAAAATTAAAATTTCTAGCTTATAACGGCAATTGTAGCTATTTATGAATTTAATTTAACCGCTAATACTCAGTCGAGTGTATTTTTCTAAACTAACGTATAAACTCTAGAATCGAGCCTCATGAATGGTGACGGAATACGCACGTGTTCCTAATTCATGAGGATTGCTGATTTTTAAATATAACTTACGTCACGGGAAGTTTAAATGATAAGCAAAGCTCTCTGCTTGCAAGTTTAAATGTAAGTTATAACCAGTACAGATTCTGTTTATTATATTATATGTGTTATTTTTCCTCCACACAGTGAAAGTTTTGGGGTGACCCTAACTTTACCAGCACCTAGTAGTAGTTTCCATACTTGTGAAGAAATAGACAGTCCTTATTTTGAACCACGTGGGTTTCTTAAGTACCACTGGTCTAAACAGTGCATATGCAACCCGAGTTAGCCAGAAATACTATATCCCAATAACGGGTTTTCAAAGACTGTAATGATAAATACTGGACCTTGGAGCCAGATCTTAATTTCTTCTAGAAAAAAACTCTACGTAATCTTTCTGCCTGGTGGCGCGAAATACTTCAAGTATTAACTAACATTTCCCGACTATATATATATATATTTTTTGTGGACAAATCTGTGGTGTGACTAAAGTGAATCCTATACTGAGGGAAGGCACCGACCTGACATTCATCATTTCTAGAAACCTACGCTATTGACACTGTGCTCTGCTAACTCCCGCGCCTGGAATAATTTTAGGTGACTTAATCAGACATTTGAACAAATTTGCACACCCAAGTAGTCGTTCCCGGAGACTCCAAGTTAAATACGTCTTTTGGAACTGGGGACTTCTTGGCAGAAGACTGCATTTTTTGAGTCTGTGTGAAAATCTAAAATCAGTGTGTTCCAAGAGGCAGCGAGCAAAGTCGTGAGTACATGTATGAGAGGCCATGGCGGAATGAATGAGTGTACGCTGGTTTGAGTGATATTTTCACTATTATATCTTTGACACCCTGTTGCTGTCCTAATTTTTTTTTTCAATCTGCATAATTTGTTGCTAAGGCTAGAGTTCTTGTGTTTTTGTCTTAGGTTAAATCAGGGTTTTTTTTTTCTTTCAAACTCTGTGCATATAATTACGAGATAAAACAACGAAAACTCTTAGAATCAAACCCTATGTATCTGTGACTCTGGCACCATCATCTGTTCTCTTAACGGGGCCGGGCTAAACCTAGAGTTAACACTATAACGGGGCTATCATCCTTGCAACATTTCCTTGAATTTTTATGACTATGTGTATATGTATTTTCCTTGATGTACTTTCTTTGATGTTGTGAGCCGATTTTTCCTGATATTAAAATCGCTCTTGAACTTAAAAATAGTGTTTGGTCAGCTTGTTCTAGATAATATATATATCATTGTTATAGTTTTCCCACGTCTGTGTGTTTACCTGTCGTCACGTGTATGTGCGTGCCTGTGAGTGATAGAAATATACGTAATATGTATATTGGTGTAGTCTGTCTGACGCTGTAACAACTGTTGTAGAAGATAGGTGAGAGAGAGAAGAATTCTTTTCGCTTTCAGAGACAGCCACTATATCAACATCTATCATCTCACGTGTGTGGAAATTCTATTACCTTTCACTAACTCTCACTGAGTCTATCACCTATTTAAACCTATTCAGAAGGGACCAAACCTAGTCTTAATTCTCCTATCGAAAATCTACGACAACCATCAGACACGAACACAACATCTACATGTAACCCCAGACACAAACACAACATCTAAATTTACAACCAGACGCAAACACAACATCTACATATACCACCAGACACAAACACAACATCTACATGTACCCCTCAGACACAAACACAACAACTACATGTACCCCAAGACACAAACACATCTACACGTACCCCCAGATACAAACACAACATCTACACGTACCCTCAGACACACAACATGTACACGTACCCCCAGAAACGAACACAACATCTTTATGTACCACCAGTCAAAAACACTTCTACACGTAGCCCCAGATACATACACGACATCTACACTACACGTACCCCCAGACACAAACACAATATATACCACAAGACACAAACACAACATATTCATCCAGACACAAACACAACATCTGCACCTACCACCAGACACAAACACAACATCTACACGTACCACCAGACACAAACACAACATCTACACGTACCCAACAGACGCAAGCACAACATCTACACGTACCACTAGACACAAACGAAAAGTCTAAACGTCCCATTAATTACGAACAGAACAGTTACACGTATAACTATATAATGACCATCTCACTTATTTTTGGCTTCCCTGTATAACCTATTAGAAACATTTTTGTACCCATCAGCCCTGGGAGCTGCTTATGGTACAGCAAAATCAGGAACAGGTGTGTCCGCCATGGCGGTAATGCGGCCGGAACTGGTGATGAAGTGTGTGATTCCCGTGGTTATGGCTGGCATTGTTGGTATCTACGGGCTAGTCGTCGCTG
Organism: Oreohelix idahoensis; assembly: GCA_024509875.1. NCBI lineage: Eukaryota > Metazoa > Mollusca > Gastropoda > Stylommatophora > Oreohelicidae > Oreohelix > Oreohelix idahoensis. The sequence goes on from JAMPIV010011418.1 coordinate 13,365, forward strand.
TCATCATATCTCAAGACATCTCCACCGAAGACTACACTCTTTACAAGTCAGTATACGTTTAAACATTAAATAGAGTAAAACATTCTACTTTTATAACCCCAATATATAGATCATATGGTAGTATTATCGACTCGAGTCAACGGGCTTGAACTCGAGTCGGACTTGAGTTACCACAACGACTCGACTTGGGGCTTCGAGCCAACTTCACCGTCCTAATTCATTATGTAGGTAGCGAAAGTGGTTTTGTTGAAATCAATAAAATAAAAGCAGTCGTTAAATAAAGTACTACAAATAAAGATTATTATTTTCTTTACTGTTTATAGTCATTGATACAAATAGTTCTAATCGATTGTTACTATAAACAGCTTTAGATTTTTTTTATTTGACTCGACTTAAAGCACCTATTGGGGACTTGAGACTCGACTCGATACTTGTTAGGAAAACACGAAGACATCTCTGCTATGTGGCATTGAAAGAGATTGAAGACATATATATCCAAGACACCAGTGACCGTTGGGAAAAAGAGAGACGTGATCATTGACGCCCGTTCGTATGGTATTTGAAGAAGTCCCTGCAGTATCATTCATAGCTGTCTCATTCTTGATCAAATGTGTCGTTTGTAAATTGCAGGTTGTCATGTATCATCTGACAAGTACTGTTGTCAATAATTCTATATATAATATCTCATTCAACTGTCCAATTGACAGATATATTAGAGCGCTTACCTCTGGTCGAAACGTTATCGGATTCTGTGTTCGAAATCTGGTAGCGTCAAGCTCTAGTCTACTCAGCTGTAAATGGGCATCTGTTTGGGAGAGCAAAGCAGCGAGGAAGGGTGCTGGCTTTATCTCATAAAGCACGGCCTAGTTTAGGGAAATTTCTAAAGGGTATGAAGTTGTGGAGAGACATGGTCACTTACGCAACCACAGACATGGAACTTGATGATGGTGATGACGAAAATAAAACACAGAATTATGCAGTGTACCCCATTAACGCATTTTACTTTATCACTAACACCCCCCCCCCCCCCACCCACCCCGGGTACGCGAACCACACTCTGGAGATACACTGCTTTAGGCCATGAACCTGAGTAACTGGGAAAACAAAAATTTGCATATGCTGGCAAATTCAAAACTAGCCTATTGAAAATTTGTGTGTTTACTTCTTATGTATTTGAAAGTGTTAATGAAATAATTTTATTTACGAAACAAATACAAGTTATTTACTAAAAATCTTTTCTCTCTTTTCTTTCCAGAAGTTTCCTTCACCTCGGAAGCGGACTGAGTGCGGGACTAAGTGGCATGGCATCTGGTTTTGCAATAGGCATCGTTGGGGATACAGGAGTTCGGGGTACGGCCCTGCAGCCTGCAGTCTACACTACTATGGTTCTGATGCTCATCTTTGCCGAAGTGTTGGGATTGTATGGATTAATTGTAGCCCTCATTCTGACATTCAAATAGCCCTGGACAATCTTGGTCTCTTCATGCAGCAACATTCAATGCCGAATTTATATAAATATTCTGTGATGATTATGTTTGTGCATAAATAGTTAAGAAAAGACATTGTGATTAGTGAAAGAGAAAATGTATTTTTAGATTTAAATGGGAATACTTATTCTGTATTTTAATGAGGTAAATCGTACCAAAACACGCAGACCGTGACAACTGTTTTAAAAAAAAAAAAAAAAGAAAGAAAAGAAGAGTTGTTTGATTGGAAGTAGTTCTTCCTGACTGTGCTAACATTAGACAAATTTAAGGTCAGATTACATTAGTAAATGTAAAATCTGTCTCACTTTGTATCTCAGAATTGTGGCAAGGTAACAAAAATTACACTTTCAAACTCCAGACATTTACCACCACATGCCCCCGTTGCATCCGCCATGTCCAATGGTCAGATGTAATAAAAAATCAACACGTGAGATGCAGCCAGAAATCAAAGAAAGGAAGTAGACATTAATACATTTCGCCCTCATGAAATAACAAACCAGCATAACCAAGCAATGCTCTTGATTGAAACTCATAGGGCAGTGAAAAAGTAGATACGCCAGATAGAGCCCGGAGAAGAACGATGCAAGAGGAAACTAGGATGCTGGTATTTCGAACCCGGACCTGGAAGAAACGGTGGAAAATAGAAATTAGTCGGTATGACTAATAGTTGTAGCCCAGTGTTCCATGTAACAACAAGAAGGGAGTGGATGGATGAACTGTAGTTGTAGATTGTATGCAGTGTGGGATTTATCATGTAAACAAAATAAGAATAAGCTCAAGGCTCCACTGGTAAGAATATATGTTATACTGATGTCTTTCTTCTAGACTATGTCCCACCAGACTTCCTTCTTTACTTTTAAGTTGTTCCCAGGTACCACAATGAAAGCTAATTTTTTTTTTCCCGACAAGTTGTTACACAAGCAGTAATCATATATTTATGCGAAAATATATTCTAATATATTTGTATAATCATTGTATGTTGGTTAAAGTATATTTGAAAGTCTTGATTGCAATAAATAAGTTTTTTTTAAATCGTGTATACTGTGGACATGAGACAATCTAACTATAAACAAACGGGCGTACCAGCTGGAGCTTGGGAGAATAATGTACCATATTATGGCGCACTTTGCGGCTCATGGGATAGAAGAACGTTTTAAAGCGCGCGTATTAGCGCAGATATGAATGTTAACATGCCGACCGTAGTTATGGAGAATCTCAGCCTGCTTAGTAAATGTTTGAATGTGTTTGAGGAGGATGAATGCAAAGCACTGTACACGCAGTCTGCATTTTATTATTGACCCATATCTGACCACAATTTATTACAATCATATAAATGATAATCTCCCTTGAAAGACTAGCCGAATGCTTCAAGAAGTGCACTATCCAGTGGATACCAGCCCATTGCAACATACCAGGAAATGAGGAGGCAGATAGACTTGCTAAGGAAGGGGGTGCCTTACAACAAAATGATATAGAGACAACTTACGCAACGGCAAAGACTACTATAAAGGCTACATTCAAGTCCAAATGGGAAAGAGAGCACCCGGGACATTTGAAAAATGATGCATATCATCAACTATCCAGAAAAGAACAGGTCATCATTTTTCGGCTACGCACTGGTCACAACAGATTGAGATACCATCTGTACCACAAATACAAAATTGGTGCAACAGATCTCTGCACCTGCGGTACCAGCCCAATGGCAGTCGAACACCTGCTGCAATACTGCCCAACCTACAGTAATGAACGGAGTAGCATATGGCAACAACCCACTTCTGTCAACAAAAAACTGTTTGGAGATGTTGGGAGCCTTGGGTTGACTACTGCCTTTATTAGAGTCATAAATGTGGAAGTCTGAAGGCGAACGAGGAAGAAGAAGAAGAAGAATATAAATGCATAGACTACAAGATCTTTCATATTTAGACATGCACTCTAATATAACTGACGGACCTTGTAATTAGGTTAAACGCTGCACGCCTCACCAAACCTTAATTTTAAAAAAAAACAACAAATTACAATCATATAACTTTGGTAGTATGTCCATCTGCACCATAGAAGACTATCACTAAAACTGCATACTTTTTGTTGTATTGAAATTATGACCTGATTTTTTTTGTCCCAAATATGGGACAATTACCATGACATAGAACATGTTTTTCATAACATTATTAAAGGATTTGTTCTTCGTCAGTTTTTGTGTGTGGGTAAACACTGTGAAAGCGTTTAAAGTATAGTAGTCTCTCGATTATCCGGGATGACAGAGGGGAAAATTAATATTTGAAATACGTAAAAAAAATATAAAAAAAAATTTGGTTTTTCCTTTCATTCGCCTTTCGGCAAATGTTGCTGCACAGATTTCTCAGCATTAGTTTTTCAGCAAGGATGCTGTCTTGCTGTTACTCCAAATAATTTAGCAGGGATTCAACCTGAATTAGAGCAGCATTGTGACCAGTGGCGGCGTTCTTTAATGAGCTGTTGAGCTGCAGCACCCCCTGTTAAAAAAAGGACTGCATACTGTCTCTACTACATTATAATACATAATCCGGACAGACCAATGAGATAAGACACTAATCATTTGTGTCTGGGTTGATATTTTACATGGTGGTCACAATTTGTGAGTGTTATGTATAGTATTTTAAATGAATGAACAGTGCAGCACCCCCAATGACAACCCCCTGGATCCGCCACTGATTGTGACTGATTCTTTGCTCGTGTATGAGAGAGTCTTCTTCCTGGTCCAAACAATTGGCATCTGTTGGTTTACCTTCGGAATCAGTAGTCGCACAATTGTCTCTTCATTTAATATTTCATGACCAGACAAATTCCGTTCTTTTTCTTGTCATTCGGGAGCCGCGGTAGCATAGTGGTTAGTGCACTGGCTTCCTAGCGCAGCTGGCAAGCTGTTGACACTCTCCATATCCCAGCTTGATTTGCTATGAGAAAATACAAATTATACACTCTGATAACCGTAGTATTTTATAATATATAACATTCAATCCTACATTTATATCTATAAAATGTGGCTATGTAAACTTTTGGCCCATGTATGGGTATAATCAAACCATCCTCTGTTACAGAGAAAGTTGGACAGACTATTCTAGAGTCTTAACTTAACAGGATCATAGACATGTACTATATGAGTGTTAATCTATCACCACAGGTATCTAGCTAACCCCAAAATTTATAAAGAGAGTCACGTAGACTTATGTGGGCATCGAGACAGTATGTCTGACATTACTTTATCCGACCCACGGATAGCATGAACCAAGGAGTGGAAAGGGCTGTAGGGTAATAGCATACCGATGTAGATCATAGTCGTGAGTATACCCATAATACCCACGTCAAAAGGTAAATCTAGAAGATGATAATGATGACTAAGAGCGTCATGATGGTTGACAATATGAGATCTTGCGTAAGACAAAGGAAATGCAGTGGTCATCGATCCCCAGATGAGGTGGGATTTTTTTAGGCCACAAACGGCTCCTGGGTCGACCCAGCCCCCAAATGGGTACCAGAGCAACTCTGGGAAGTTAAGGCGGCCGGCGTGATGCTGACCACATCACCCCTAGTGTGCCGACGGTCAAGAAAATATGGGCCTAACACCATATTCCCAATGGGCGTGTAACGGGATCCTTTACCTTTACCTACTCTTGTCATTCCTCCACCCTGATTGCGGAGTATCTTCCTTACTTTTACAGTATAATGAAATGTGCTTGATAAAAGAAAATACTTTTATACCTTTAAGAAATAAACGTAATCACTATCAGTCGAGCAGTTGTGACGATGTCAAATACTGCTGCAGTGACAAAACCGCACTAACACTTGCTACTGTACAGACTATTTACTGACCCAGATTCCCACATGACTTTTTGTCCAAACTCCCTCAAACAACCAGCTAGCGCCAACAACTAGACGACTTCAGTGACAATTACCCATGTCTATCCACACGCGAAGAGATAACAACAATATTCAAAAACAGTGTCAATGAAAATTGTTATGGAGAACATCCAAAGACATTACGGAAACATACTATTCATTACCAAGAAAGACCACGCGATAATTTTCACACTGAGAACCGGCCCCTACAGACTCAAATACCAAATGTTCAACAAGTTGAAAATCAGGCAGACATGTCGAAGTGGGGAAGACATGCAAATAGTGAGTCATGTTCGCCAAAATTGTCAGCATCATGAGAGAAACCGATTGACAGCATGCCCTTGGCTTATAGGAGAAACTGTATGGCGAAGAGAAAAGCCCGAGGCGAGAGAGAGATAGAGAGACAGAGAGAGAGAGAGAGAGAGAGAGATGGGTAAATGAGGGCAAGACGACAACAAAGGAGACTACAACCTCTAACCTACGAATTGGGAGCCGCGCTGGTGTAATGGTTACAACGTTGCGCTAGTGACCAGGTTTTCAAGGTTCAAGCCCGGGCGCGGTCATTTGTAGGAGTGTCATCGACCGGGATTTTGACTGAATAACCTGAACGGCTCCTGAGATAAACCCTCTGTGGATGGGAAGGAGCGAAAACCTGACCGGGTTGGAAGGAAAGTCCTCAGGTTCCCCAGCCTCGCAATGACATGTCATTGGGCCGAAGGGCTGAAAGCCCAAGTGCCGCTGGTTAAGGAAAAAAACAAAAAAACCTACCAATTCAAAACAAACCAAACAAGGAAAAAAAACTAACAAAACAACACACAGAAATACTATGCCCCATAACATTTCTTGTCAAGTGTTGTCCTACATAACATTTATTGTCAAGTGCTGACCCACATACAGAACATTTTGAGGAACTTCTCAATAGACCATCTCCAACTAATTCCCCAGACATCCAGCCAGCAGAAGAGGAGCTACAAATCAGCTGTGGACGACCAAGTAGAGAAGAAATAAAGAAAGCCATAAAGCTTCTGAAAGATGGAAAAGCAGCTGGTCCAGACTGCATTCCAGCAGAGGCCATCAAAACAGATATTGATACCTCTACAGAGATGTTATACAAACTACTTGGCAAAGACTGGGAGAGAGAGGAAATACCAGCAGAATGGAAGGAAGGTTATCTGGTTAAGTGGTCTAAGAAGGAAAATTTATAAGAGTGCACAAATTATAGAGGAATAATGTTACTATCAGTGCCAGGAAAAGTATTAAACAGAATCATCCTTGAGAGATTAAAAGAGTCCATAGACAAGCAACTGAGAGATGAACAAGCAGGTTTTCGACAAAATAGATCCTGTACAGACCAGATAGCCTCATTGAAAATAATAGTTGAACAAAGTCTGGAATGGAATTCACCGCTATACATCGGATTCGTGGACTATGAAAAGGCATTTGACAGTGAAGACAGAGAATGGATGGGTGTGGAAAAAAAATCGAAAAAAGGTGATTCGTCTTACGAGGACAAAGGTCTTTTGTCCTCGTAAGACGAATCACCTTTTTTCGATTTTTTTTTCCACACCCATCCATCGTACTCCACGTCTTACCGCAGTTCCCCTCAACTTCCTCGACTGTAGACAAAGAATCGCTTTGGAAATGAATGAGGCATTATGGAGTTCCCATGAAGATCATTAACTTAATAAAGAAGACCTATGAAGACATGACATGCAGAGTTCTTTATGATGGACAACTTACAGAACCGTTTAGGATAAGAACGGGAGTGAGACAGGTATGCCTCTTGTCTCTATTTCTTTTCTTACTAGCTATAGATTGGGTTATGAAAACATCGACATCACACAACAGAAATGGAATCCAGTGGAATCTGACTAAACAGCTTGATGATCTGGATTTTGCAGATGACTTGGCTCTTCTGTCCCATAACCAAAATCAGATGCAAGAGAAAATGAAAATTCTCGATGAGAGGTCACAACAAGTAGGCCTAAAAATACACATGGAAAAGGCAAAGATTATGAGAATAAATTTAAGAAATGATAACAAGGTTGAACTTGAAGAAACACCATTAAAAGATGTAGAATCGTACACATATCTTGGAAGTAATATAGACAAAGTTGGAGGGACATACAGTGATATCAAAATAAAAATACAAATAGCAAGAGGAGCTTTCATTGCATTGGAAAACATTGAGAACAAGAGAAATCAAGTACAACACGAAAATAAGAATCTTCAACTCAAATGTGAAGTCAGTCCTATTGTATGGCTCTGAGACATGGAGAACAACAAAAACAACAACCAAAAAGCTACAGACTTTTATAAACGGGTGCTTGCGTAGAATAGAAGGACTGAAATGGTATGACAAAGTCACAAATGTGGAATTGATGACAAGAACCAGACAAGTGCCAGTGGAACAAGAGTTGAGCAGAAGACGCTGGCGAAGGATAGGACACACATTGAGGAAACCTGTTGATGGCATTACAAGGCAGTCCTTGTTCTGGAATCCACAGGGAAAGAGAGGCAGAGGTAGAACAAAAACACAAGGAGAAGAGAACTGGAAACGGAAGTGAAAATGATGAGGAAAACTTGGAAAGAACTTGAGCGGATGGCACAGGACAGGAAGACTTGGCATATTTTGTTGAAGGTCTATGCTCCTTGGGGAGCTAAAGGGTATTGATTGCGGCCCCACATAACATTTCTTGTCAGTTGCAGTCCCACGTAACATTTCTTGTCGAGTACGGTCCTGTATAACATTTCTTGTCAAGTGCGGTCCCACATTAACAATTCTTTCCAATTGCAGTCCCACATAACATGTCTTGTCAAGTGCATGTTATCTCGAGCATGAAACATATAGGTTATGCAGAAATAGTTTAAGTGGTGGTTAAAACAAAAATGCTTTTATCTCAGATCCTCGACAACATTGGACTTTACATGTAGAATTGAAGCAGCGGATTAAGGCACTGCAAAAAAAGAACATGAAGGCAAACAAGATGGGTGTAGCGAGATTTGGTACCACTTGCTTTGTTTGTGAAAAAATGTGTAACGCGACACACACACACACACACACACACACACACACACACACACACACACACACACACACACACACACACACACACACACACACGCACACGCACACGCACACGCACACGCACGCACGCACGCACGCCCGCCCGCCCGCACGCACGCACGCACACACACACACACACGCAGAGAGCGCAGGGACAACGCGGCTGATCTTGCTTTGTTCGTCTAGCCGCCCAACATTAATGAAGGTAGGAAATAGCGAATATATGAAACATGGCCGACCTTAAAAGTTTACATTAGCTGGAAAGAGAATCTAAATCTACAAGAGCAAGCCTGGTTGTAAGACATTTAAATAATAATAGTTCACCAAAGGAGATAGAGTATGAATGATATCCAAAAAGATATTATTCAAATATGAATAGTTTTAAAAATAATTAACATTTTCATCGTCATCACATCTGCTAAAAGTTAGCTAATAATCTTTAAAAATTTATTATAACTACATACCTCAACGGATTTCGATAAAATGAATAGAATGAAAGCTTCATATGGGGATAATGAAAGGATACCTAGGAAGGAAGAAAAGATATAATTGTGTAGTGTAAAGAAGAGAAAACAAGTACAGAAAAAGCACAGATCGCCTCAAACCAAGAGATTAAACGAAAATCTTAGCAGACTTCAGACGGTGCTTTCTCGTACGGGAGAGTCGCCCAAATATAAGGACACAGCGGCGCGTTTAAAATCACACACACCAAATCCAGAAGCCAGAGTGAGAAACTGGAAGACGGTATCTGCAAGAAAAGTTCTTTTTTTTACGCTGCATGCAGGGCAGATAGACTTCAACTAACACAGCCTCACCGTGCGCTTATTAATCCTAAGAGGGTATGTAAGTTTATTAAAGATATGTGTGACTAATATCAATTTATTTCAGATTTTGTTTACGATTTGGTTGTATCGAACATAATAAAAAGGGAACGACGCTAACCAGAGATAACCTCCACCGGCATTGTCAAGAAGCATAACCATTAATTGGTTAGCCAAATATATCATGGCTAGTTCTTGCCTGGAAGCTTACGACAAACCAGCAAGTACATAAGTGACTTTGCATCCATAAGTGGAAGGCAAAGGTTATATCTTACCCATTTAACATAACATGTGATTTATTCATATATTTTGTTATTTTCTGCACAGTGGACATTATTTTATCATGCTATCTCTGTAACATACTACCATGATTCATTCATTTATATACAAACACTGAAGACATGGTCACTTCATGAACAGCAGTAGTTGGTGAGATTGTTGGAACACCATGGAGACCTATTACTTTTTGTTCCAGGTTTTATGATCGTTCCTGATCAAGTTTATGATCGTTCCTGATCGAGCTCATATTCGAGTTCGTGATCGAGTTTAAACTAAAGACTTGAGGACCTTTGACCCTGCTAACTGAAGCCCAGATCAAAGAATCTTCAACACCTTAGTCCCCCGTAGTTATAGGACGGGCTGAAGGAAAGTCTTCCTGATCACACTGACAAACAACATTTTTCTTTCTTATATAAGAATAAGTGTTCTTAGGTCAGTTTCTTGCGCTGATTTCAAATTTGAAATCCGTTTATCTCTATCACGTCGGGTTCTTAAGATATTTGTGAATAAATATATTTTTGGGAAACCGTTATTTGCTCCGTTTCATTTTTACTATATAACTTTTTTTTAAATTAATAAAATGCAAAATAATTCTACTTTTTATACTGCTAAAAGATGCATGACATATGTTACGTTATATTTCAAATAGTTACTGTATTTTGAAATAATTCTGAGTGAAATATGGCTTCTAGAAGTTGTAGAAATTCGGCTGATCTGTTCTGTTACGTGTGCGGATATTTTACCGATCGTGCTCACCAGAAAAACTTTACACCATTGCTAAAGAAAGCATATGAACTTTATTTTGATTCGAAAGTTGATGATGCAAATAAATCTTGGAAGCCAAATGCAGTTTGTTCGACTTGTGCAAATACATTGGCAGGTTGGTTACGAAAATCGCCGAAGCATAAGTCGATGCCTTTTGGAGTGCCAGTAATATGGCGTGAACCGACAAATCACGCTACTGATTGTTACTTCTGCTTGACAAATATCTATGGTTTCACTTTTAAAACTAGAAAGTCTGTGGTTTATCCAAATATTGAATCGGTTTCGAAACCAGTGCCTCATGATCCAATCACGTGTCCGATCCCAGTTCCACCAGAACAATATCCGTTGGACGTGAATGAACCATCAGAAAGTGATAGTTTACCTGCTTTAGAAACTAATTCTGACTTGGATTATATACCGGTGAATGATGGTGTTCACTTAATTAACCATTCAGAACTTTCAGATCTAATACGTGATCTTGCTCTCACCAAAGGACAAGCGGAATTACTCGGTTCGCGACTCAAAGAATGGAATCTTTTAGCGCCCAATATTCTGATATCTAAATTTCGTCATAGACACAGAGAACTTGTTCAATACTTTGAGATGGATGATGATATTTGCTATTGCAAAGATGTAAAAGGTCTAATGGTGCACCTCGGTCATGAGCACATAGTCAACAAATGGCGACTTTTCATTGACTCTTCCAAGACTAGTCTAAAAGCCGTGTTATTGCATAACGAAAATTTATTTTCATAAATTCCAGTCGCCTACTCTGTTCATATGAAAGAAACTTATGACAACATGGCTATACTTTTGGCAAAAATAAAGTACAATGACTACCAATGGCGGATTTGTGGAGACCTAAAGGTCATTGCAATTCTCACGGGCATGCAGACTGGGTATACTAAATTTTGTTGCTTCCTATGTGAATGGGACAGCCGCAACAGACAGGAACATTATGCAAGAAAGGTGTGGCCTATCAGGGATCGTATGCTGCTCGGGCATAAAAATGTAATACACGAGCCATTAGTTAACAAAGACAGCATCATTTTACCACCGTTACATATAAAGTTGGGCTCATGAAGAATTTCGTAAAAGCGTTAGATAAAACGAGCAAAGCTTTCACTTATCTTCGAGAAAAGTTTCCGCAAATTAGCGATGCAAAGATAAAGGAAGGTATCTTTGTAGGACCTCAGATTAGGAAAATTATTGCAGACAAACAATTCGAGAACTTGTTACATGGTAGTGAACTTCGCGCATGGATGGTATTCAAATCGATCGTCGATAACTTTCTGGGAAATCACAAATCTGTCGACTATGTGCATATTGTTAAGCAGTGCATAGATGCATACAGAATTATGGGCTGTAACATGTCCCTCAAAATCCATTTGCTCGATTGGCATCTTGACTTTTTTCCTGACAACCTTAGCGAAGTCAGCGATGAACATGGAGAACGATTCCATCAAGATATCGCCGTAATGGAGTCACGTTATCAAGGACGGTGGAGTGTGACCATGCTTGCTGATTATTGTGGGATGCTTCATCGCGATGTACCACATGCCATTCACCGACGAAAGTCGACTGCAAAGAAATTCAAGCCTACATAACTGTTATACTTCTTGTACAAATGATGTTGTAATACTGTATGCGTTGTTAAAAAACTTCAATTGCGTATTTCTAGAGATCCCGACCTGATAGAGAAAAACGGTTTCCAGATTTAAAAACAGCGCATTAAAATTGACCAGAAAAACATAGAAATGTTAGAGAAAGAAAAAAAAAAATTTTTTTGTTAGCCAGTGTCATCAGTGTGTCTCAGCAACCTCGAACAAACACAAGATGAGTTTTTCTGTATTCAATCCAACAAACACTGTGAGCAGTTTCTAAAGTGATGGTCGATGATGATAACAGCTAGAGACTAGATAGCAAGATATACAAACTATACTGTGACAGACTTTATAATTTCATTGGAAGACTAATCCAAGAGTTTTTACTATTATTTATTTTAATTTGTAACTATTGTGGCGTGAGGTTTTATTTGGCTCTAAGATCAGTATAGTACTGACAATTACAGAAATAGAATTTCTGCAGAAAATGGTGAAGTCCCAGTGCCTGAGAAAACTACTGGTATCACAAATTAGTTACGGCTGTGAATGATCTGATCTCGAAACAATAGTAGAGAAGAGACCGGCATAAAGTGCCACCTCCGCTGTGTAACTAACTGTGATATTAAAAAAACAAGGAAACAGATTTCACTTAACAATTTTAAAAAATTTGACAAGTCGTTCAAATACAATTTCCTTGTTATTTATTTAGTATATACACTATCTACTCTTGTGCTGAAGGGTGAATGTTGAAAAATGGAATGTAATGGATTTGTAAGGTTACATATCATTCACACACACACACACACATATATATATATATATATATATATATATATATATATATATATATATATATATATATATATATATATATATATATATATATATATATATATATATATATATATATATATATATATATATATATATATATATATATATATATATATAACAAGTCTTCCAATTATAGGAAACAAATTTATATCAGCTGTGCTGTTAATCACTTATAGTAAATGTATCAGCTGTGCTGTTAATTAAGTATATAACATTTATCAGCTATGCTGTTATTATTGTCTCTTTCTACGCTAAATCACTTTCTCGTCACTGACACTAATTTTTGCTCACAATGCTGACAGAAATGGTACTAATGTGTACTCATCTCTTAGAAGTTCTTGGTTTGGTTGACAAAAAACCGGCTGAAGATCGTTCCTTTAGCCCACCCAAGACTGAGGGGAACTAACGATGTAGATTCTGTGCAATCTCTATGCTCCTGCGGAGTTCCAGGCAGCTGGACTGACGACCCACGATCTCAGTTTTTATGACACGAATAAAACCTGTAACAAGGAAAAATAGGGGCTAATTTCTGTCCTCAAGCCCACCTATTTCTATTGTATATGATATGAGCGTGTCTCAGTGTCTGCATGTAGGATGAATGACAACATGGCTCAGTATGATTTAGCAATAGCGAGACAAGACAGGTGTCTACTTGCAAAACATTCTTTCTGATAAACTAATACATGGATACATTCAATATTATAAATTCAATACATGAATACATTCAATAATATAAATTCAATACATGAATACATTCAATACATGAATACATCCCATAATATGTACACCTAGGTGTGATACAACCATTTTCTTCCCCCTATAATATACCAGGCCCTCTCTGACAAGTGCTATACTAGCTGGTAACATATATCCTAACAATATTGTTATGTTCTTATGATAGGAGTATATGAGACGAGGACTGTTTGGTGATATATCAGGTGGGAGTTATATGGGACAATAGATTGGAGTTAGATGAGACAATAGATTGAGTCCTAACAAGGACTGTTTTGGTTATATTTCAGTTGGTTTTATCTGAGATAACACTGAAGTTATAGGAGACAATAGATTGAGTTATAGGAGACAATAGATTGAGTTATAGGAGACAATAGATTGAATCCTAACAAGGACTGTTTTGGTTATATTGCAGTTGGTCTGAGATAACAGATTGAAGAAATAGAAGACAATAGGTTGAGTCCTAACAAGGACTGTTTTGGTTATATTTCAGTTTGGAGTTATGTGAGATAATTGATTGAAGTTATAGGAGACAATAGATTGAAGTATGAGCCCTATTAGTCTTCGTCTATTCAATCATATTAGGAAATAAAATCATTATACCTAATTCCCCCAAGATACAATCAGTAAACTGATACGTTCATATTAAAACAATATATATATATATATATATATATATATATATATATATATATATATATATATATATATATATATATATATATATATATATATATATATATATATATATATATATATATATATATATATATATATATATATATATATACATACAGGTGTATCTGCTGTAGGCCTATTTTCCTACCAGTTTATAGTAAATTTATATTTACCCTCCAAGATTTAAACAGGCCAGATTTTGACTCGACTTAGCGAAGCAGGCTGCAGGTCAATGCTCTCAGGCAAGCAATAAATCAGGTTGACAGCTCCTCTCACACAGTCGGTCGTCTCTGGCTTCGTGTTCGGTGTTGCGTGCCTTTGCATAAAATCTCGCCCGATTATATAGGTAGGTGAATGCTTAAGCAAAGCTTTTGGTTGGTTCCTGGCGGAGCAAGCTGATTGGTTTCCTGCAGTTTCGTCTTTTGCTCGTACAGCCTAATTTTATTCAGTTTTCTTCCGCCATCTTGCGTGAACAAGATGGCGACGACCCACATCCGAAAAAACAGGGCTTAAGTTTTTTCCTGGCGTAACTTCTTGTAATTTATTCCGGCTCAGCAACTGTGCGTTGATTGGCTGGGCTCTCGACATAGGGATTTAACAAAGTAGTGTGTTTATACAACTCGTTCCACGACATAGCCCCATCCTTTCCTAGCTGTGACCTGTCATAGCTGAAGTGTAAACACCTGCTGTAGTTAATCATTTTGCGTCTGTCCTTCCAGAGTAATAGGGTGTCGACTTAAAAAATCCGCTCCTACATTGTCTCTTCCCGGAATGTAATTCACGGTAAAGGAATACGGCGCCAGAAGCAGACTCCACCTTAACAATCTCGAATTTAACTTTTTAGATGCAGCCAAGAATGTTAAAGGCTGATGATCGCTTTGGACAATGAAGTGTGTCCCATACAGGTAAGGTGAAAATTTGTCGATGGACCAAATAAGAGCCAAACATTCTTTCTCTATGGTCGAGTAATTCAACTCAGCTGCATTCAGCTTCCTACTGGCGTAGGCGACTGGTAAAAGTTCCTCCGGCTTGGCTTTTGATTTCTGCAAGAGAGTTGCACCAATACCTATACTGCTAGCGTCCGTCCTTAATACAAATTCCTGTGTGATATCGGGTAGCGTAAGGATTGGTTTGCTGGTGAGTTTTGCTTTTAGCTCTGTGTAAGCTTTTTCACAATCAGCATTCCATTGGATTTTGTCAGGCTGTCCTTTCTTCGTTAAGTTAGTTAATGGTGCACACAGAGAGTTAAAGTGGGGTATGTACTTCTGATAGAACCCACATAATGACACGAATGATCTCACATCTTTCTTCGTTTGAGGTCTGGGTGCCTTCTTTAACTTCTCTATATTCTTTGGGTCAGGAGACATATGACCTGTAGAAATAGTGTGACCTAGGAATTCCAACTCCTTACAACCGATATAGCACTTGGTTGGACGTGCAGTCAATCCAGTTTCTCGTAGTCTGTCAAACAACATGGAGAGCGCTACTATATGCTCTTCAAATGTGTTGGTAGCAACAAGAATGTCATCCATAAAGTTAGTGATATGGGGATTTTGTAGAGGTTCCAACAATTTCCTCATCATTCTTGAAAAGATACTTGGAGCATTTTTCAGCCCAAAGGGTAGTACATTAAACTCGTAGTGTCCGTCTGATGTACTAAATGCCAGCATTTTCCTAACTTCTGGTTTCACTGGTATTTGGTAGTATCCCTTGCTTAGATCTACCTTCGATAAATACCTAGCCTTACTCAGTGTAGAGAACAGCTGGTTGGTGTCAGGTAATGGGTCCACCTGAGATTCTGTGATCGCATTAAGCTTCCGGTAGTCAATACATAACCTGTGTTCACCACTCGGCTTCCTTAATAGCACCACACTTGAGCTATAGGGAGATTCAGACTTTGAAATAATTTTCTCTTTTAAGAGATAGTCAATCTCATCCTTGAGTGCTTGTGCTTGCTAGTGTTCAGTCCATGTCCGCAGCAATGCTTCCAGTGGACTGTGTATGGGGACGGCAATACAACAACGTTGCCGGACCCACACCTATTTCTATTGTAAGGGGCAGTATACCGAAGTGGGGCCTGTCTCCATCAACTGTTTGGTACAGCCCTGGTTCCTACCTCCTATGGTTCGGGTTTGTTTCTGCAGCTTTTTTAATACTGGTTGCTGACTAACCAAATTTTCCAAATGATCCAGGCCATGGTGTTCCGACAAATATCTAGTCGGGGTGGGATGTCTCTCGTCCCCTCTCTGTACAATACGGAGAGTTGCCATGGTTACTGGTGTAACAGTAGACTTGTTGTGATTTTGTTTTCTCTTTATCACTGCATCTACCTGTTGTTTTCTCTGGTGTATTTTCTTTGTGGGCCTACGTCCGCAACAATGCTTCCCTAGGTCCTGTAACTGGTCTACGCTTCTGAATGAGGTTACCTGGTTACATTCTGAACAGGATTTCATATATACCGACTTATGTCTTCAATTATTCCTGGCCAGTAATATCGCAATGCTATATTTTGACCAGTGGCCCCTTTTCCTCTGTGGCCACTGCCTGATGTAGCATGCTCTTGCTCCATAATTTCCTCCCTATAGAATTTTGGCACTACCAGCTGTCCATGCCCTTTAGGTCCTTTTCCAGCTTGTCTGTAGAGTAGGCCATTTTCCATATAGTAGTCTCCTTTCTCTGGAGGGTTATGGGCCTTTGGCAATTTGCCAAAACAAGGCTTCAATGTGCTGTCTGCTGTTTGAGCCTTTTTCATCTTTGTACGATGAATGTTTATTGGATCTCCCTCCTCCTTTTTGGTGCTCGACCTGGTATGGTTTGCTGCCATGACAACAGGTTTTTTTTGGGTCACCCAAAAAGACATATTTACATCCTATTACCAGCGGGTATATAGGATCATCACTCACTGCTGCTCTTATCACTCCTTCCACATAGCGAGTTCTCACGTTGATCCTTGCTATGGGAAGTGTCATGGTGCCGGTTCCCTGCATTGCCCTTTGTATGTCCACTGTTTCTGTGGTAAGTTGGTCAGGGTGCACTAGGGTTGCACTCACGACTGAGTCGAATTCCAAACCTGAATCATATAAGCACTGAATTTTAGTGCCATTACATGTCACTTCCTCACAGACAGGGGGATGATGGAGGTCATTCTGACTAACTGCCAGTTCCTTCCTTCCCTTGTTCCCTGTTGTGAGACACGCAGCGTAATAAGGAGGGTTGTTCCTTCTGCAGTCTGCAGTATTGTGGTTACTCATTAGACAAGTTTTACACCACTTTCCTTCCTTGCGGTAAGGTGTCTTATCCGATCTTAGAGGGTTTTTGTCCTTTTGGTCAAATCTTTGTTTGTTCCTTGTGTTATGGTCCTTTTGTTCATATTTGGTATAGTTTTGTGATGATTTGAAGTTTTCACCCTGCTTCTTCCTATTTCCTAATAATTCTGCCTGAGCTGCTTGATATCTCTCAGCAACAGTCACAATATCTTCCAATCTCTCTGCTCCTTGTTCCATGATAAACTTCCTCATTTCTTGAGGCATGGACTCTTTCACTTGCTCCATCATTATCATTTCTTTCAGATCCTGACACTTTCCTAAACTACTCCATTTTTCCAAGTAAGTTTCCAATCTAGCAGAGAATTGGTGATAGTTTTCTCCTGGAAGAAGTTTAGCTGTTCGGAATTTCTTTCTATATGATTCTGAGTTCTTTTCATATCTCACAAGCAGTGCCTGCTTCAGGATTTCATAATCTTCCTGGTCATCTCTTGAGAGCTTCAAATATACATCGTAGGTAACACCTCTCAATCCCTGAGATAGTTTAAGACTCCACTTTTCTTTCACTAAGCCATAGGTAGTGGCAAGTCTTTCGTATCTATCCAGGTACGACTCAATGGCGTCTTCTTTCTCAACAAATGGGTCCAGATGAAAATTCATGGCCCCACTTGAGGTGCTCTGGATGGAGCTACTCTCAGAGTGAGGTGAGCTACCACCATTATTGCCAGTATTTGCCTGAATTTCAAGCTCTTTTAATCTCAACTGATGGTCTCTCTCTGCTTGTAATTTCCTTTCTTCAGCTTCAGTTTTCTTTGCCTCATTTTCAGCCTCCCATTTCTTGGCTTTAATTTCTAATCTTTTGGTTTTTCTCTCAGCTTCCAGTCTTTTGTCTTCTCTCTCACCTTCCAGTCTTTTGGTTTTTCTCTCAGCTTCCAGTCTTTTGTCTTCTCTCTCAGCTTCTAGTCTTTTGGCTTCTCTTTCAGCTTCCAGTCTTTTGGCTTCTGTCTCTAATTGCAACTTTCTTTCTTCCCTATCCATGTGTTTGTCCACTTCTGTAGTGACATACTGAGTAAGAGCATCACCTGTCATGTTTAATTCCTTACCCATCTGCAAGATCGCAGTCCTGAACTTCACTAGATCAGCCATGGCGTTACTTAGATAGGGTATGTAAATTTACTATAACCAAATTATTGTAATTAAACTTAATTAATTAAATGAACAAATAATTTCCGTGCAACTTTGTGAGCATCAACTATTTACTGAGTACTAAATGGTACTCCTCCTAAGAAAACAATAAAAAATCCTATTATAGAATTTTTTTCAAAAATGTGTTTCTTTAGTTATCTATGGGTGGCACAAGATAGAGTGTAGATAGATGAATAGACTAAGTATGGCTCAAGATATACAGAAATATCCCAGGAACGAGCCCCCAGTGTGGCGTGAGGTTTTATTTGGCTCTAAGATCAGTATAGTACTGACAATTACAGAAATAGAATTTCTGCAGAAAATGGTGAAGTCCCAGTGCCTGAGAGAACTACTGGTATCACAAATTAGTTACGGCTGTGAATGATCTGATCTCGAAACAATAGTAGAGAGGAGACCGACATAAAGTGCCACCTCCGCTGTGTAACTAACTGTGATATTAAAAAAACAAGGAAACAGATTTCACTTAACAATTTTAAAAAATTTGACAAGTCGTTCAAATACAATTTCCTTATTATTTATTTAGTATATACACTATCTACTCTTGTGCTGAAGGGTGAATGTTGAAAAATGGAATGTAATGGATTTGTAAGTTTACATATGATTCATATATATATATATAATATATATTATATATATATATATATATAACCCGTGTGTTTAAAGGGGATATAGATATAGTAACACTGCACCCTACCATATGTCGTATATATATATAGGGTATGGGCATATATAAAAACTTATATATATATATATCTATTACGGAAATATATATTTGGTATTTATGTTCCACAAATATATATATGGAATATATATATTATAATTTGTTATATAAGATATATATATACATACTGCTTTGCCGGTTATAATATGGAATAGAAGAAGAAGAATATATATATATTACAAGTCTTCCAATTATAGGAAACAAATTTATATCAGCTGTGCTGTTAATCACTTATAGTAAATGTATCAGCTGTGCTGTTAATTAAGTATATAACATTTATCAGCTATGCTGTTATTATTGTCTCTTTCTACGCTAAATCACTTTCTCGTCACTGACACTAATTTTTGCTCACAATGCTGACAGAAATGGTACTAATGTGTACTCATCTCTTAGAAGTTCTTGGTTTGGGTGACACAAAACCGGCTGAAGATCGTTCCTTTAGCCCACCCAAGACTGAAGGGGACTAACGATGTAGATTCTGTGCAATCTCTATGCTCCTGCGGAGTTCCAGGCAGCTGGACTGACGACCCACGATCTCAGTTTTTATGACACGAATAAAACCTGTAACAAGGAAAAATAGGGGCTAATTTCTGTCCTCAAGCCCACCTATTTCTATTGTATATGATATGAGCGTGTCTCAGTGTCTGCATGTAGGATGAATGACAACATGGCTCAGTATGATTTAGCAATAGCGAGACAAGACAGGTGTCTACTTGCAAAACATTCTTTCTGATAAACTAATACATGGATACATTCAATATTATAAATTCAATACATGAATACATTCAATAATATAAATTCAATACATGAATACATTCAATACATGAATACATCCCATAATATGTACACCTAGGTGTGATACAACCATTTTCTTCCCCCTATAATATACCAGGCCCTCTCTGACAAGTGCTATACTAGCTGGTAACATATATCCTAACAATATTGTTATGTTCTTATGATAGGAGTATATGAGACGAGGACTGTTTGGTGATATATCAGGTGGGAGTTATATGGGACAATAGATTGGAGTTAGATGAGACAATAGATTGAGTCCTAACAAGGACTGTTTTGGTTATATTTCAGTTGGTTTTATCTGAGATAACACTGAAGTTATAGGAGACAATAGATTGAGTTATAGGAGACAATAGATTGAGTTATAGGAGACAATAGATTGAGTCCTAACAAGGACTGTTTTGGTTATATTGCAGTTGGTCTGAGATAATAGATTGAAGTAATAGGAGACAATAGGTTGAGTCCTAACAAGGACTGTTTTGGTTATATTTCAGTTTGGAGTTATCTGAGACAATAGACTGAAGTTATAGGAGACAATAGATTGAAGTATGAGTCCTATTAGTCTTCGTCTATTCAATCATATTAGGAAATAAAATCATTATACCTAATTCCCCCAAGATACAATCAGTAAACTGATACTTTCATATTAAAACAATGTATGTTAAATATATATATATATATATATATATATATATATATATATATATATATATATATATATATATATATATATATATATATATATATATATATATATATATATACAGGTGTATCTGCTGTAGGCCTATTTTCCTACCAGTTTATAGTAAATTTATATTTACCCTCCAAGATTTAAACAGGCCAGATTTTGACTCGACTTAGCGAAGCAGGCTGCAGGTCAATGCTCTCAGGCAAGCAATAAATCAGGTTGACAGCTCCTCTCACACAGTCGGTCGTCTCTGGCTTCGTGTTCGGTGTTGCGTGCCTTTGCATAAAATCTCGCCCGATTATATAGGTAGGTGAATGCTTAAGCAAAGCTTTTGGTTGGTTCCTGGCGGAGCAAGCTGATTGGTTTCCTGCAGTTTCGTCTTTTGCTCGTACAGCCTAATTTTATTCAGTTTTCTTCCGCCATCTTGCGTGAACAAGATGGCGACGACCCACATCCGAAAAAACAGGGCTTAAGTTTTTTCCTGGCGTAACTTCTTATAATTTATTCCGGCTCAGCAACTGTGCGTTGATTGGCTGGGCTCTCGACATAGGGATTTAACAAAGTAGTGTGTTTACACAACTCGTTCCACGACAACTATAAATAATCATACATTTTACCATCTTCCAACACCCATTTCTCGTTACAAGGATATATAGATGTACATAATAAATTATGAAATTGTACTCATTTGACTGAGTAAATCTTTTACTGTTACATTTTGAGTTACTTTTTCTAATTTAATTATATTATCACGTAGGGTTACTATAGCGAAAGTGGCACAGTATACTTCTGAAGCCTAAGTCTATGTTCCAGCTCAGAGTATTCACAGCCGTAACTCAGTTGTGATACCAGTGCACTTCTCTGGCACTGGGACTTCATACTTTCTGGAGAGAGATTCTACTTCTTCTCTACCACTATCATCACACCAGAAAAACCTTTCGCTGCAATGGGTGTGTGCGTTATTGGCAATGGCGGATCTAGGAATCAGCCCATGAGATAAACCAGAATAAGGCTCCCCGCTCTTTATTCACACATATTTTTAGACAATTAAAAACCAAAATAACGAATTTTTAACAAATGTGACAACTTGATATTTTTATTATACAGTAACTCAAAAACATTCATTTTTATTTGACAAAATATAATTATTTATAACCATATAAAAGTAAAGTAAAATACTGGAGCGCTTGATATCAAATAAAGGTTCTCAAAGTCCCTGGGGGAGGGGGGAGGGGGGGGGGGAGAGCTCTCTGAAGATTTACCTTGATAAAATCGTGCCTGGTTTCAGAGTTTATGGAACAAGTACAGCCGATATGTAAATGTTATGTCTGCCGCACGATCTGCTTCTTGCAATTCCATCGATAGAAATTCAAATAAAATATTATGGCGTATGTTAACTTCACTTCAAATAAATGATCGCTTTAGCTTCCTATCTTATGCAATTTACGAATAAAATGAATTTGGGTAAACTAGCTTGTGTGTTTTCACTGATAATGCGGTGAAAGTATCTTTAAACCTCTGGACACCACAGCTTCTAATTGCGGGTAGGAGAGAGCTAGTCTGAATTTTACCATTGGATGATGTTGTAGTGGTGTTTGATGGTATTGTATGATGGTGATATTACTAATTGTAATTGTATGAGGCCAGCTGTGAAGGCTCCTGAGATAAAATGTAGTTGTGAATTGTCAGAAGGCCTTTCTTGCTACCACTACGACCTCACACTTAATTTTTTTTAATGAAGGTGGCTACGTAAAGTGTCTAGGGTTATGATATGTAGGGTGGTGTAATAGGTTATAGATATACCCACAGATATTTAACAAGACTAATAATATTAATAAATGTTAAAATACACTGAACTAACTCACGTGTGTAAGATTTTTTGATAGAATTATATTACATTTATTTTGTTCTGGATCAATTTTTTAGATTGACCAGAACTTAAAAGGATTTAGAGATTATGAAAGAAATGCATGGAATATTATATCATAAATGCAATAGTGTACATATATATGTACTATACTAGTTAGTTTTATTAAAATGTTCTAGTAGTCATCTACTTGGGAGGATAGTTAATGTTTGTGCTGTTGGGGTGGCCTCATCACACCTGTCTATATTGACTACACAGTGTCCAGAAAATGGTGGGAATTTTTATGGGGTATTAGTAAATAAACTGCGTTGGTGAATGTCCAGCAGACCAGAGGCTCACTCATCTTGTAGTTGTAGCTCTGGTGCTGAAATCTGGTGGTCCCACCTCTCCGTGCTGGCGGGCAATAATGGTGGTCTCTGTCACAAGTACTGCACAGATACACTCGAGTAAAGTCACCAACTGAATAGACACTGCTTTGTTGACAACAGAAACTCACAGCTCTGCAATCAAAGTATGGGCCATGTGTCAAAATCTATTCTCTACCCACGTCTGGACACAACACTGACACAACAACCACATCATACAGACAGGTCAGATCTCTCTGACCAAACAGCACATTTACCATGGTGGTTTTACATCAGATAGATCCTCCCAGACTA
Source organism: Oreohelix idahoensis (assembly GCA_024509875.1). Lineage (NCBI taxonomy): Eukaryota > Metazoa > Mollusca > Gastropoda > Stylommatophora > Oreohelicidae > Oreohelix > Oreohelix idahoensis. The sequence continues at coordinate 36,704 of JAMPIV010011418.1, forward strand.
TAGATTCTGAAAAATATTTATTAGTTTTCTGCCCTAAAAGAGGAAAGGTAATATGTTTCATTATTCTCAACACTTGATCTGTCTTGCCTAACCCTTGCTGGAGTTTATGTACATTGTTGGTCCCTAGACCCTGACTAGGGCGGGGGGTCTAGAGCAAATCCCTACTTGTTTGTAAGGCTAGATTTCGATATGGCAGTATCAAATCACTCGAACATGAAACAATATTCAAAATATACAAAGAAATAATTTCAATCTTACCAGATTATGAATAAATAACACAGAATTGCTAGCAAAACTCAGCTGAGCTGCTGGCTATAGTATGGCGTCCCTAAATTTATTTCACTTTCTTTCATATGGAAATCACCACACTTTAAAATCTGTGTCTATCACTGAACAACTATTGAAGAATGGCCCCACTTTCGCTCTGAGCGCTAATAATATGATTGTCTGTGGCCAATCACTGCCTAGGTTTATTTTAAATTCAAATTTCCTACCCTAAAGTCATTTCAGTCATGCTTCAGTCAAGTATGGATGGTTATCTGTTAGTCTGTCCGTCTCTACTTGTGTTTCTACAAAAATGTACTTGATTTTTGAACCAACCTTTCTCTCCCCTCCAAATTTTTGTCGTTAAAAGTTATATTTAGACACAGCTACCACCCAAAACCCCTCTCTTCCATACTACGTAGATTTGAACACCTGCGTCTCGAGGTCGTGTTTTTTTTTTTGCAATTAGCGACACTTTTAGATTCAATACAGTCTGTCGATGATGTGAACAACACTGTCTTTTGTCATTATCTTCAATATTATCTATCCGTCTGTAAAATTAAGAACATATTAGTTCACTGCTCAGAATGGGCCATCCGGCCAGCTAATTTTTATATTCCTAACATTAATATTAAAGAAAAGTTACTTTTTAATTTTTGTAATATTCCTAACATCTGCGTTTAGCCGCTGAATTCAAATCAAAGGCTTGGTATCGCGCAAAAGCGTCCAATAAATGACTGTGGCGTAACATATCTATGGTCCCTTCTGTCGAGTTGCTTACTTTTTATGTCAACTTGGGAAACGTGACTTTTCTCCGTTTCCCCCCCAATTGCGTCTCCTTAGCCTTTCCAGTCTCACGCAATCTTTCCAGTCATATTTTTTTTTTCCTTTTTGATCCGCCGTTCCCCTCCTGTCTAGCAAGTCAATTATTATGGAGGATGATGACCCGCGGTCTAGGCGATCATGTACATCAGCAGCCTACGCATTATGTTTTTTTATCCTTATATGTTATCTTTGGAGGTATTTTACCGTTGTATCTCTGTCAATTTCACTACACATCTCCCCACTTGAAAACATGCCTATGGCAAGTTCCAAAACCAGCGATACACATAGGTAAAATTACTCCTCACGTCTGCCACTACTCTAATTTTGATCACAGGGGTGCCGACTGAGGAAATCTGCACCGACATTCAATTTGCCTGGGATATATTGGATACTAAACTGATAAGGTTGAAGCAACAAAGACCACCTCAGCAATCTTGCGTTTTCATGCTTAGCCTGAGACAAGAACACGAGAGGCTGATGGTCCGTCTCCACCACAAAAGTCCTACCATACAGATAGATTTGAAACTTCTTTATTGCCCAGATTAATGCTAAACATTCTTTTTCGCTTGTGGAGTATCCTTGTTCCGCCTTATTCAATTTGCGGCTTGCATAAGCGACTGGTTTAAGTTCCCCATCAGGTGAAGCTGATCTTTGCAACAAAGCCCCTCCGAGTCCTACATTACTTGCATCGGTTCTTAAGACAAAGTCCTGTGTCAAATCAGGCAGTTTGAGAATAGGCTTGCTAGTGAGTTTTTCCTTTAACTCTTGGAACGCTAGTTCACATTGTGCAGTCCAAATAATTTTATCTGGAAGTCCCTTGCGAGTCAGATCAGTCAGAGGAGCACAAATAGCGTTAAAATTTTTGATGTATTTCTGATAAAATCCGCATAACGACACGAATGATCGCACGTCCTTTTTTGTTTGTGGCCTAGGTGCTCTCTGCAGTTTTTCCAAGTTCTTAGGATCAGGGGTCATATTACCCTGATATACAGTGTGTCCCAAGAATTCCAACTCTTTGCATCCAATACAACATTTTGTTGGCCTAGCAGTTAAGTTCGCCTCCCGAAGTCTATCAAACAACATCTCCAGAGCTTCAATGTGTTCTTCAAATGTCTCTGTGGCGACGAGAATATCATCCATGAAATTCGTGATACATGGGTTATTCAGGGGATCCAACAATTTTCGCATCATCCTTGAAAACACACTCGGAGCATTTTTCAGTCCGAATGGTAGCATATTGAATTCATAATGTCCATCCGAAGTGCTAAAAGCCAAATAAGGTCTCACTTCAGGCTTCACTGGGATCTGGTAATAGCCTTTACTAAGATCCACCTTTGAAAAGTATTTTGCCTTGTTCAGTCTGGCAAATAACTGTTTTGTGTCTGGTAATGGATCCACTTGTCCTTCTGTGACAGCATTCAGTTTCCTGTAATCTATGCACAGTCTGTGTTCCCCAGACGGTTTTCTCAACAAAACGACACTAGAACTAAAAGATGATTCACTGTGCGAAATAATCCCCTCCTTCAACAAATACTCTATTTCTTCCTTCAATGCCTTCTCCTTCGCGAACGGAATAGAATAGGCTCTCATACAGATTGGGTTTGAGTCTACCAGTTTCATGTCATACTGTAGCAAATTTGTATGGCCTGGTTTATCTGTTAATACATCTGTATGTTCCTCCAGAACCTGTTGAACTCTCTCCCTCTGGTTTTTAGTCAGGTGCTTACTGACTTTTACCTGTGCTGCTGTTTCACAAGGATGTAATGGGTATTCATGTGAGGTGAGTGGTTCTTTTTGCATCTGGGTTGCAATAGCCAAGGTCAATAAGGGGGTGCTTTCCTGGAGTGGTCTGTCCAGATACTTCCTTAACAGGTTTACATGATAAACTTTTTCCTTCCCCTTTTTGTCAATTTTATAGTTTGTTCTAGACACCTTCTCTAGAACCGTATATGGACCTTGCCAACCAATTTGTAATTTATTCTGGCTTCCGGGTAGTAGAAGCAGCACCTTCTCTCCGACTGCCAGTTCCCTGTCCTTTGCCTTCCTATTAAAATATGCTGCATGTTTCTTCCTGGCTTGTTTCAAATTATCATTTGCCAGTTTCCATCCAGCTTTCAAACGAGTGGTCAGTTCGTTCACATATTGATACGATGAGGTAACAGTCTCTTCCGCCTTCTCATCTGTCCAGGTCCTTAATAAAGCTTCTAAAGGACCTTTTATTGGCCTCCCAAATAGCAGAGTTGCGGGAGCCATCCCGGTTGAACTATGTGGTACCTCCCGGTACGCAAACAATGCGGCGGGCAGGAATTGATCCCACAGATCCGGTTTTTCGTGTGCCAGCTTTCTCAGGATAGAAATGAGAGTCCCATTGAACCTCTCTACCTGGCCGTTCCCTTGTGGATGGTACGGACTACAATGAAAGTGCCTGGCTTGAAATAGCTTAAAAACTTCTTCCGTTAGTTTCCCCTTGAACTGAGAACCATTATCCGTCAAGATTTGATGCGGGAATCCTACTCGGGTAAATATTGTAAGTAGTGCCTCTGCTACATGTTTTGAATCAATTGATGACAGGGCTACCGCCTCTCCCCACATAGAACAAGTGTCCACCAGAGTAAGGATGTAACTGTTCCTCCTCTTGGTCCGAGTGAGAGGTCCTACAATATCCACTGCAACCCTCTCAAAAGGTGTTCCCACTATGGGCATTTCCCCTAGAGTTGCAGGAGCAGTCCAGTGCTTTGGAGCTACCCTTTGACATTCTGGGCAGGATTTGACATATCTTTTTATATCCTCCGTTATCCCTGGCCAGAAGTAATGACAAGCTATACGCTGTCCTGTGGCGCTGATCCCCATGTGACCACTGAAGGGAATCGCATGCCCGAGTTCCATCACTTTATCTCTATATGAAGTGGGAAGAACCAGCTGGTTGTGACCATTTGTTCCAGTTCCGGCCTTCCTGTATAAGAGTTTGTTCTTCATGAAATATTCCCCCTTGCTCGAAGGTGTGTGGCATTTGGGCAATTTTTTAAAACAGGGCTTGAGTGTCCTATCCTCAGCCTGCGCCTTCCTCATCTCCTCTGGATGAGCATTTATAGGTTCACCTTCTTCCTCCTTCTTCTGTGACCTGGTCTGCACTGTCGCCATGATCACAGGTTTCTCGGGATTCCCCAAGAAGACGTATCTACACCCCAATATCAGAGGGTAGATTGGTTCATCTATCACTGCTGCTCTGATTTCTCCTTCCACATAGCGAGTTTTCACCGTTATCCTTGCGATGGGAAGTGTCATGAGTGGTATGTCCTTAGTCGCCCCTTGTATTTCCACTGTTTCTGTGGTATACTGACTTGGGTCCACTAGGCTAGACTTCACAACTGAATCATAATCCAAACCTGTATCATAAAGGCACCTTATGGTGACCCCATTACAAATAACATCCTCACAAACTGGGGGGTGATAAGGTTCCTGTTGTCCATTAGGATTAACCTTTAATCTTTGCGTCCCCGACTTCATTGCAGCAATGTTTGAAGGTTTCCTTCTACAAAATTCGGTGTTATGGTTATCCTTCTTGCACCATTTACACCATCTTTTTCCTTGGTTCAACGGTTTTCTTTCATTGAACTTTTGGTCATTGAACTGTGAGTTTCTGTCGCGATAGTCATTTCTTGGCCGCTCAAAGTTTGTCCTACCTTTAATTCCCTGCTCTCTATTATCAAATTTATTAAATTGCTGTGGAGCTTTAAAATTGTCTATGTGCTTCTTTTTAGCACCACTTACCTCTGCCTGAGCTGCCTGATACCTCTCAGCAACATTTAAAACTTCCCCCAACTTCTCTGCACCTTGTTCCATGAGAAATTTTCTCATGTCTGGAGCCATGGACTCTCTCAATTGCTCAATCATGATCATTTCTTTAAGATCTTGGGTCTTCCCCAGAGCCGTCCATTTCTCCAAATAGGTTTCTAGTCTAGCAGAGAATTGGTGGTATGTCTCCCCAGACAACAGTTTGGCATTTCTAAATTTCTTACGATAAAATTCACCATTCTTCTCGTACCTTAATAACAAAGCCTGCTTTAACATGTCATAATTGTCTTGGTCTTCCCTGTTCATTTTGGCAAATACTTCATAAGAAGTACCTCTCAATCCCTGTGATAGCTTTAAGCTCCACCTCTCTCTCTCTAACCCATATGTAGTAGCTAATAACTCAAAACGTCCTAGGTACCCCTCTATGTCATCGTCTTTCTCAACAAAATGGTCTAAATGAAACCCCATAGCTGAGTTTGAGGCTCCCAGACTGGGCGTAGCATCTGAGGCAAAAGGGCTGGCACCATTTTCAGGAGCCGGGCCTTGTAATTCCAGCTCCCTTAGTCGTAATTCGTGCTCCCTCTGCAACCTTCTATCTTCTGCCTCCCTTTCGGCCTTTTTATCTTCTGCCTCCCTTTCGGCCTTTTTATCTTCTGCCTCCCTTTGCTGTCGTTTTTCTTCTGCCTCAATCTGCAGCCTCTTAGTCTCAGCCTCTGACTTCTTCTCTTCAACCAACCTGTCAGACTCCACTTTTCTTTCAGCCTCTTTTTCTAATCTCCTTTCTTCCCGTTCAATATATTTATCACATTCAGCCGTTACGTATTGAATTAAAATCTGACCATCCATTCCCATCTCCTTCGCGGTGAGCACAGCAGCTGATCTAAATTTTGCCAGCTCCGCCATACTTTTTAGACAATATAATAATATACAAGCTAAATCTCTAACCAGTAAATACACTAAGTACTTCTTATGACTATAGTCTAACTAATTCTAACTAACCAGTTAACTAATTAATTATTACTGGCTGTGAAGATTCACCAACTTTTATCTGCAGGGACACTTTTAATGTTAAAGGGAATTTTACAATTTATTTCCCTACTTTTATTTCTCCCACCAGGAGATCCTAATATTACTGTTGGGCTAATTATCCCTGGACAAGACCCCAATCTATGTAGTGGTGTTTGATGGTATTGTATGATGGTGATATTACTAATTGTAATTGTATGAGGCCAGCTGTGAAGGCTCCTGAGATAAAATGTAGTTGTGAATTGTCAGAAGGCCTTTCTTGCTACCACTACGACCTCACACTTAATTTTTTTTAATGAAGGTGGCTACATAAAGTGTCTAGGGTTATGATATGTAGGGTGGTGTAATAGGTTATAGATATACCCACAGATATTTAACAAGACTAATAATATTAATAAATGTTAAAATACACTGAACTAACTCACGTGTGTAAGATTTTTTGATAGAATTATATTACATTTATTTTGTTCTGGATCAATTTTTTAGATTGACCAGAACTTAAAAGGATTTAGAGATTATGAAAGAAATGCATGGAATATTATATCATAAATGCAATAGTGTACATATATATGTACTATACTAGTTAGTTTTATTAAAATGTTCTAGTAGTCATCTACTTGGGAGGATAGTTAATGTTTGTGCTGTTGGGGTGGCCTCATCACACCTGTCTATATTGACTACACAGTGTCCAGAAAATGGTGGGAATTTTTATGGGGTATTAGTAAATAAACTGCGTTGGTGAATGTCCAGCAGACCAGAGGCTCACTCATCTTGTAGTTGTAGCTCTGGTGCTGAAATCTGGTGGTCCCACCTCTCCGTGCTGGCGGGCAATAATGGTGGTCTCTGTCACAAGTACTGCACAGATACACTCGAGTAAAGTCACCAACTGAATAGACACTGCTTTGTTGACAACAGAAACTCACAGCTCTGCAATCAAAGTATGGGCCATGTGTCAAAATCTATTCTCTACCCACGTCTGGACACAACACTGACACAACAACCACATCATACAGACAGGTCAGATCTCTCTGACCAAACAGCACATTTACCATGGTGGTTTTACATCAGATAGATCCTCCCAGACTATAGATTCTGAAAAATATTTATTAGTTTTCTGCCCTAAAAGAGGAAAGGTAATATGTTTCATTATTCTCAACACTTGATCTGTCTTGCCTAACCCTTGCTGGAGTTTATGTACATTGTTGGTCCCTAGACCCTGACTAGGGCGGGGGGTCTAGAGCAAATCCCTACTTGTTTGTAAGGCTAGATTTCGATATGGCAGTATCAAATCACTCGAACATGAAACAATATTCAAAATATACAAAGAAATACTTTCAATCTTACCAGATTATGAATAAATAACACAGAATTGCTAGCAAAACTCAGCTGAGCTGCTGGCTATAGTATGGCGTCCCTAAATTTATTTCACTTTCTTTCATATGGAAATCACCACACTTTAAAATCTGTGTCTATCACTGAACAACTATTGAAGAATGGCCCCACTTTCGCTCTGAGCGCTAATAATATGATTGTCTGTGGCCAATCACTGCCTAGGTTTATTTTAAATTCAAATTTCCTACCCTAAAGTCATTTCAGTCATGCTTCAGTCAAGTATGGATGGTTATCTGTTAGTCTGTCCGTCTCTACTTGTGTTTTCTACAAAAATGTACTTGTGCCATCTCTTCGATCAAACTCCGCGGATAAATCCATTTTACTGCGATTTATTCGTTGTTTGGGAAATAATAGATTGTTCTTGCTTCAGAATATCTATGGCCTGAATTTATGTGTATTGTTTGTCTGAGTAGGACGAGTCTGTCTTATATCTGTATATCTTTACATATCTAAGTCGAACTATATGTTCTGTTGTCTCTAGAGAGGTCAAAGGCTATTCGGCGGATGTGTCGCTAGAGTGTGGTGTGATTTGGCTTCGTCCTGATAGGGACTGTGTGTGTTTTTCCTATGTCGGCCTGTCGCCGGGAAAAAGTGATCTCAGTATTTGTGGGGAAAGTGATAGTCGTCTAAACCTATCGTGTATGCTTTACCCCAGTGTTTATTCATATTGCCAAGGAATGGCAGTTTCATATTCCCTCTACCAAGGTAATCAAAGACACTCTTATGAACTCTCGATCGAAGCCACCATTTTCGATAGTTACGATTTGAATGTCTAAGAGAATATATTTGACTCGATGAAAACGACTTCGATTCCTAGCAGCACTATATTCTGTAGAATGCAGTCAATTGTTCATGATCAAATCTACAGAGCAATGCAATGTTTTATGAATGACTAACTTTAGGACAGATTCATTATCTGCATCCAAACGTGAGTGACAGTTCACGAGTGAAGCCATCTTGGAACCAAAACATGTAGCGACTTTCAAGAAGAGAAAGGGGATGCCCGTATTATCGCTTGTTTAGTCCAGAGATCACTGCTACACATGAGAACCCGTTATTAGCGGTTCAATATTATTATATGAAAAAAAATATGTGCTGAACATTATGTGGGAGAATCGTCGCTAAACGAGATTAGGTTTAGAAGCCATCTGAAATATTGTTTATAAGCTGACGTGCTCAGTCAGTGAAGTCAGATGATTTATATGTATGGGCGATGCTGAGGGCTTGGCTACTGACAGTCCATTATAATATTAATCTACATGAGTGCCCATGTAACATAACATTGCAAGACCATTTATCCACTGTACTATGATGTATTATGCCAACCTGTGATTTGTCACTATCTGTGCTGTCGAGTGTGTACGTCCAATTAAACTTTAGAAAAGGTACACAGTCGTTGGTGTCGATGACTTCCAGTCATACATGAGTGTGAGAAAAGAACATTTGTCAACAACACGAACCCTATCATCATTCGCACATTGTACACTCAATCCATGTCTACACACCACTGCGTAGGTCAAGTTGACATTCCATACACTACAGTGGAGCAAACAACACCATAGAGATCTTATCAACTGATGATGATGATGATGTCTGCTTCCATCCACTTATATCTATCTTTTGGTGGATATCATTAACGGGAATAAAAATCCAACATTATCAACCTTATCAACTGGTGGACCAGCTTTCTGGGTTTGACCTCGCAGAAGTTCAGAAGTCAACAGATTACCGATACCAGACCGTTTCCTGTGGCTGATACGACACACTTGCAGTATTGGTTTGCTCTTTGTCAACACTTCGTCACGTGACCTGTCAAGTGAATGCAGTATGTAGGCCAGCGTTGTTGACAGTTTTACATTAGACATTACAGAGTTTCACAGAACAGTTGGATCAATTCTTGTCAATGTTAACAGGAAGACAGTATTTGTGTACTAAGAAGTCCTATTTTCATCGATGGATCTTCTTGTTTTCCATATATGAACTTTAATATTTAAGGCCAGAATGTTTAATTGAATAAAGTGGCAGTTTGTTTATGTTCATAAAAATAACTTTGCCATTACTGTAAAACTGAGCCTATTTTGCAACACATACTATCATACACATAATTTATATATATTTATGTTTACATGTTATTTGTTTGTATAGTATGTTAGTTTCTATGTCAGCGGGTTGTGTTTAAGGTTGGGCGGCGTCCTCACAACAGAATATCCCACGTCATAGAGGGTCCGTTGTGGGCGTTTTCTATAGGTGCAATTTTCTTGATTGAAAATTTGCTGCGACAACTGTTGCTTTTGTGTTAGCTGTGAAGACTGTAATTATTGTTATTTTTGTAATATTTCTTTGTTCTTTAGTTTTGTTTTGAGTTGTTTGTAATTTGTTGGTCTACTCTTTTCTATCTTTCAGTTCTATTCACAATTTGTATTCATATATTGTGACGTCATTGGTGTGTTGTTATTCTTTGCAGATTCAGTGATTATTTTCATTGATTTCCCTATTTGATTTATTTTGATTTCTGCAAACGTTCTTGTATTGTCAGTCCTATTTGTACTTTATGTATTCTGTTGGTTGACATATGTTTTATATAGGTATATTTCATAAGACACAATTGCCTGTGCACTGCACTTGGATTATGGTATAAACCAGTACCTGATTATTATTACTATTATACAAGACCTTATTAAAGGCTTGTGACCCACAGATATTGGGATAGTATACTGATTAATCAAGTCATTGAGAACTTGTGGTATTATTATTATTTCAGGTGATTAGTATTATTGTTAGACACCATGTCTACATTAGAATACTTCATTATACAAGGGAAAGCCCTTGATAAAACTGGTCAACAATTAGAACAATGGGCAGTTGCTCAATATGACAAAGCATTAGCTGCAGAAGAGAGAAGAGCTATGGCAGAAGAGAAAAGATTAGCTGCAGAAGAAAGAAAAGCTATGGCGGAAGAGAAAAGATTAGAAAGAGAAGCTGAGGCTGCTGCTGAACAAAAGAAATTACAGATGCAGGTGGAGGAAAGGAGATTTGAAGCTGAACAAAAAAAATTAGAAAGAGAAGCTGCTGCGGAACAAAAAAGATTAGACAGTGAAGCTGAACAAAAAAGATTAGACAGGGAAGCTGAACAAAAAAAAAAAATTAGAAAGAGAAGCTGCGGCTGAACAAAAAAGATTAGACAGTGAAGCTGAACAAAAAAGATTAGACAGGGAAGCTGAACAAAAAAGATTAGACAGGGAGGCTGAACAAAAAAGATTAGATGCTGAAGAGAAAAAAGCAATAAGAGAACATGAATTTGAGTTGGAGAAATTGAGATTGACAAGTATGAGTAATGTTAATCAGGCATCTAGTGGTAATGGTAAACCTTCTACTTACAAGGTTAAGGTTCCACCGTTCAATCAGTCCAGTGACGATATTACATTCTGGCTGGATAGATTTGAACGTTCTTGTCGTACACATAATGTGGATAAATCACAATACGCTAATCAATTATCAGAAAACTTGAAAGGTGAATCTTTGACTAGATTATGCCTTGTAGGAGAAGCAGATAAGGATAATTATGATGTCATTAGGGCGGCTTTGATAAAAAAAATATCAGCTAAGTGAGGAAGGCTATCGCCTTTTATTTAAGACGATGGTACCTGAGACGGGTGTAGAATTCTCAGAATTCACTGCAAAGGCACGTCTCACAGTTGATCGTTGGATTGAGCTTTCCAAAACAGAAAAAACGTATGAAGGACTTATGGATTTGTTGCTCAGAGATAAGATTATGTCATGTGTGAACAAACCTTTCCTTGAATTTATACATGAGCGTAAACCCAAATCTCTAAAAGAAATGGAAGAATATTGTTCCCAATATGTCACTGCACACCCCGACGTGACTTTTGGCAACACTAAGATTAAGGAGAGTATGCCAGTTGCTTCAGCAACACCATACAATCCCAATTATTCACACAGATTTCAGGGACCTCAAAACAGATTTGATAAAAAAGGTAACCATAATAGTTATCAAAACCAAGGTAACCAATCATTTCAGGGTTCTTCTTCAAAGAACTGGAGACGACCTGATAGCTCTCGACACAGGGGTGGTCATAATTATAGGAATTTCCGTAGAGGAAGTAATTATAGAAACTATCAGGGTTATCCGTCTTGGAGTCAACAAGATCATAATTACAGAGATACTCATTATAATGAATATGATAATGGTAACCAAGGGAACTATGACTCAAACCCAAATAGGGGTTACAATAGAGGTAACAATAACTACAGAGGTGATAATAACCGAGGTAGATCTCAAAACAAAAGACATAAACCACATTTTCAGGCAAACTCTGTACAACAAGAGTCCCATGAAGCCTATAAACAGAGTAAAGATAATAATGATGCTAGTAATATGGCATGTGCCGCTTTTGATTTTGGGAGAGCATCTCAGTGCCCCCAATGCAAAACGTTATTTGAGCCAACCACAGTGTCTACTTTAAGCTGTGGCCATCCTCTTCCTGCTCTTCCGGCATCAGTCGCGCATGATGGAAGAGGTTCTCTTGTCTTACATAAGGGTTTAGTGAATAACAATCCAGTCTCTGTGCTATTTGATTCTGGATGCACCACAATTGGTGTTAGGCAGTCACTCGTAGATCCTTCCCGTGCCACTGGACAAGTAGTCAAATGTGTAACATTTGGCGGCACATTAGAGAAATACTCTACTGCTATCATTAGGATTGCTACTCCTTTCTTTACGGGAGATGTACACGCATGTCTTCTTCCGAATCCGATCGCTGACCTCATCATCGGTCGCATTCATGGAGTCAAGGAATGCACTCCGCAACAAATTTCCACGTGGGAAAGGCAAAACATGCAGATTGCTAACGCTGTAGTCACTAGAGCTCAGGCTCTTAATGTGCCTCAAACTTCATCTATTGAAGATAATGAAGTGCATAACCAAGATAATCCCTTGGTAATTTCTCGTGACTCGTTTATAAAACAGCAAGAAGATGATCCCACTCTGAAGAAATTCTTCATTCTTGCAACTAAAGGTGATCCGAATAAGGACACAAGTCGTAAATCGTGGATTACAAAGAAGAATGGCGTACTTGTACGTATGGTTCAAGACTCCATTACGTCAAGTCATTCTCAAATCCTGGTTCCCAAGAATTTGAGAGTTAAAATTTTGCAGCACGCTCACGACTCTCAGTGTGCTGGACACATGGGTTTTTCCCGTACTAAGTCAAGAGTCCTTGCGGCTTTCTTTTGGCCATTGGTAAACAAGGACATACGTATTTATTGTCGATCTTGTAAAGTATGTCAGGAAGTTAAATCCAAAGGTCCACGGCATGCTGCACCCATTCAGGCGGCGGACATTCCTATTCGGCCGTTTCAAAAAATGGCCATAGACATTATTGGTCCATTTAAGATCAAGTCTGCCAGAGGACATCAGTTTATCTTGACGTGTGTTGATATGTGCACACGTTGGCCAGAGGCTATTCCTCTGAAGAGCATTACTACTGCTGATATTGCAGATGCTCTTTGGCTTATATTTTCTCGTCTGGGGTTCCCCGGAGAGATATTGTCAGACCATGGCACCCAACTAATATCAGATACCATGTCTCAAGTAATGTCTACCCTGCAGATAGATAGATCTTTAAGTAGTATCTACCATCCAATGTCTAATGGTATGGTCGAACGCCTTAATAGAACACTTAAAAACTTACTGGGGAAGATAACTGAGGATCATCCTCAAGACTGGGACAGAGTTTTACCTGCGGCCCTCTTCGCTTACAGAGAGGTACCCAATGAACATACGGGATTTTCTCCCTTTGAACTCGTCTTTGGCGCGCGTCCGCGTGGCCCTATGTCGTTGCTTCACGATCTCATAACATCTGACAATATTGACGATGACACAAAGTCATCCTACGAATATGTCATCGCGTTGAGACAAAAAATTATCGAAGCATGCAAATTAGCAACTTCTTCTTCTGAATTTGCGAAACAGAAGGCAAGGCAATTTGCCAATAAGAAGAGATGCTTACGACAACTTTGTCCTGGTGACAAAGCATTTGTATTACTACCTTGTAGGGAAAACAGATTACTTATTTCTTGGAAAGGTCCGTACGATATAATATCGAAAATTTCCGATGTCGACTATATTGTCGATATTGATGGGAAGCATAAAACCTTCCACATCAATATGCTTACTGAATTCCATGAACGTCCGGATTATTTGCAACCCATTTTCCAAGCAACGGACAATTCTCCAGTACAACATGGTCATTACTCATCACTGTCCGTGATACAGGATGAGGAAACAAGTTTTTCAGATGTAAATCTTCCTCTTCCAATGATCCCACTTCATTCCAGTGAATCATGGAAGAACGTTACTGTCTCTCCTGATTTGTCTCTAGGAGAACAGCGACAAGTTTCAACTATGTTGCAAACATTTCAGGATGTACTCACTGACATCCCTGGACAAACGAATGTCATTCAACATGACATTGTTCTAACTGACCATACTCCTATTAGGGTTAGACCTTATTCTATACCTATACATTTTCAAGCACAGGTCGAGAAAGAGTTGGATGAGATGATAGATTTGAAAATAATCGAACCATCCCCCTCTGCATATTCTTCGCCGATGGTTATTGTGCGTAAAAAAGACAATAACATACGTCTTTGCGTTGACTATCGAAAATTGAATCAAGTAACGAAGTTCGATGCCGAACCTATGCCTTTACTGGAAGAGCTACTTACTCGACTCTCCAAATCTCATTTTTTCACTAAACTTGATTTGTCTAAAGGATATTGGCAAGTTCCTTTATCTGAACGCGCCAAACCTCTCACGGCTTTTTCAACACCTAGAGGTTTGTTCCAGTGGAATTTTATGCCTTTCGGTCTTATGAACGCACCAGCTACGTTCGTACGCATGATGCGCCGAATCCTATCTTATCGGTCAGATGTCATTGCATATCTAGACGACATCTGTCTTTTCAGCGATACTTGGGAAGATCACTATTCAGGGTTAGATGAATTGCTGTCTACTTTGCGTGAGCACAACCTGACAGCGAAACCCTCTAAAGCCTATATTGGTTTTAGCGAAATTTCTTTCCTAGGCCACCGAGTTGGTCATGGTTTCCTAAAGACAGAGGACCATAATACTAGTAAGATACTTAACATCTCAATCCCTAAGACTAAAAAACAGGTGAGAAGTCTGTTAGGTCTTATTCAATTTTATGGCAGATTCATTCAGAATCTATCCTCTATCATGGCACCTCTCTCAACACTTCTAAAGAAAGGTTCGCCTAATGTGGTCCACTGGTCTCAGGAATGCCAATGCTCTCTGGATAAGATGAAAACATTGTTTTCAACACCACCTATTTTAGTGCTACCCACTAAAGATAAGACATTCGTTCTTCGTAGTGACGCTTCATCCACTGGGATTGGAGCGGCACTAATGCAAGAGTACTCTGGAACTCTGCATCCTGTAATGTATATTTCCAGAAAACTTAATGCGGCAGAAAGGAATTATTCGGTTTTAGACCGTGAGCTATTAGCTATGGTTTGGTCGATCCTCAAACTACAGAGATTCCTTCTAGGCGCACATTTCATAGTAGAAACCGACCAAAAAGCTCTTACTGCTATACAGAGTAAGAATTTGAAGAGCTCGAGGTCTACTCGATATGCAATTGCTCTTCAACCTTTTCATTTCTCTGTGCGAGCTATTCGTGGATCAGATAATGTGATGGCAGACATTCTGTCAAGATGCCCACATGATTCCACATAACTATTAGGGCTTAGACTTCTTGATATGTCTAGTTCTATAGTAGTTCCTTTTCTATATCATGATAGATACACATTTGTAATTTAATAATATAATGATTGTATCACTACATAGCGGTTCATGGATGTTTATTCACCGCTGTGCTTTGATGATTTTTTCTTCATAAATCATAAATTTAAGATATCTAATACGAAATGATGATATGAATTTTTTAGGCATTGTGTAATTGCCAGAATTGTATTATACTTTGATGACACCTTCCTGGAAAAATATACTTGTAGAGAAATAATTTCTCTCAGTTTATGAGACACATTCTCACCAGTCGCTCCATAAGTCGACTTAGCCTCATATTAGGCGTTATAGGTATTCCTGATATTTTCATCTGCGCATTATTCATGCGTTGTGAGCCTATTGTACGTTGCTCCTAGATGTATTTCAAAAAAAAAAAAAATGTTCCATTTTTTTTTTTCCCGGGAGGTGTGGTAAGACTGTTACGTGCAGTCTTTGATATCTTACAATATTATACATAGGTAATTTTTTAGTGCTTAAGGGAAAGTCATTATTGAGTTACTTCCCTTGAAAGTTGTGCCATCTCTTCGATCAAACTCCGCGGATAAATCCATTTTTCTGCGATTTATTCGTTGTTTGGGTAATAATAGATTGTTCTTGCTTCAGAATATCTATGGCCTGAATTTATGTGTATTGTTTGTCTGAGTAGGACGAGTCTGTCTTATATCTGTATATCTTTACATATCTAAGTCGAACTATATGTTCTGTTGTCTCTAGAGAGGTCAAAGGCTATGCGGCGGATGTGTCGCTAGAGTGTGGTGTGATTTGGCTTCGTCCTGATAGGGACTGTGTGTGTTTTCCTATGTCGGCCTGTCGCCGGGAAAAAGTGATCTCAGTATTTGTGGGGAAAGTGATAGTCGTCTAGACCTATCGTGTATGCTTTACCCCAGTGTTTATTCATATTGCCAAGGAATGGCAGTTTCATATTTCCTCTCCCAAGGTAATCAAAGACACTCTTATGAACTCTCGATCGAAGCCACCATTTTCGATAGTTACGATTTGAATGTCTAAGAGAATATATTTGACTCGATGAAAACGACTTCGATTCCTAGCAGCACTATATTCTGTAGAATGCAGTCAATTGTTCATGATCAAATCTACAGAGCAATGCAATGTTTTATGAATGACTAACTTTAGGACAGATTCATTATCTGCATCCAAACGTGAGTGACAGTTCACGAGTGAAGCCATCTTGGAACCAAAACATGTAGCGACTTTCAAGAAGAGAAAGGGGATGCCCGTATTATCGCTTGTTTAGTCCAGAGATCACTGCTACACATGAGAACCCGTTATTAGCGGTTCAATATTATTATATGAAAAAAATATGTGCTGAACATTATGTGGGAGAATCGTCGCTAAACGAGATTAGGTTTAGAAGCCATCTGAAATATTGTTTATAAGCTGACGTGCTCAGTCAGTGAAGTCAGATGATTTATATGTATGGGCGATGCTGAGGACTTGGCTACTGACAGTCCATTATAATATTAATCTACATGAGTGCCCATGTAACATAACATTGCAAGACCATTTATCCACTGTACTATGATGTATTATGCCAACCTGTGATTTGTCACTATCTGTGCTGTCGAGTGTGTACGTCCAATTAAACTTTAGAAAAGGTACACAGTCGTTGGTGTCGATGACTTCCAGTCATACATGAGTGTGAGAAAAGAACATTTGTCAACAACACGAACCCTTATCATCATTCGCACATTGTACACTCAATCCATGTCTACACACCACTGCGTAGGTCAAGTTGACATTCCATACACTACAGTGGAGCAAACAACACCATAGAGATCTTATCAACTGATGATGATGATGATGTCTGCTTCCATCCACTTATATCTATCTTTTGGTGGATATCATTAACGGGAATAAAAATCCAACATTATCAACCTTATCACTGCGTCTCGAGGTCGTGTTTTTTTTTTGCAATTAGCGACACTTTTAGATTCAATACAGTCTGTCGATGATGTGAACAACACTGTCTTTTGTCATTATCTTCAATATTATCTATCCGTCTGTAAAATTAAGAACATATTAGTTCACTGCTCAGAATGGGCCATCCGGCCAGCTAATTTTTATATTCCTAACATTAATATTAAAGAAAAGTTACTTTTTAATTTTTGTAATATTCCTAACATCTGCGTTTAGCCGCTGAATTCAAATCAAAGGCTTGGTATCGCGCAAAAGCGTCCAATAAATGACTGTGGCGTAACATATCTATGGTCCCTTCTGTCGAGTTGCTTACTTTTTATGTCAACTTGGGAAACGTGACTTTTCTCCGTTTCCCCCCCAATTGCGTCTCCTTAGCCTTTCCAGTCTCACGCAATCTTTCCAGTCATATTTTTTTTTTTTCCTTTTTGATCCGCCGTTCCCCTCCTGTCTAGCAAGTCAATTATTATGGAGGATGATGACCCGCGGTCTAGGCGATCATGTACATCAGCAGCCTACGCATTATGTTTTTTATCCTTATATGTTATCTTTGGAGGTATTTTACCGTTGTATCTCTGTCAATTTCACTACAGATGTTTATATTTACTTTCTTTTGGGCTGATTTAAACCTTGCTGTTATAATTCGGGGTCCCATTGCTTCCCATTCTACAAGTGCCTTCTGTGCTTCCGTAGACAGCATTAGAGCCACCCCTTCACTGTGGTGGGCTCTTTCCTCCTCATGTCCTGAGGACAACACCATTTCTCCTGTGATCAATCTCTCCCTCTCTATGCCCTTCCACCGTGTCTCGCAGAGACCCAGGATATCAATCCTGTAATTTGTCATTTCTGCTGCTACCTGTGCAGTTTTCCCTTGTTCGCATAGAGTGCGAACATTCCAGGTACCAAGCATGGAAAGAACTTTAACGGGTGGCACGGGACAGGAAGACTTGGCATGTGTTTGTTGAAGGCCTATGCTCCTCGGGGAGCTAAAGGGTATTGCTTGATTGAAAGTTCTATTTGCCACCTTAGTCATCTAGAGATCTACCAAATGCTCCACTGGGATCTACCGATAGATCAAGATTGACTGGTTGCCGATCCCTACTATCGTCCACACGGTCTATATTTAGACATGTGCCCTAAAATAATTGATGGTCTTTGGTAGGTTGCACGCCAAAATTCATAAAAAGGATTGGTTTGATTTCGTTTTAAGGACTATCTTCACAGCACACGGACAACTCCATCAATGCTCCGATCTCCTCCCATAGATCAGACTAGCAGGACTCATAAAAAAGGAAAAATATTGATGCGAACGCGACTACTGGATTTCTTAGATAATTCCTATTATATACTCATTTTAAAGGTAAAGAGAGGAAACCCGAGGCCTGTAAAACGTTAATAAATAGATATCACACACATAAAGGTCACGTGTTTCAGGCGCTCGTGCGAAATAAAGAAGCAGAAAACTAGACAACAGAAAAACAACAGAAGTGAGTGGCTTACCGGAGAATCGAACCCAGGACCTTCCGAACGGCACAACCGCCTACCTACAGAAGCGAATCACACTATCCTCCCTGCCAGCTAGGCACCACATGTTCATCGTACGTTTATCATTTTAGTCTTTCTGCTGTACTGGTCATTTTTAACGTATACCCATCTTCCCGTACAACAAGAAATCAACTATCCGTATCAAACTATGAAAAGATGCTGGTGATGGATAGGACACATACTGAGGAAACCTTTTGATGGCATTACAAGGCAGTCATTTTCCTGGAATCCACAGGTTAAGAGATTAAGATCAACAAACACAGGGAGAAGAGATTTGGAGACTGAAACCGAAAGGATAAAGAAAGACACAGAAGTATCTTGAGTGCATGTCACGTGACAGAAATATTTGGCATGATAATTTGTTGAAATCCTGTGCTCCTGGAGGAAAAGAAGGGTTAATGAAGGATGAATAGTGGGTCTGGGTTTGTAAAGATTTGGATTTAATTAGTGTTTAAATCGAGACCAAAATTGCACATTGTGATTTGTCTGTTCATACAGTACTAAAAGCATTACGCTGCACATATATACACATATTTAAATTAGTCAGCGTGGATGACTGGGGGGTGTGGGTGAAGTGGCAAAAAACCACTATCTCAATAAAATTAGACTACTTAATCGAAAAAACAACACAAAAAACCTGTTATGCGATAATAAACCCTTCCTTCCAGAACAGTGTTATCAAACGATCCATGAACCGAGATGCATAAGGGTGAAGTGAACAAATCGTAGTTACAAATGTTAGCCAAGCTCTAGGTGTTAAGCAAGTTCATGTTGTCATGTGTCTGGGGGTGGGGAGGGGAGGAATGTTAACTGAAACGACGGGCAGATAAAACAATGTACTATATCAGTACATGTGATGTGAAGATTTGAGCGATGTGATACTGTGGTATCTTCAACCCCTGTCTAATAACTCATACATACTCTGCCAAGAAGGTATTCAAATGTCAACATTAAACATGGCATGACATATTACCCAAGAGTATCATACAATGACATACTACAATCAACACTTCAGCTAACAGGGTTTCACTGGGAAACAAACAAATAAGAAAACTACATAAATAACAGTTAACTCGAGTTCTTCAGTTATTCATTTTAATCCATTAAAACAGTCAGTGGGCTGTTTCTTCCAACCTTCTGAACAAGTACAGGCCTAAACAAGTGACAGAAAGGAAGAAAACACAAACATAAAAGTAGTGAGGAACTGTAAATGAGAACAATTAAGAGAGAAAGAGAAAACCAAGGTGATAGAAATACAGTTGTGACGGAAAAATAAAAGAAACAGAAATGAAGGGAAAGAGAGACATTAAAATAAGGTAAGGAGAGACATATGTTAACTATAACATATTTATAAATAAACATGAACCTAATAAACATGAACCTAATAAACATGAACCTAACAGACAAATTTAGAAATATCAATATATCGTAGTTCCCAGGACTACTACAACCTCAAGCATGTCATCATCATCAGCTGCCATCTCCACAACGAAGGTTGGCTGTAATGGATCTTCTGTCTCTTGTCTTGCACTCTGACGACTCTTTCCTGTCCATCTCTTGATGTTATCTTCCCACTTATAGCGCTGTCTTCCCCTTGCACGTTTGCCTTCAACTCTCCCTTCTATTATGGTCTTCTGCAAGGTGTTATGCCTTTTTATGTGGCCAAAGTATTTTAGCTGCCGAACTTTGATCTCCTTCATTAGTTCTCTCTTCATACCTAGATTTTGTAGGACCTCTTTATTTGTTTTCTTCTCTTTCGATGAGATATGCCCCATTCTTCTATACATCCACATCTCAAGAGTCTCAATTCGTTCTTCCAACTGCTTATTCATTGTCCATGTTTCTACACCATACAGTAGTGCAGAATATATATAACATTTTATGATTCTCAGTTTTAATCTGTGAGATAACTGTTTAGATGTCAGTATATGTTTCATGTTGTTGAATGAAGCTTTGGCCACTACTTTTCTCTTCTTGATTTCTGTTTCACATCTGCCATCTTCTGTTATTATATGACCAAGATATAAGTTCTTGACTTGTTCCAGGATTTTCCCATTTACGCTTATCTTCAATGTGGGCTTATCGTCTGTATTGCTAATTATCATAGTTTTTGTTTTCTCAATATTGAAAGTTGCTAATTATCATAGTTTTTGTTGTCTCAATATTGAAAGTTGCTAATTATCATAGTTTTTGTTGTCTCAATATTGAAAGTTGCTAATTATCATAGTTTTTGTTTTCTCAATATTGAAAGTTGCTAATTATCATAGTTTTGTTGTCTCAATATTGAAAGTTGCTAATTATTATAGTTTTTGTTTTCTCAATATTGAAAGTTGCAGGAGTAGTCGATAACACTAGTCAACAAATTTTCAAAAGTTTTTTGTACCAGAAATTAAATGTACCATTTCTTATTGATTTTGACATGCTGATTTCAAATATCATAATGAAATTCACCAATTGGCTCTGGTTTTTTTTAAAATGATGGATTTACATTACAGTAATACAAATAATGTATGCTTGTTTACTTCTCTGGGCTGAACAGCTAGTCTTTCTACTTTAGCATTATAAAAATTGTGGTTACATACTCAATTAATTGATATTTTAACATAAAATGATAGAAAAAATAAAAACATTATTTAAAGTTCACATATCATGCTTTAAAAAGGCACATTTGAACCCATTCCGTCATTATTCAGTCGCTGTTCGAGCTCTCTTTGCTTGCTTCTTGTAGTCAATCGATGAGGTGTCTCTTGTCACAGTCCAACAGTAATCAACAAGCATTGAATTGCTCCAATTGCCTTGATACCTTGTCTCCATAGCAGCAATGTCCTGGTGAAATCGTTCACCATGCTCATCACTGACCGCTCCACAGTTTGACGTAAAGAAATCCAGATGAGAATCCAGAAAATGAATTTTCAAAGACATGTTGCAGCCAAGACTCTTATACTTCAGAAGGAGATTTTCTACAATTTCATTGTAATTATCAGATCTGTTGTTTCCAAGAACATTGTCCACCACTGACTTAAATGCTAGCCATGCTGCTTTTTCCTTGCCATGCAACACGCAAAGAAACTCGTCATCATGAAGAAGTTTTTGAATTTGCGGACCAACAAATACTCCCTCTCTTATTTTAGCTTCACTCAGTCTTGGAAATTTTCTGATGAGATATTTGAAAGCCTCATCTGTTTTCTCCATTGCCTTGACAAAGTTTTTCATGAGACCCAGCTTAATGTGCAAGGGTGGCAACAAAATCTTGCTGGTGTCGACAACTGCTGGGTTCTCAACGTTCTTACTGCCAGGCTGCAATGACTGCCTGATTGGCCAATGTCTTCTGATGTAATGGTCACTTCGTGCACGGCTATCCCACTCACAGAGAAAGCAACAGTACTTGGTGTATCCACCCTGTAGTCCAAGCAAAAGAGCGACCACTTTTAAGTCACCGCAAAGTGACCAATGATGATGATCGTAGTTTATACACTTCAAAAGCTGCTTAATGTTTTCATAAGTTTCTTTCATATGAACTGCGTGACCAACTGGAATTGACGGTAACACATTACCATTATTCAACAAAACAGCTTTAAGACTTGTCTTGGATGAATCAATGAAAAGCCTCCACTCTTCCGGTATGTAATTGATGTTGAGGGCTGCCATTAAACCAGAAATGTTGTGGCACGCAGAAAGGTCACCCTCTTTGAAAAAGAATGTAATAAGCGGCTTCTGGCGGTTCCTATACACAGAAATTGTAACATCTTCTGCCAGGAGATTCCACTGTTGCAATCTGGAACCCAAAAGCTCCGCCTTGTTCTTCGGTAAATTCAGATCTCTTACAAGATCATTCAGTTCACCTTGGGTTATTAAGTGTGGTTTAGTGGATGTAGTTTGCTCAAAATCTGTGTCACTTGAGGTTGATGGTTCAGGACCACCAATGTCCTCTTCATCAGTGGAAGCAGCTGAAAAGGATTCTGGCACTTTGGGAACTGGTAGATCATCGCCATGTGGTACCGGAAGTATTGCAGAGGGGTGTTTGGATATTCCAGAGTCCATTTTTTCTTCTTTGATATGCCTTTCCCAATTGGAGGGACCATGCAAAAGTAACAGTTGTTGAGATGATCAGTGGGCTCTCTCCAAATCATTGGGACTGCAAAAGGCATAGCTTGCCTTTTGCCAGTTAACCACAGTTTAAGATGTGCTGCACATGTATTGCAGCATATGTGTGGCGCCCAGCTCTTATCTTGATCTCCTATTCTGCAGCCAAAATACAAACTGTACGCCTTCTGGCATTTCTAACTACGATACTTTTGATAAGGACAAATGCACTAACTAATGGCAACATTTTATCAGAGATAAGGTATTTATACACAAAGGGGATGTAATCATAGGTAGGATTGCATCATCAACTTCTAGTAACATTTTTATTGGTCATTAGAAAAAATTATGCAATCGCCCACAACAGTTGCGTCATATATATATAAATTTACCGTAATTAAATAAACTAGTAGCATATATCTTGAAAACTAGAGCCAATCAACATTTTTTAATGTCATTTTCGTTTTCAGCACACCAAAATTAGTTAAGATCAGCTATTTTCATTTCTGGTACATTTTGGTTGTTGACTAGTGTTATCATAGTTTTTGTTGTCTCAATATTGAAAGAAGGTGACTAATGTGAGGTTGTGCATGGGGCTGTCAAACATCGTGTAAAACAAATTGTCACAGATACCACCGCTACAAGAGCTTGTGAATGCTTGATGCAGCCTTCCTGCAAGGGGATCAGTTAACACTGGAAGCTCCATGCTCCTGTAACCGCGCTGCTGTTACTGGTTACTGTGTATTTTCTCACTAGGTGGCAGATGGAAGGCCTAGTGATACGATTTAAGTTTACAACTTCTCTTTTTAATCTTCTTTCTTTTATCTTCCAAGTTATTTAGTTGATATCATTACTGGCCTTCTCCGCCAGAGTTGTAAATTCCTGGATGATACTCTAATCCTTTTCTTGTATACTTCAGGTTCGTTCAGTTCCTTCTTTGATGTTAATAGTGACTTCGTATAGTGGTAGTTTAAAGGTACATAGCATACGATCAGCAACTCATAAAGATGGAATCAAATTCACTCTGATCCTTCAAAAACTTTTAATAACTTAATAAAACAACAAGTATAATGCAAATGATAGAGTTCTCATAGAAGCCTGTACTGGGTCTTTGTACTTCAGGTTAACTCATACTCATATTCCTCTTTAACTTATTCTTTTCTCCGTAGACTTCCTTAGTCTCCCCAAAACCTGCTCCTCTTTCCTCATATACCAATGCTCTTTATTAGCATTCCATACTTTATTTTTTACTTAAATATCTTCCTCGACGAACTGGTCAGACAGGTCTCTATAGCTGCTCCTAGCAACAAAATTCATCTCATGCATAAATAATTGTATGTACACCCTTCTGATATTTACAAGTGAGAGAGCATATTTGAAGTTCTTCTATAAAAGTCGACATTCACTTTTTCTTTAACATCATATGCAATTCTGGATATTTCAAAACTTGTTCAATATGGCTCCTCTATAATATCTCTAGTTTCCTTCAAATGTTTACAGCCTTTTGATATTTTACAGATAGTCGTTACATGCTCATAACCATCCGTTTTCTTGGTACATAGTTGTAAAGTACTCATACTGAAGTGACAAATCGTGCTCCTGCACAACTCTCCTGGAAACAAAATTCTACTCTGTGCAAAAATATAATCATAGTTCAATACTTAAAAAAACAGCATAAGCGCTGATCTCCTTTCAGAAATACACCTTAACTGTGAACTACAGAATCAAATACTATCTCCAGATAGAATAATACTGGCTAGTGATGGTGGGACATCTAAATATATTTACACATTAACCCTATCTGTAAAACCACAGAAGGTACATCTTGTCCACACAGCGATCACATCTTCTTCCTGAAGCACAACTCAGGACTCACTGTCATCTAATGACCTCTGGTCATTTCGCTTGGTGTGTTTCTCTCGCCACTCTTCTGGTTCGCTGACCCAAATCTTTTTACTTAAATTTATTGGTCGAGCCCTTTTTTTTTGTTCTCGAACTTTCTATTTACAACTCAAGATAATCACTCACTATTAATTAACATGAGCCGGTATTCTGAACCGTGTTAGTTAGCAATATTATTATTTTCATTCATTATTTTCTCTTGTGAGCTGTCCTAACTGTTTATCTCACCTTAACAATAGCATGAATAATGCTTGGGCAAACCCCACGGTGACATACAACCCGGGGCCACACAAATGTATCCCGTAGGGAGACATTTGCGTTCTATCAACAACTATCTAGTCTCTAATTAACGTACTATCTTATACCTGCTCCTTTACATATACATTTACAAATAATGAGTTCCAATATGGAATGTCTCCAAAAAAAAACTATAAATGTAATGTCATTCCGTTAGCAAGAACTAATGCTTCAATTGAAGTATATCATCAATCATTACTTAAATACATAACCTCATATGATACAACATCTGATCAATAATAATTCAATACATGCAATAGATTGGAGTCAAGTACCTAAAATATAAGAAAATAATAATATAACCGACGTACCCCGTGTCTAGGTTGAGCGGGGCGCAACATAATTAAGATGAACATGTACACATGTTGGATGTAAGCAACATTACATATGGTACTTTGCTTTCAACTTACTTCTGTATATCCAATAGTAGTTGCCACATATAGAAAGCAATAGCATTTTTATGGCAACTTTGATGTACTTTTTAATTATCTGCCATCGGTAACAGCTAAATTATAAAATTATGGACAAATGCTGAAGTACGCTAGTATGTGTGAGACAGACTCATATAAAAATATAACTAAGTAGCAAGCGACAGCTATGATGTCAGACATGGAAATTCTGTTCCAAAATATTAATGACCAGTGGGGGAACTGAAAGAATCATTCCCAAACTACATTACCTGATGTAGAAAGTCAGATGCCACGCTTCAAGACATTGGCGACTACGTCCTGCAATAGATCTTGTTATGGGTCTCCATCAATTTTGTTCTTGATCTCTTCACATGCTATAATGTCAAGCTATCCATTTTCTCACGACCAATGTTTTCGAATACTCCCCACCTTATCACATTTTTATCAATCACTCAGCACCCTTTAGCTCCCCAAGGAGCATAGGCCTTCAACAAACACATGCCAAGTCTTCCTGTCCCGTGCCATCCGCTCGTGTTCTTTCCACGTTTTCCTCATCATTTTCAACTCTGTATCCAGCACCACGTGTTTTTTGGTCTACATCTGCCTTTCTTTCCCTGTGGATTCCAGAACAAGGACTGTCTTGTAATGCTATCTACAGGTTTCCTCAATGTGTGTCCTATCCTTCGCCAGCGTCTTCTTCTCAGCTCTTGTTCCACTGGCACTTGTCTGGTTCTTGTCATCAATTCCACATTTGTGACTTTGTCATACCATTTCAGTCCTTCTATTCTACGCAAGCATCCGTTTATAAACGTCTGTAGCTTTTTAGTTGTTTTTGTTCCGCTCCATGTCTCAGAGCCATACAATAGGACTGACTTGACATTTGAGTTGAAGATTCTTATTTTCGTGTTGGACTTGATTTCTCTTGTTCTCCATATGTTTCCAAATGCAATGAACGCGCCTCTTGCTTTTTGTATTCTTATTTTGATATCATTGTCTGTCCCTCCAACTTTGTCTATATTACTACCAAGATATGTGTACGACTCTACATCCTTTAGTGGTGTTTCTTCAAGTTCAATCTTGTTATCATTTCTTGCATTTATTCTAATAATCTTTGTCTTTTCCATGTGTATTTTCAAGCCCACTTGTTGCGACCTCTCATCGAGAATTTTCATTTTCTCTTGCATCTGATTATGGTTATGGGAAAGAAGAGCCAAGTCATCTGCAAAATCCAGATCATCAAGCTATTTAGTCAGATTCCACTGGATTCCATTTCTGTTGTGTGATGTCGATGTTTTCATAGCCCAATCTATTGCTAGTAAAAAAAGAAATGGAGACAAGAGGCATTCCTGTCTCACTCCCGTTCTTATCCTAAACGGTTCTGTAAGTTGTCCTTCATGAAGAAATCTGCATGTCACGTCTTCATAGGTCTTCCTTATTAAGTTAATGATATTCATGGGAACTCCATAATGCCTCATCAAAGTGATTCTCTGTCTACACTGTCAAATGCCTTTTCGTAGTCCACGAATCCGATGTAAAGCGGTGAATTCCTTTCCAGACTTTGTTCAACTATTATTCTAAATGTGGCTGTCTGGTCTGTACAGGATCTGTTTTTGTCGAAAACCTGCTTGTTCATCTCTCAGTTTCTTGTCTATGGACTCTTTTAATCTCTCAAGGATGATTCTGTTTAATACTTTTGCTGGCACTGATAGTAATATTATTCCTCTATAATTTGTGCACTCTTGTAAATGTCCCTTCTTAGGCAACTTGACCAGATAACCTTCCTTCCATTCTGCTGGTATTTCCTTTCTCTCCCAGAATTTGCCAAGTAGTTTGTATAATATCTCTGTAGAGGTATCAATATCTGTTTTGATGGCTTCAGCTGGAATTCCATCTGGACCAGTTGCTTTTCCATTTTTGTTGGGGTACTTGGTATTTGTTGGATACTGTGATATAAAATCTTTCTCTTATTTCCTGATTTCTTAGATATCCCACATTATACTGTTGTCTATAGCTATATGCTGTTGTAAATTTCTTGGGTTTTAATTTTGTATTAGCCAACAGAAGATGGTGGTCTGATACCACATCTGCTCCTCTACATACTTCTATATCATGCAATGATGACCTAAACTTCTTACTTATGCATATGTGATTGTCACCGTGGGGTTTGCCCAAGCATTATTCATGCTATTGTTAAGGTGAGATAAACAGTTAGGACAGCTCACAAGAGAAAATAATGAATGAAAATAATAATATTGCTAACTGACAACGGTTCAGAATACCGGCTCATGTTAATTAATAGTGAGTGATTATCGTGAGTTGTAAATAGAAAGTTCGAGAACAAAAAAAAAAAAAAGCTCGATCATTAAATTGAAGTAAAAAGATTTGGGTCAGCGAATCAGAAGAGTGGCGAGAGAAACACGCCACGCGAAATGACCAGAGGTCATTAGATGACAGTGAGTCCTGAGTTGTGCTTCAGGAAGAAGGTGTGATCGCTGTGCGGACAAGATGAACCTTCTGTGGTTTTACAGATAGGGTTAATGTGTAAATATATTTAGATGTCCAACCATCACTAGCCAGTGTTATTCTATCTGGAGATAGTATTTGATTCTGTAGTTCACAGTTAAGGTGTATTTCTGAAAGGGAGATCAGCGCCTATGCTGTTTTTGTAAGTATTGAACTATGATAGCGGCCTGTCAGACCAGTTCGTCGATGAAGATATTTAAGTAAAAAATAAAGTATGGAATGCTAATAAAGAGCATTGGTAAATGAGGAAATAGGAGCAGGTTTTGGGAAGACTAAGGAAGTCTACGGAGAAAAGAATAAGTTAAAGAGGAATACGGAAGTTACGAGACATAGAATTCATGAATGAGTTAACCTGAAGTATGTGGTGAAGTGGGATGTTATAAATACTTATAGGGAACTTAGTGTACTGACTGAGATCAGCTGTGAAGGTATCTATATCTATTAAGAGTAGTGTATTATAGATAACCTTACTTGCTACCACATATCTATATATCTCAGTCAGAATTATTCTGGAATAGTGTGATGCTACGTTATGTGTCTAGGGTATGTGTATGATGAAGTGTAAGTCACAACAACAGACAGATAAACAATTTAATTTAATCCACTACTCTTGACAACACTGTGACACTCACATACATATAACACTCTACAAAGATATCTTAAAAGAGTCACTGATAAACTTTCAAATAACAATCTGTATTCATTACTGGCATGAATGAATATGTGTCCTGATTCAACTACAAGGGAACCAGGAATCACAATCAATTTAAATTACAAGTTATGTACAGAATGTATTTAATATGAATATTGTAGTGACATATATTATTACCAATGTTCTATGTGTGTCAGTTGTGTAGTAGTAAAATGAGGTAATACTGGTTTTGTTTTGTTCAAGCTCTGTTGGTATTTGTCATCATGACTTCAATAGTTTGTCTTTAGGGACTAGTATTGGAGATGTTCACAGTTCCTGATTTTAAGACAAGTAAATTCCCCTCTTAATGTTAATTTTAAAAAGTCAGTTCAAGATGAGGGGACATAATGTTGAGCTCAGCTGGCCAAGTTAGCTTATCTGGCGTGATGGCGGCAGGAAAGGACTCCTCTGCTCGAATTCTCCTCTGGGCTCTGGAGACACCTCACTGATAGCTAAAAGGACCAAGGAGTATGCTGTCCGACACTGGATTCAGCAAAGCTCTGACCAGGTGCTGCTCAGTACCATCAAGACCACTGTCCCACAATTCATACGAATAAACACAGATACGTTGATTAGCAATGAAGTCTGGCACAAACTGGCACAAATTTCCATCTGCCTATGTTCCAGGCTTTTATTTAACACAATTATGAGCTGGCTTCAACGCACTGTTGCTTTATCAAGATCATTTAAACAAGTGGTTTCGAACTAACGCTCCCAAGTGTGTATATCAGCGAGTCTGACCAATGAGCCCCGTTTCGACAAGTGTTTGAAAAAATGTTACCTTTCCCCGTTTCCCCTAACAACCAAGATAGTATTTATAGCCCGACCAATCGTGGTTAGGCTTTCATTTGTTGCGCTCCAATCAATTTGGAGTTTACATGGTAGGCTATTTATGTAACGTAAGGTTTTTTTCAAACACGTTATAAAAAATTTTATGAGCAGAAATGATTTCATGCTGTCAGGCACCCCCAATATTTTATTTTGGGTATAATTTATTAATTCCTGGACTATTTGCGTAACGTTTTACATATTATTTGTCAGCAAGCCCTAAGGAACCCAAAAATACAAATTTAAAGGAGCTACGTGGCTGCGTTCAAAATATGCAATTTCTTCTACCACCTGTTTCGAAGATATGCTGTCTGGGTACTGTTATGTTTTCAACCGTAAACCCATCTATTGTTATCTTTCCTAATAAGCGTTTTTATGATTTTAAAACCTAACTCTGGGAAAGGGTAGTGTATTTTATCACTGTCCGTCTGAAAAAAAAAAAGTTAGTGCTTGTAGCCTAACACGCGTGATAGTAGTAATTGTGTATCGCGCGACGCGTGTTTAATGTTCGGCTTTCTGCCTCTCCCTTCTCGCTATCCTTTTGTCCATCTGTTCGTTCGTTTTGGTAACGTAATGTAGAAAAAGACATGAATGGAATTTAAAATTTAGGTCATTACGCAGTCTGCCTCTTAATGTTTTTCCAAGAAATACAGCACACGTTTCATTGAAGAAAGCGGGTATAATACAGTAAGCTTTTACTATCAACGTGAAAGCGTTACAATTTGCAGACGAAGCAGAAAACAAGGGGGATTTCGAGTACATTCTTTGTGACAGCACTGTCATTTTACCATTGCTCTTTTCTTTATTAATTTTATTTGTTAGGCTTCATATTTAATTGATAATTTATATATGTGGATTAGAATATTCCATGACAAAGTACAAAGACCCAGTACAGGCTTCTATGAGAACTCTATCATTTGAATGAACATTATACTTATTGTACTTATATTACAGTACATTATTAAGTTATTAAAAGTTTTGAAGGATTGCCATTCAAAATATTGCTGATTACACATACTATATAATTGGTGCCGAGACAGTATTTCTTAGTGACAACATGGCTACATCGCATTCGGATCTAACTGTATCAACAGCAACAACAACAACAACAACAACAACAGATACAACAACAACCTGCATTTGTTCCACTACCTCGGGAACAGGAATCTACAATGGTTGCTCTCAAAAGCATCACTGACACATTGTATAACGTTGACCATTATGCAAAGTACAACCAGATTAGGTCGGTTATCACACCATTTACACGGGATTCTAAAGAGTTTCGAAGATGGTTAAAAGATGCAGAAAAATTCGCTACTATGGTAAACGCATGCACGGATTCAGACCGTAAGCGAATTCTATAATTGTCATCAGACTCCTTGGTCACTGATTTTTTAAGAAGACGTGACAATGCATATCCCAATGAAACGTATGATTCACTAAAAAAAAAGAATTAACACAACGTTACAGTGACATTACTAACACGGAGCACGCTTGGTCACTTCTTCGCCGCATTAGGGAAGAACACAAAGAACCCATTCAATCCTATGGAGAAAAGTTATTAAACTTAGCAGAGGAAGCTTTTCTTGATGGTTTGACAGCATCACCAGATCTAGAAAAACATCTGGTAGGCATATTTATTGATGGATTGTTAGGGAATAACACCAAACTACACATGATTCGTAAAGATCCGAAAACGATAAATGAAGCGATACAAATGGCAATTAGAGAGGAGAATGTTCGAACAAGATTTAACAAGTGTATCGAACAAGAACCCATAGTTGAATCACATCCGGATCATGAACCGATGGACATTGGCCATTCCCGCCCGCGTTGGCATCGCCCAGGCCATATGAATAATCAGGAGCAGTCAAGAACAAATTATGCTCGACACCCGCATAGGCAACAGAACGTCCATCAAGTTAGCATCCCTACTTGTTTTATTTGTGGTATTAGAGGACATCTAGCCCGTGAGTGCCGACGACAACATCCTCGCCTACACCAGCAAAGCTATAACAACTCACGACATCATGGTTATGGAAATAGTAATCATTATGGTCAGAATTTTCGCGGAGCACATACAGCTTCCAATTTTACAAGAGGACAATTACGAATGTACAACGAAGAGAAACGGAACAGTCAACCATTAAGCAGGATCGTTATTGGTGACTATAAAATTGATGGAAAGAACAACTTCCTTCATCATAGGTCCATACATAGAAAGAAAAACAACATTGTTCCACACCCAATACCTCCTCCTTAAAGAATACCTGAGCAAGAAATACAGTCCATAAACATTACCCCAGACCTAGTTCTTGTCTCATCAAGATAGACAAGAAGAATTATCGCGCACTTGTGGACACTGGCGCTTCAGTTAGTCTGATTAGGGAACAGTTATACAAACAAATTAAACATCTTGTGAACTTCCGACCATAAAAGACATTTATGGCCTCGGTGACAGGAGAATCTATGAAGTCTTCTGGCACAGCATATATTACATTCCACATAGGACAGCAACAGCTTACACATCCCTTTATAATTACACGTGGGATGTCCAGAAACTTCATCCTCGGTAGAGACTTCCTTACTCGTGTCACGAAGTGTCTTCGCCTTCTTTTCTCTCTGTCAATCTTTTCTCATACCAAAACATTCCTTCTCTCTAAATTCTCTAGAATCTACCACGCGTAACTACACATCAGGAGATCTCCCATTTGCTGCGGGAAATAAATTCCTTTGTTCTACGTTTGACTGGCAAAACCACTGACCTTTTAAAGCTGTGAACTTTAAACCGCGCCCTGAATAATTACAGTTTAGCCAACGGGATAGGCAGCCGTATATTGACTTTTGACCTTTGACCTCAGCAACCAAACTGAAACCTGGAGAAATTAGGCGCGATTTTCAAGGCATAGTCTGGTAAGCCCATTCTCTCGCTAGGCAGCGACCGGCCTGGACAAGATAGTCTGGTCTAGGCAATTAATTGCAGAGGGGAAACGGTCCAATTTTAACAGCAGTGGTTATGAGCGCAGCGAGTAAGTGATCTATATTGTTATATGAATAACATGAATTAATCATATGTTTATCTACAACATATCATGTCAGTATCTTTGGTTTTTTCACTGTGACAGAAATTAATATCCTTGATTTTGTACAGGAGACAACAACATTATGTATACTGACAGTTTCATATATGAACTACCCTTGTCCTGTTTTATACCGATTGATTTCTACTAATTCTACTGTATGATTTCAGCCATGATTATCCTTGTCATATTTTAATCCTGAACTGATTTCTGCAAATATCCTTATTATATTTTTATGTGTTAATGTGCATGTATCCTATGTTATGATGGTATTATCAAGGTATATGAATGCCTATCACATAAACTTAGAACTATGTAATAATGGGCAACAGCACTGTAGCCAAGTTTATAAATGAATATGTTGACTGACTTGTAATTCAGTGGGTCTCAAACCTTAGCAGCAATGACACCTGCACATGTTACAGAAGAATAGAAAACTATTACCCAGTGGTTCTCAAACCATTGTTGACAATGACCCCACACTGAATTTACTGTGCTATGGGCACAAGGTAGACCAGTGGTTCTCAAACTTTTGATGACCACTGCCCCAAACTTCACAGTGGGTGAAGCTAACGGCCCATATGTTGAAAATCACTGCGTTAAAACAAGCTGGAAGCCAGATATAGGTTTAGATCCACCTGTTTGCTTATAACATCAGTTATGCTATAATAGGTAGCACCTTGTTAGTTATGTTAACTATGAATGTTTGTTAGATTTCTGATGGACGATTAGCGCCCAGCAGATATGGGAAATGACTTCTCTGGCATGATTACTAAGGGAGCCTCAATTGTTTGTCAATCCAGATCCTACCAGGTTGTCATACCAGGTTGTCATACCAGAAGACTAAACCATAAGCAGTGTTCTCAAGGGCAGACTTAATCCATCCCAGCTGGTGATGCGCCCTGAGTCAAGACGGAGAAAGCAGCTTGCCATCCTCCGAAACCCTAAAAAGACCTTGCTGGACCTGGAGTGCTTTGACATATTGACTACATAAATTCAGCATCTGAGATGAGTATCTGTACATGCCAGCAGAACCACTGCAGAATATTCCCATTGTCCTATGATTAAAAATTAATTCTGACATGGATCAGAACCATTCATAGATTAGGGAACATATCATATAGTTGTATATTTTAATATATTGTGAGATTCTATTTTCATTTTTGAAAACTTTACATAACAGAGTCTGTTGTTATTTTCTTTGTAATATTTAATTGGGTTGTATAGTTTTAATAACATAAATCTACACCCTGGGGGCAGAGCCAAAATTAAATAACACTATTGGGTCAGGATATTTTTAATGTGGCTGGGCACCAAATCTCTTATCCATCTATATGTACTATACATAGTCCTTTGTAGGATATCGGATAAAGAATTTATCGCCTAGAGAATATCCTGTTTAGTTTCACCAGAATTCTTGTAGAAAGTTTTTTGAGTGGATTAATCCCCGAGGAGAGACTGTGCATTCAACTTGCAGTCTGGAAGAGTTTCCTCTAGAGGTTATCTTTTATTCATTCCATTCAAGCTGTTCTATCTCCTTAAAAACGCCTCACGACAACTCGCTACAACGCCATAATATATTTCGACCTACATAAGATCAATATCAATGGTGAATACATACAGTTACAGGATGATATACATATCGCCTCTGTAGTACGCTTAACAACTCCAGTTACAGTACTACCTAACACGCTTGTGATAGTCAAAGGTCGAATTAAGAGTTTCAATTATATCGGACCAGGACAAACAATCCAGATTGAACCCTTGGAAAATGAGGACATCAATGACGAACCCCTCATGTTTGTTACTGAAGGTATTGCAGAAGTCTCTCCCTCCCGTGACTTTCCAGTCATAATTGTAAACACATCGGGACAAGCTACAGCGATACACAGAGGTGCGATAATTGCTAAAGTACGAAGATCGTCCTTGACCTGTACCATAAACAACAGAACGCTTGACGTTGGTCAGAGTCGACACCATCATTCCCCCGCTCCACGCATATCCCAAAATCATGCCCCATGTCACCCCTCCGACTCTGACAGACGACTTCAATAGCAAAGCACATATGGTAACCAATTTATTCACAGGATTAGGCGCCAGACTCCAGGAACAAGATCGTTGGTCAAGTCTAAAAGAACAACAGATAGAGAAAAAATTTACAGCCAGCAGAGCAACGGGAAACATAGATGTCGACGAACATACCACATGCCCGTAGATGGATAGCACTGATTATGTACCTGAGAATTATGTTACTCCCACACACAGAGAGAAAAGACACACTAACCAAGATGACGCACCGTATGATAGAGCCTGCAGAGATGAACCCGAAGACACAACCTATCGATACTTTTCTTTCCCCACACCATTCAGACCCCACACTCACTCCCACGCCGCCCCTTAAGTCGAGACTATCTTGATAACAGACAGTTACTAGGAAGATACCCAGGTGATCAATACATCAATCATAGCAACGCAGAAGATCAAGAATACGGGAGATATGAACGAGCTTGCAGAAATGAACCTAAAGATATATATTCAGATACGGAAAGAACTAAATATCTTCGTTATGCACATGAGGTTGATCAAGTAATAAGGAGAAAAGCATACGATGGGATATACAGATGAACAGGCAACAGTGGAAGAAAATCGCACCATGTTAATCTTGTTACCCACTATTTATTGCCAACCCCAGCAAAGAAAACAGGCCGTTGGTATAATAGATCACCTTTTCACTATAGTGGACACTATAATCACAGAACAGATGTAGAGCATACTCCATGGCGGAAACCCAATACGAGATACTCAAACAAACCACTGTATCGAAGATATGAATCAAGATATCCAAAACCCTTTGAATACTGCCGTAGTGAACGAGAGAGCAGAAGTAACAATCATAGAACAGATGTAGAGCATACTCCATGGCGGAAACCCAATACGAGATACGCAAACAAACCATTCTGTCGAAGATATGAACCCAGATATCCAAAGCCCTTCGAATATTTCCGTAGTGAACGAGAAAGTAGACGTAACATTCACAGAACTGATGAAGAAAACACATATGTTAAAACACCGTGGACAAACCAAGAGTCCCAGATACAGGATCACACACCAGACCGGTTATCGCAATTACTGGCGACACTGAAAGTAGAAGGTCAACATAAATCTAAACTTAGTGCGTTCATCACTAAACACCAAGATGTATTCGCACTAACGGATATGGAGTTAGGCAGAACCAGTACGGTACATATGGACATTCAGACCACAACAGAGGAACCTGTTAGTTTGAAACCCTACCACACCCCTTTGAAGAACCGTGAAATAGTGGAGATGTCTATAAACGACATGTTGAGTGCAGGAATTATAGAAAGATCCAGATCAGCATGATCATCGCCAATAGTAATAGTATCGAAAAAAGGTGGAACAAGATTTCATATCCATTACCACGCATTGATGATATTTTGGCAACACTTGGACACTCTACACACTTTACTACATTGGATGCACGCTCAGGATTTGGGTGTATTCCTATGACACCAGCAGATAAAGAAAAGTCAACATTTTGTACACACATGGATACTATAAGTGGAACGTCATGCCTTTTGGTTTGAAAGGAAGTCCCGCAACATACATGGCACTGATGGACGAGATTTTGCAGGGAATGCATTCTTTTGCATTAGCCTATATAGATGATGTGCTTATTCACACATCAGGTACCGTGGATGACCACTTAAGGAAAGTTGAGCAAGTTTTTGATCGCCTCCGACACCACCAAGTTAAACTCAAGCTTAGCAAATGTGCATTCCTAAAAACGGAAACCGAGTATTTAGGATTCATAGTTAACAAAGATGGCATTCGCCCTGACACAGATAAAGTGGAAGCAATTAGAAAGAAGCCCGCCCCCACAACAGTGAAGCAGGTACGAGCTTATATCGGTTGTTGTGGATATTACAGACGCCACGTTATTAACTTCTCAAAGTCCGCTGAACCGCTTATTGCTATTACAAAGAAGTATTCACGATTCAAGTGGACAGAGGAATGTCAGAAATCCTTCGACTACCTTAAGAATGCGCTTACAACAATATCACTTCTCGCACATCCAGATATATCTTGCCCAATGATCTTATACACGGATGCCTCCAATACAAAAATAGGTGCTTGTTTAGTCCAACCCAGAGAAGAAGACGAGACACCGATCATACCAGAGATTCCCAACGAGATGCCCATAGCATTTGTATCACATGCCCTCTCTAAAACACAGAGACGATGGTCGACTACGGAGAAAGAAGCTTTCGCCATACATTACGCGATACAGAAGCTTGATTTTTACATTAGAGGCACCAAACTCATCATT
Organism: Oreohelix idahoensis; assembly: GCA_024509875.1. Taxonomy (NCBI): domain Eukaryota; kingdom Metazoa; phylum Mollusca; class Gastropoda; order Stylommatophora; family Oreohelicidae; genus Oreohelix; species Oreohelix idahoensis. The sequence continues at coordinate 73,497 of JAMPIV010011418.1, forward strand.
AGAACGGATCACCAACCCTTGGTGATTTGGCTCACTAAGACACACGAGCAGCCCAAGAAATTACAGACTTGGTCCATGAACTTGCAATCCTATGACACAAGAATTGAATATATTCCGAGTACTCAGAATACATGTGCAGACCTCCTTTCCCGAATCCCATACTCTAGTACCCACACAGGAAGATGATCCTGGTGCTTTTACTGACTTCAACGACAACGCAAAGGAGATTAACATCATACATTCCTACAGGGTAGATGTCGACTTTAACACCGCCACAACAGATACTGGTACATAACAAACAGTAGACTTGGACACATTTGATGTACACACTGAGCAGAGAAAATACCCCGAAATTCTCAAGCTTATTAAACAAGTAGAAACGAAACCCACGTCATTCAAACAGTTTACTATTCTGCCACATAACCAAGTTCTATATCACATTGACGAGAAACAAGAAGGGAGACTACAAAAAGTAATTCCCCAGTTATTAGTGCCTGAGTTATTAGTGCAGTTCCATGACAATAACGGACATGTTGGACGGGATAAAACCGTCTACATTATCAAAAAAGATTTAACTGGATGTCAATGTAAAAAGACATAATTGAATATGTGAGTACTTGCAAAACGTGCAGAATGAGAAATATGAGACCAACTAGAGTTCCCTTGCAAGAGATGATGAAACCATCCCATTTCCCTATGGAAGTCATAAGCATGGACATTTCTGGTCCATACCCCATTACCCAGTCCGGAAATGCATACCTTTTGCACATCGTTGATCAATATTCGGTACGGCCTGAAAGTTATACTTTCAAAAATATAACGTCAGCGACAGTAACTGAGTTTTTTTCTGCAAGAATTCGTACCAAGACATGGCTGCCCTAGGAGGATAATCACAGACAACGGGAAACAATTTGTCGGTAACCCTTTCAAGAAGACACTCCAGACTCTGCATATCCAAACATACCACTAGTAGTTTCTACAGGCCTCAGGCCAATGGAAGAAATGAGCGAATGCATGCTACTTTACATGATATCCTTGCCAAATATATACAAGGAAACGTACAATATTGGGATATATTTATATCAATCAAGCGCTCGAAGCAATACGTGTAAACACAAATGAGACGACAGGACTGTCACCATTCTACATGGTATATGGACGTGAATCTACTTTTCCATTAGACAATCTCTTGCAACCTCAGAGGAAATATGTAGGAGAAGATCCCATCAAAATTATTCTACGAGAGAAACATAGAGCACACGAGATAGCCAATCGCAATTCGCAGAAAGCTTTCAAGAAATGGCAGAAACAGCACGATAAAAGAGCTACATTGGAACAATTTCAAGTTGGTGATAAAGTTTATTATAAGAAGAATGTTCGCGACAACAAATTTGACGCACGATGGCTCGATGGATATAAGGTACTTGAAAAGACAACACCTATAAATTACATATTATGGAATGAAGAGAAGAACATAGTCACCATAGCTCATGCAGCACAAATGAAGAAAGATAATCATCGCACGATAGCACCACCAGCTTTATCGAAAGGCAGACCCGTACGAAAAGCCACATTGAATCACTACAACTCCACAGAGACGTCAACCACCTCACACAGTGAAATCGACACAGATAATGATCTTGATATTCACACAGAACAGTGTAACACCCCAAATCAACTACAGGATGCTATACATCGATTAAATCGTTGTAGAGGCACGTCAGAAGACGAAGATGACATTCCGCCGGTGGAATTAAGAGAGAGGTTATTATCTCGAGACAATAGTTTACACGATAGAGATAGCAGCACACCAGTATCGGTGAATGAGAACGAACCCCACCCTTCCATAACGAGTCAAACATATTATGGCAGTCACGGAGTACAACCGCTAGTTCCAAGCCAGCAACAACCCACATACCAGCCTTCACATTCCAGCTGGGACAGCGAAGATAACAGGCCCTTGCAAGCAATGAGAAACAACATAACACACCATAGTCGGAGCCCTACAGAAGATCATACAAATTTTCAAGCATTGCTACCTTCCGATGAGACACACAGCGAAAAGAACATTGTTGACAAGCCTTTAGCACCTTATGAGTCAGAACTTGACAGAACAGAAGGAGAAGAAAGCGACATCGATTTATGGATGATACTACCAACACTGAGATACGTACAGCTACCAAGCGCCCTTACTGCCCTTCATCAGGAGATTCGTCACCACAACCGAAGTTATTACGCTTACCACAAGAGCATGTACGAGCCAAGTTCAGAAGAAATCATCACCCAGTTAACAAGCCGATTACAGTTCTACAACATCGTCCAAATATTCAATCGCCCTCTTTCACCTGCAGAGCGACTATAAACACAGCATCACAATCGATACCAACGTCATCACATTACGACAGTCGTCTCTCCAGTAGAGAAATTACACTGTTAGAGCTTGCAAAAGAATTTTTCAAAATTTATGCAGGCAGTGTAATCATCGTAAAGTACTCCCCCAGCAAAAGTACTAATCGCAGCACTTCCCCAGCATAGTGCTTATAGGTACTTTTATCAACAAAGTACCTACCACTAAGTCAATTTATTATTTTTTTTAACCAGTGCTTAAGTTATTTGATTTATTGGATACTTGGACACTCACATTACTCGTGTAACTCTTTAAGGGACAAGAGTATAGAACTCTGGAAAAAAAAAGAAATAATCAGACTGTGATCTAGGGAAACACAGAGTCCTGATTATGTAGACTTATTCCAGGTAGACTCATAGAGCGTGTCAATGTACTTCCCAAGGTATCGGATTCAGCACACCAGAGGATCAAGACTGATAATTACTGTTAGTATTGATAGTATTATTATCATATTTGTGTGTATAGTGAATAGATTCCAGTTATATATGCACATTTAAATTGGCAAAAGAGGAAAAAGAAAAGAAGAGATATGAAATAGGCATAGCCAAGTCATAGAAATGTAAGAAATTTCTCTTAACCATATACAGGTAGAAAAAAGTGCACAAGATGCACTAATGGTGAACATCCCCACGACACATCTCATACCTTTTCCCCTTCACCACCCACAAAGGATGTACCCCAGTTACCATTGCGCTGACTATATAGCGACATCAGGAACGCGACATACTTCGCAGTAGTGCTGCTCTGAGCAGTAATCATAGTTTGGACGTAGTAGAAGAATTAATCAAGATATCATATGTGATTACTTGAGAGATGATAATGATGACACAGCCAAGTAGTCACGTTGACATTAACTTAAGCCAGGAGAATGTTCTATTATTTTATGATGTTCTGTATACATGTATATGACGTCTATAGTTTCAGACAGAATTAACGACTTGAACTGTGCATCCAAGGCTAAGATCAGTCGAGCACATCAAATTCTGACTTGACTAGCGACACATGTCTTTCACTATCGCCCCAGGACAGTTAGTTATGCACGCTTCGCCATACTATTAAGTGTAACTCCGCCTATCTGATCATTTTAATTCAGTAATGACATTGACGGCAGATACTACAGACATGATGAGTGCAGACAAATCTCTGTTTCCAGAGACAGTTACCATGTCGACCTGTATAAATATATATATTGCATGTATTGAATTATTATTGATCAGTTGTTGTATCATATGAGGTTATGTATTTAAGTAATGATTGATGATATACCTCTATTGAAGCATTAGTTATTGCTAACGGAATGACATTACATTTATAGTTTGTGTGTGTGTGTGTGACTTTCCATATTGGAACTCATAGTTTGTAAATGTATATATATATATACATGAGCAGGTATAAGATAGTACGTTAATTAGAGACTAGATAGTTGTTGATAGAACGCAAATGTCTCCCTACGGGATACATTTGTGTGGCCCCGGGTTGTATGTCACCGTAGGGTTTGCCCAAGCATTATTCATGCTATTGTTAAGGTGAGATAAACAGTTAGGACAGCTCACAAGAAAAAAAAATGAATGAAAATAATAATATTGCTAACTGACAACGGTTCAGAATACCGGTTCGTGTTAATTAATAGTGAGTGATTATCTTGAGTTGTAAATAGAAAGTTCGAGAACAAAAAAAAAAAAGAAGGCTCGACCAATAAATTTAAGTAAAAAGATTTGGGTCTGCGAATCAGACGAGTGGCGAGAGAAACACACCACGCAAAATTACCAGAGGTCATTAGATGACAGTGAGTCCTGAGTTGTGCTTCAGGAAGAAGGTGTGATCGCTGTGCGGACAAGATGAACCTTCTGTGGTTTTACAGATAGGGTTAATGTGTAAATATATTTAGATGTCCAACCATCACTAGCCAGTGTTATTCTATCTGGAGATAGTATTTGATTCTGTAGTTCACAGTTAAGGTGTATTTCTGAAAGGGAGATCAGCGCCTATGCTGTTTTTGTAAGTATTGAACTATGATTATATTTTTGCACAGAGTAGAATTTTGTTTCCAGGAGAGTTGTGCAGAAGCACGATTTGTCACTTCAGTATGAGTACTTTACGACTATGTACCAAGAAAACGGATGGTTATGAGTATATAACGACTATCTGTAAAGTATCAAAAGGCTGTAAACATTTGAAGGAAACTAGAGATATTATAGAGGAGCCATATTGAACAAGGTTTGAAGTATCCAGAACTGCATATGATTTTCAAGGAAAAGTGAATGTCGACTTTTATAGAAGAACTTCAAATATGCTCTCTCACTTGTAAGTATCAGAAGGGTGTACATACAATTATTTATGAATGAGATGAATTTTGTTGCTAGGAGCAGTTATAGCGGCCTGTCAGACCAGTTCGTCGAGGAAGATATTTAAGTAAAAAATAAAGTATGGAATGCTAATAAAGAGCATTGGTAAATGAGGAAATAGGAGCAGGTTTTGGGAAGACTAAGGAAGTCTACGGAGAAAAGAATAAGTTAAAGAGGAATACGGAAGTTACGAGACATAGAATTCATGAATGAGTTAACCTGAAGTACAAAGACCCAGTACAGGCTTCTATGAGAACTCTATCATTTGAATGAACATTATACTTATTGTACTTATATTACAGTACATTATTAAGTTATTAAAAGTTTTGAAGGATTGCCATTCAAAATATTGCTGATTACACATACTATATAATTGGTGCCGAGACAGTATTTCTTAGTGACAACATGGCTACATCGCATTCGGATCTAACTGTATCAACAGCAACAACAACAACAACAACAACAACAACAGATACAACAACAACCTGCATTTGTTCCACTACCTCGGGAACAGGAATCTACAATGGTTGCTCTCAAAAGCATCACTGACACATTGTATAACGTTGACCATTATGCAAAGTACAACCAGATTAGGTCGGTTATCACACCATTTACACGGGATTCTAAAGAGTTTCGAAGATGGTTAAAAGATGCAGAAAAATTCGCTACTATGGTAAACGCATGCACGGATTCAGACCGTAAGCGAATTCTATAATTGTCATCAGACTCCTTGGTCACTGATTTTTTAAGAAGACGTGACAATGCATATCCCAATGAAACGTATGATTCACTAAAAAAAAAAAGAATTAACACAACGTTACAGTGACATTACTAACACGGAGCACGCTTGGTCACTTCTTCGCCGCATTAGGGAAGAACACAAAGAACCCATTCAATCCTATGGAGAAAAGTTATTAAACTTAGCAGAGGAAGCTTTTCTTGATGGTTTGACAGCATCACCAGATCTAGAAAAACATCTGGTAGGCATATTTATTGATGGATTGTTAGGGAATAACACCAAACTACACATGATTCGTAAAGATCCGAAAACGATAAATGAAGCGATACAAATGGCAATTAGAGAGGAGAATGTTCGAACAAGATTTAACAAGTGTATCGAACAAGAACCCATAGTTGAATCACATCCGGATCATGAACCGATGGACATTGGCCATTCCCGCCCGCGTTGGCATCGCCCAGGCCATATGAATAATCAGGAGCAGTCAAGAACAAATTATGCTCGACACCCGCATAGGCAACAGAACGTCCATCAAGTTAGCATCCCTACTTGTTTTATTTGTGGTATTAGAGGACATCTAGCCCGTGAGTGCCGACGACAACATCCTCGCCTACACCAGCAAAGCTATAACAACTCACGACATCATGGTTATGGAAATAGTAATCATTATGGTCAGAATTTTCGCGGAGCACATACAGCTTCCAATTTTACAAGAGGACAATTACGAATGTACAACGAAGAGAAACGGAACAGTCAACCATTAAGCAGGATCGTTATTGGTGACTATAAAATTGATGGAAAGAACAACTTCCTTCATCATAGGTCCATACATAGAAAGAAAAACAACATTGTTCCACACCCAATACCTCCTCCTTAAAGAATACCTGAGCAAGAAATACAGTCCATAAACATTACCCCAGACCTAGTTCTTGTCTCATCAAGATAGACAAGAAGAATTATCGCGCACTTGTGGACACTGGCGCTTCAGTTAGTCTGATTAGGGAACAGTTATACAAACAAATTAAACATCTTGTGAACTTCCGATCATCAAAGACATTTATGGCCTCGGTGACAGGAGAATCTATGAAGTCTTCTGGCACAGCATATATTACATTCCACATAGGACAGCAACAGCTTACACATCCCTTTATAATTACACGTGGGATGTCCAGAAACTTCATCCTCGGTAGAGACTTCCTTACTCGTGTCACGAAGTGTCTTCGCCTTCTTTTCTCTCTGTCAATCTTTTCTCATACCAAAACATTCCTTCTCTCTAAATTCTCTAGAATCTACCACGCGTAACTACACATCAGGAGATCTCCCATTTGCTGCGGGAAATAAATTCCTTTGTTCTACGTTTGACTGGCAAAACCACTGACCTTTTAAAGCTGTGAACTTTAAACCGCGCCCTGAATAATTACAGTTTAGCCAACGGGATAGGCAGCCGTATATTGACTTTTGACCTTTGACCTCAGCAACCAAACTGAAACCTGGAGAAATTAGGCGCGATTTTCAAGGCATAGTCTGGTAAGCCCATTCTCTCGCTAGGCAGCGACCGGCCTGGACAAGATAGTCTGGTCTAGGCAATTAATTGCAGAGGGGAAACGGTCCAATTTTAACAGCAGTGGTTATGAGCGCAGCGAGTAAGTGATCTATATTGTTATATGAATAACATGAATTAATCATATGTTTATCTACAACATATCATGTCAGTATCTTTGGTTTTTTCACTGTGACAGAAATTAATATCCTTGATTTTGTACAGGAGACAACAACATTATGTATACTGACAGTTTCATATATGAACTACCCTTGTCCTGTTTTATACCGAATGATTTCTACTAATTCTACTGTATGATTTCAGCCATGATTATCCTTGTCATATTTTAATCCTGAACTGATTTCTGCAAATATCCTTATTATATTTTTATGTGTTATGTGCATGTATCCTGTGTTATGATGGTATTATCAAGGTATATGAATGCCTATCACATAAACTTAGAACTATGTAATGAATGGGAAACAGCACTGTAGCCAAGTTTATAAATGAATATGTTGACTGACTTGTAATTCAGTGGTTCTCAAACCTTAGCAGCAATGACACCTGCACATGTTACAGAAGAATAGAAAACTATTACCCAGTGGTTCTCAAACCATTGTTGACAATGACCCCACACTGAATTTACTGCGCTATGGGCACAAGGTAGACCAGTGGTTCTCAAACTTTTGATGACCACTGCCCCAAACTTCACAGTGGGTGAAGCTAACGGCCCATATGTTGAAAATCACTGCGGTAAACAAGCTGGAAGCCAGATATAGGTTTAGATCCACCTGTTTGCTTATAACATCAGTTATGCTATAATAGGTAGCACCTTGTTAGTTATGTTAACTATGAATGTTTGTTAGATTTCTGATGGACGATTAGCGCCCAGCAGATATGGGAAATGACTTCTCTGGCATGATTACTAATGGAGCCTCAATTGTTTGTCAATCCAGATCCTACCAGGTTGTCATACCAGGTTGTCATACCAGAAGACTAAACCATAAGCAGTGTTCTCAAGGGCAGACTTAATCCATCCCAGCTGGTGATGCGCCCTGAGTCAAGACGGAGAAAGCAGCTTGCCATCCTCCGAAACCCTAAAAAAGACCTTGCTGGACCTGGAGTGCTTTGACATATTGACTACATAAATTCAGCATCTGAGATGAGTATCTGTACATGCCAGCAGAACCACTGCAGAATATTCCCATTGTCCTATGATTAAAAATTAATTCTGACATGGATCAGAACCATTCATAGATTAGGGAACATATCATATAGTTGTATATTTTAATATATTGTGAGATTCTATTTTCATTTTTGAAAACTTTACATAACAGAGTCTGTTGTTATTTTCTTTGTAATATTTAATTGGGTTGTATAGTTTTAATAACATAAATCTACACCCTGGGGGCAGAGCCAAAATTAAATAACACTATTGGGTCAGGATATTTTTAATGTGGCTGGGCACCAAATCTCTTATCCATCTATATGTACTATACATAGTCCTTTGTAGGATATCGGATAAAGAATTTATCGCCTAGAGAATATCCTGTTTAGTTTCACCAGAATTCTTGTAGAAAGTTTTTTGAGTGGATTAATCCCCGAGGAGAGACTGTGCATTCAACTTGCAGTCTGGAAGAGTTTCCTCTAGAGGTTATCTTTTATTCATTCCATTCAAGCTGTTCTATCTCCTTAAAAACGCCTCACGACAACTCGCTACAACGCCATAATATATTTCGACCTACACAAGATCAATATCAATGGTGAATACATACAGTTACAGGATGATATACATATCGCCTCTGTAGTACGCTTAACAACTCCAGTTACAGTACTACCTAACACGCTTGTGATAGTCAAAGGTCGAATTAAGAGTTTTCAATTATATCGGACCAGGACAAACAATCCAGATTGAACCCTTGGAAAATGAGGACATCAATGACGAACCCCTCATGTTTGTTACTGAAGGTATTGCAGAAGTCTCTCCCTCCCGTGACTTTCCAGTCATGATTGTAAACACATCGGGACAAGCTACAGCGATACACAGAGGTGCGATAATTGCTAAAGTACGAAGATCGTCCTTGACCTGTACCATAAACAACAGAACGCTTGACGTTGGTCAGAGTCGACACCATCATTCCCCCGCTCCACGCATATCCCAAAATCATGCCCCATGTCACCCCTCCGACTCTGACAGACGACTTCAATAGCAAAGCACATATGGTAACCAATTTATTCACAGGATTAGGCGCCAGACTCCAGGAACAAGATCGTTGGTCAAGTCTAAAAGAACAACAGATAGAGAAAAAATTTACAGCCAGCAGAGCAACGGGAAACATAGATGTCGACGAACATACCACATGCCCGTAGATGGATAGCACTGATTATGTACCTGAGAATTATGTTACTCCCACACACAGAGAGAAAAGACACACTAACCAAGATGACGCACCGTATGATAGAGCCTGCAGAGATGAACCCGAAGACACAACCTATCGATACTCTTCTTTCCCCACACCATTCAGACCCCACACTCACTCCCACGCCGCCCCTTAAGTCGAGACTATCTTGATAACACACAGTTACTAGGAAGATACCCAGGTGATCAATACATCAATCATAGCAACGCAGAAGATCAAGAATACGGGAGATATGAACGAGCTTGCAGAATGAACCTAAAGATTTATATTCAGATACGGAAAGAACTAAATATCTTCGTTATGCACATGAGGTTGATCAAGTAATAAGGAGAAAAGCATACGATGGGATATACAGATGAACAGGCAACAGTGGAAGAAAATCGCACCATGTTAATCTTGTTACCCACTATTTATTGCCAACCCCAGCAAAGAAAACAGGCCGTTGGTATAATAGATCACCTTTTCACTATAGTGGACACTATAATCACAGAACAGATGTAGAGCATACTCCATGGCGGAAACCCAATACGAGATACTCAAACAAACCACTGTATCGAAGATATGAATCAAGATATCCAAAACCCTTTGAATACTGCCGTAGTGAACGAGAGAGCAGAAGTAACAATCATAGAACAGATGTAGAGCATACTCCATGGCGGAAACCCAATACGAGATACGCAAACAAACCATTCTGTCGAAGATATGAACCCAGATATCCAAAGCCCTTCGAATATTTCCGTAGTGAACGAGAAAGTAGACGTAACATTCACAGAACTGATGAAGAAAAAATATATGTTAAAACACCGTGGACAAACCAAGAGTCCCAGATACAGGATCACACACCAGACCGGTTATCGCAATTACTGGCGACACTGAAAGTAGAAGGTCAACATAAATCTAAACTTAGTGCGTTCATCACTAAACACCAAGATGTATTCGCACTAACGGATATGGAGTTAGGCAGAACCAGTACGGTACATATGGACATTCAGACCACAACAGAGGAACCTGTTAGTTTGAAACCCTACCACACCCCTTTGAAGAACCGTGAAATAGTGGAGATGTCTATAAACGACATGTTGAGTGCAGGAATTATAGAAAGATCCAGATCAGCATGATCATCGCCAATAGTAATAGTATCGAAAAAAGGTGGAACAAGATTTCATATCCATTACCACGCATTGATGATATTTTGGCAACACTTGGACACTCTACACACTTTACTACATTGGATGCACGCTCAGGATTTGGGTGTATTCCTATGACACCAGCAGATAAAGAAAAGTCAACATTTTGTACACACATGGATACTATAAGTGGAACGTCATGCCTTTTGGTTTGAAAGGAAGTCCCGCAACATACATGGCACTGATGGACGAGATTTTGCAGGGAATGCATTCTTTTGCATTAGCCTATATAGATGATGTGCTTATTCACACATCAGGTACCGTGGATGACCACTTAAGGAAAGTTGAGCAAGTTTTTGATCGCCTCCGACACCACCAAGTTAAACTCAAGCTTAGCAAATGTGCGTTCCTAAAAACGGAAACCGAGTATTTAGGATTCATAGTTAACAAAGATGGCATTCGCCCTGACACAGATAAAGTGGAAGCAATTAGAAAGATGCCCGCCCCCACAACAGTGAAGCAGGTACGAGCTTATATCGGTTGTTGTGGATATTACAGACGCCACGTTATTAACTTCTCAAAGTCCGCTGAACCGCTTATTGCTATTACAAAGAAGTATTCACGATTCAAGTGGACAGAGGAATGTCAGAAATCCTTCGACTACCTTAAGAATGCGCTTACAACAATATCACTTCTCGCACATCCAGATATATCTTGCCCAATGATCTTATACACGGATGCCTCCAATACAACAATAGGTGCTTGTTTAGTCCAACCCAGAGAAGAAGACGAGACACCGATCATACCAGAGATTCCCAACGAGATGCCCATAGCATTTGTATCACATGCCCTCTCTAAAACACAGAGACGATGGTCGACTACGGAGAAAGAAGCTTTCGCCATACATTACGCGATACAGAAGCTTGATTTTTACATTAGAGGCACCAAACTCATCATTAGAACGGATCACCAACCCTTGGTGATTTGGCTCACTAAGACACACGAGCAGCCCAAGAAATTACAGACTTGGTCCATGAACTTGCAATCCTATGACACAAGAATTGAATATATTCCGAGTACTCAGAATACATGTGCAGACCTCCTTTCCCGAATCCCATACTCTAGTACCACACAGGAAGATGATCCTGGTGCTTTTACTGACTTCAACGACAACGCAAAGGAGATTAACATCATACATTCCTACAGGGTAGATGTCGACTTTAACACCGCCACAACAGATACTGGTACATAACAAACAGTAGACTTGGACACATTTGATGTACACACTGAGCAGAGAAAATACCCCGAAATTCTCAAGCTTATTAAACAAGTAGAAACGAAACCCACGTCATTCAAACAGTTTACTATTCTGCCACATAACCAAGTTCTATATCACATTGACGAGAAACAAGAAGGGAGACTACAAAAAGTAATTCCCCAGTTATTAGTGCCTGAGTTATTAGTGCAGTTCCATGACAATAACGGACATGTTGGACGGGATAAAACCGTCTACATTATCAAAAAAGATTTAACTGGATGTCAATGTAAAAAGACATAATTGAATATGTGAGTACTTGCAAAACGTGCAGAATGAGAAATATGAGACCAACTAGAGTTCCCTTGCAAGAGATGAAACCATCCCATTTCCCTATGGAAGTCATAAGCATGGACATTTCTGGTCCATACCCCATTACCCAGTCCGGAAATGCATACCTTTTGCACATCGTTGATCAATATTCGGTACGGCCTGAAAGTTATACTTTCAAAAATATAACGTCAGCGACAGTAACTGAGTTTTTTTCTGCAAGAATTCGTACCAAGACATGGCTGCCCTAGGAGGATAATCACAGACAACGGGAAACAATTTGTCGGTAACCCTTTCAAGAAGACACTCCAGACTCTGCATATCCAACATACCACTAGTAGTTTCTACAGGCCTCAGGCCAATGGAAGAAATGAGCGAATGCATGCTACTTTACATGATATCCTTGCCAAATATATACAAGGAAACGTACAATATTGGGATATATTTATATCAATCAAGCGCTCGAAGCAATACGTGTAAACACAAATGAGACGACAGGACTGTCACCATTCTACATGGTATATGGACGTGAATCTACTTTTCCATTAGACAATCTCTTGCAACCTCAGAGGAAATATGTAGGAGAAGATCCCATCAAAATTATTCTACGAGAGAAACATAGAGCACACGAGATAGCCAATCGCAATTCGCAGAAAGCTTTCAAGAAATGGCAGAAACAGCACGATAAAAGAGCTACATTGGAACAATTTCAAGTTGGTGATAAAGTTTATTATAAGAAGAATGTTCGCGACAACAAATTTGACGCACGATGGCTCGATGGATATAAGGTACTTGAAAAGACAACACCTATAAATTACATATTATGGAATGAAGAGAAGAACATAGTCACCATAGCTCATGCAGCACAAATGAAGAAAGATAATCATCGCACGATAGCACCACCAGCTTTATCGAAAGGCAGACCCGTACGAAAAGCCACATTGAATCACTACAACTCCACAGAGACGTCAACCACCTCACACAGTGAAATCGACACAGATAATGATCTTGATATTCACACAGAACAGTGTAACACCCCAAATCAACTACAGGATGCTATACATCGATTAAATCGTTGTAGAGGCACGTCAGAAGACGAAGATGACATTCCGCCGGTGGAATTAAGAGAGAGGTTATTATCTCGAGACAATAGTTTACACGATAGAGATAGCAGCACACCAGTATCGGTGAATGAGAACGAACCCCACCCTTCCATAACGAGTCAAACATATTATGGCAGTCACGGAGTACAACCGCTAGTTCCAAGCCAGCAACAACCCACATACCAGCCTTCACATTCCAGCTGGGACAGCGAAGATAACAGGCCCTTGCAAGCAATGAGAAACAACATAACACACCATAGTCGGAGCCCTACAGAAGATCATACAAATTTTCAAGCATTGCTACCTTCCGATGAGACACACACAGCAAAAAGAACATTGTTGACAAGCCTTTAGCACCTTATGAGTCAGAACTTGACAGAACAGAAGGAGAAGAAAGCGACATCGATTTATGGATGATACTACCAACACTGAGATACGTACAGCTACCAAGCGCCCTTACTGCCCTTCATCAGGAGATTCGTCACCACAACCGAAGTTATTACGCTTACCACAAGAGCATGTACGAGCCAAGTTCAGAAGAAATCATCACCCAGTTAACAAGCCGATTACAGTTCTACAACATCGTCCAAATATTCAATCGCCCTCTTTCACCTGCAGAGCGACTATAAACACAGCATCACAATCGATACCAACGTCATCACATTACGACAGTCGTCTCTCCAGTAGAGAAATTACACTGTTAGAGCTTGCAAAAGAATTTTCAAAATTTATGCAGGCAGTGTAATCATCGTAAAGTACTCCCCCAGCAAAAGTACTAATCGCAGCACTTCCCCAGCATAGTGCTTATAGGTACTTTTATCAACAAAGTACCTACCACTAAGTCAATTTATTATTTTTTTTAACCAGTGCTTAAGTTATTTGATTTATTGGATACTTGGACACTCACATTACTCGTGTAACTCTTTAAGGGACAAGAGTATAGAACTCTGGAAAAAAAAAGAAATAATCAGACTGTGATCTAGGGAAACACAGAGTCCTGATTATGTAGACTTATTCCAGGTAGACTCATAGAGCGTGTCAATGTACTTCCCAAGGTATCGGATTCAGCACACCAGAGGATCAAGACTGATAATTACTGTTAGTATTGATAGTATTATTATCATATTTGTGTGTATAGTGAATAGATTCCAATTATATGCACATTTAAATTGGCAAAAGAGGAAAAAGAAAAGAAGAGATATGAAATAGGCATAGCCAAGTCATAGAAATGTAAGAAATTTCTCTTAACCATATACAGGTAGAAAAAAGTGCACAAGATGCACTAATGGTGAACATCCCCACGACACATCTCATACCTTTTCCCCTTCACCACCCACAAAGGATGTACCCCAGTTACCATTGCGCTGACTATATAGCGACATCAGGAACGCGACATACTTCGCAGTAGTGCTGCTCTGAGCAGTAATCATAGTTTGGACGTAGTAGAAGAATTAATCAAGATATCATATGTGATTACTTGAGAGATGATAATGATGACACAGCCAAGTAGTCACGTTGACATTAACTTAAGCCAGGAGAATGTTCTATTATTTTATGATGTTCTGTATACATGTATATGACGTCTATAGTTTCAGACAGAATTAACGACTTGAACTGTGCATCCAAAGCTAAGATCAGTCGAGCACATCAAATTCTGACTTGACTAGCGACACATGTCTTTCACTATCGGCCCAGGACAGTTAGTTATGCACGCTTCGCCATACTATTAAGTGTAACTCCGCCTATCTGATCGTTTTAATTCAGTAATGACATTGACGGCAGATACTACAGACATGATGAGTGCAGACAAATCTCTGTTTCCAGAGACAGTTACCATGTCGACCTGTATAAATATATATATTGCATGTATTGAATTATTATTGATCAGTTGTTGTATCATATGAGGTTATGTATTTAAGTAATGATTGATGATATACCTCTATTGAAGCATTAGTTATTGCTAACGGAATGACATTACATTTATAGTTTGTGTGTGTGTGTGTGACTTTCCATATTGGAACTCATAGTTTGTAAATGTATATATATATATATACATGAGCAGGTATAAGATAGTACTTTAATTAGAGACTAGATAGTTGTTGATAGAACGCAAATGTCTCCCTACGGGATACATTTGTGTGGCCCCGGGTTTATGTCACCGTAGGGTTTGCCCAAGCATTATTCATGCTATTGTTAAGGTGAGATAAACAGTTAGGACAGCTCACAAGAAAAAAAAATGAATGAAAATAATAATATTGCTAACTGACAACGGTTCAGAATACCGGTTCGTGTTAATTAATAGTGAGTGATTATCTTGAGTTGTAAATAGAAAGTTCGAGAACAAAAAAAAAAAAAAAAGAAGGCTCGACCAATAAATTTAAGTAAAAAGATTTGGGTCTGCGAATCAGACGAGTGGCGAGAGAAACACACCACGCAAAATTACCAGAGGTCATTAGATGACAGTGAGTCCTGAGTTGTGCTTCAGGAAGAAGGTGTGATCGCTGTGCGGACAAGATGAACCTTCTGTGGTTTTACAGATAGGGTTAATGTGTAAATATATTTAGATGTCCAACCATCACTAGCCAGTGTTATTCTATCTGGAGATAGTATTTGATTCTGTAGTTCACAGTTAAGGTGTATTTCTGAAAGGGAGATCAGCGCCTATGCTGTTTTTGTAAGTATTGAACTATGATTATATTTTTGCACAGAGTAGAATTTTGTTTCCAGGAGAGTTGTGCAGAAGCACGATTTGTCACTTCAGTATGGGTACTTTACGACTATGTACCAAGAAAACGGATGGTTATGAGTATATAACGACTATCTGTAAAGTATCAAAAGGCTGTAAACATTTGAAGGAAACTAGAGATATTATAGAGGAGCCATATTGAACAAGGTTTGAAGTATCCAGAACTGCATATGATTTTCAAGGAAAAGTGAATGTCGACTTTTATAGAAGAACTTCAAATATGCTCTCTCACTTGTAAGTATCAGAAGGGTGTACATACAATTATTTATGAATGAGATGAATTTTGTTGCTAGGAGCAGTTATAGCGGCCTGTCAGACCAGTTCGTCGAGGAAGATATTTAAGTAAAAAATAAAGTATGGAATGCTAATAAAGAGCATTGGTAAATGAGGAAATAGGAGCAGGTTTTGGGAAGACTAAGGAAGTCTACGGAGAAAAGAATAAGTTAAAGAGGAATACGGAAGTTACGAGACATAGAATTCATGAATGAGTTAACCTGAAGTACAAAGACCCAGTACAGGCTTCTATGAGAACTCTATCATTTGAATGAACATTATACTTATTGTACTTATATTACAGTACATTATTAAGTTATTAAAAGTTTTGAAGGATTGCCATTCAAAATATTGCTGATTACACATACTATATAATTGGTGCCGAGACAGTATTTCTTAGTGACAACATGGCTACATCGCATTCGGATCTAACTGTATCAACAGCAACAACAACAACAACAACAACAACAGATACAACAACAACCTGCATTTGTTCCACTACCTCGGGAACAGGAATCTACAATGGTTGCTCTCAAAAGCATCACTGACACATTGTATAACGTTGACCATTATGCAAAGTACAACCAGATTAGATCGGTTATCACACCATTTACACGGGATTCTAAAGAGTTTCGAAGATGGTTAAAAGATGCAGAAAAATTCGCTACTATGGTAAACGCATGCACGGATTCAGACCGTAAGCGAATTCTATAATTGTCATCAGACTCCTTGGTCACTGATTTTTTAAGAAGACGTGACAATGCATATCCCAATGAAACGTATGATTCACTAAAAAAAAAAGAATTAACACAACGTTACAGTGATATTACTAACACGGAGCACGCTTGGTCACTTCTTCGCCGCATTAGGGAAGAACACAAAGAACCCATTCAATCCTATGGAGAAAAGTTATTAAACTTAGCAGAGGAAGCTTTTCTTGATGGTTTGACAGCATCACCAGATCTAGAAAAACATCTGGTAGGCATATTTATTGATGGATTGTTAGGGAATAACACCAAACTACACATGATTCGTAAAGATCCGAAAACGATAAATGAAGCGATACAAATGGCAATTAGAGAGGAGAATGTTCGAACAAGATTTAACAAGTGTATCGAACAAGAACCCATAGTTGAATCACATCCGGATCATGAACCGATGGACATTGGCCATTCCCGCCCGCGTTGGCATCGCCCAGGCCATATAAATAATCAGGAGCAGTCAAGAACAAATTATGCTCGACACCCGCATAGGCAACAGAACGTCCATCAAGTTAGCATCCCTACTTGTTTTATTTGTGGTATTAGAGGACATCTAGCCCGTGAGTGCCGACGACAACATCCTTGCCTACACCAGCAAAGCTATAACAACTCACGACATCATGGTTATGGAAATAGTAATCATTATGGTCAGAATTTTCGCGGAGCACATACAGCTTCCAATTTTACAAGAGGACAATTACGAATGTACAACGAAGAGAAACGGAACAGTCAACCATTAAGCAGGATCGTTATTGGTGACTATAAAATTGATGGAAAGAACAACTTCCTTCATCATAGGTCCATACATAGAAAGAAAAAACAACATTGTTCCACACCCGATACCTCCTCCTTAAAGAATACCTGAGCAAGAAATACAGTCCATAAACATTACCCCAGACCTAGTTCTTGTCTCATCAAGATAGACAAGAAGAATTATCGCGCACTTGTGGACACTGGCGCTTCAGTTAGTCTGATTAGGGAACAGTTATACAAACAAATTAAACATCTTGTGAACTTCCGACCATAAAAGACATTTATGGCCTCGGTGACAGGAGAATCTATGAAGTCTTCTGGCACAGCATATATTACATTCCACATAGGACAGCAACAGCTTACACATCCCTTTATAATTACACGTGGGATGTCCAGAAACTTCATCCTCGGTAGAGACTTCCTTACTCGTGTCACGAAGTGTCTTCGCCTTCTTTTCTCTCTGTCAATCTTTTCTCATACCAAAACATTCCTTCTCTCTAAATTCTCTAGAATCTACCACGCGTAACTACACATCAGGAGATCTCCCATTTGCTGCGGGAAATAAATTCCTTTGTTCTACGTTTGACTGGCAAAACCACTGACCTTTTAAAGCTGTGAACTTTAAACCGCGCCCTGAATAATTACAGTTTAGCCAACGGGATAGGCAGCCGTATATTGACTTTTGACCTTTGACCTCAGCAACCAAACTGAAACCTGGAGAAATTAGGCGCGATTTTCAAGGCATAGTCTGGTAAGCCCATTCTCTCGCTAGGCAGCGACCGGCCTGGACAAGATAGTCTGGTCTAGGCAATTAATTGCAGAGGGGAAACGGTCCAATTTTAACAGCAGTGGTTATGAGCGCAGCGAGTAAGTGATCTATATTGTTATATGAATAACATGAATTAATCATATGTTTATCTACAACATATCATGTCAGTATCTTTGGTTTTTTCACTGTGACAGAAATTAATATCCTTGATTTTGTACAGGAGACAACAACATTATGTATACTGACAGTTTCATATATGAACTACCCATGTCCTGTTTTATACCGATTGATTTCTACTAATTCTACTGTATGATTTCAGCCATGATTATCCTTGTCATATTTTAATCCTGAACTGATTTCTGCAAATATCCTTATTATATTTTTATGTGTTAATGTGCATGTATCCTATGTTATGATGGTATTATCAAGGTATATGAATGCCTATCACATAAACTTAGAACTATGTAATAATGGGCAACAGCACTGTAGCCAAGTTTATAAATGAATATGTTGACTGACTTGTAATTCAGTGGGTCTCAAACCTTAGCAGCAATGACACCTGCACATGTTACAGAAGAATAGAAAACTATTACCCAGTGGTTCTCAAACCATTGTTGACAATGACCCCACACTGAATTTACTGCGCTATGGGCACAAGGTAGACCAGTGGTTCTCAAACTTTTGATGACCACTGCCCCAAACTTCACAGTGGGTGAAGCTAACGGCCCATATGTTGAAAATCACTGCGTTAAAACAAGCTGGAAGCCAGATATAGGTTTAGATCCACCTGTTTGCTTATAACATCAGTTATGCTATAATAGGTAGCACCTTGTTAGTTATGTTAACTATGAATGTTTGTTAGATTTCTGATGGACGATTAGCGCCCAGCAGATATGGGAAATGACTTCTCTGGCATGATTACTAAGGGAGCCTCAATTGTTTGTCAATCCAGATCCTACCAGGTTGTCATACCAGGTTGTCATACCAGAAGACTAAACCATAAGCAGTGTTCTCAAGGGCAGACTTAATCCATCCCAGCTGGTGATGCGCCCTGAGTCAAGACGGAGAAAGCAGCTTGCCATCCTCCGAAACCCTAAAAAAGACCTTGCTGGACCTGGAGTGCTTTGACATATTGACTACATAAATTCAGCATCTGAGATGAGTATCTGTACATGCCAGCAGAACCACTGCAGAATATTCCCATTGTCCTATGATTAAAAATTAATTCTGACATGGATCAGAACCATTCATAGATTAGGGAACATATCATATAGTTGTATATTTTAATATATTGTGAGATTCTATTTTCATTTTTGAAAACTTTACATAACAGAGTCTGTTGTTATTTTCTTTGTAATATTTAATTGGGTTGTATAGTTTTAATAACATAAATCTACACCCTGGGGGCAGAGCCAAAATTAAATAACACTATTGGGTCAGGATATTTTTAATGTGGCTGGGCACCAAATCTCTTATCCATCTATATGTACTATACATAGTCCTTTGTAGGATATCGGATAAAGAATTTATCGCCTAGAGAATATCCTGTTTAGTTTCACCAGAATTCTTGTAGAAAGTTTTTTGAGTGGATTAATCCCCGAGGAGAGACTGTGCATTCAACTTGCAGTCTGGAAGAGTTTCCTCTAGAGGTTATCTTTTATTCATTCCATTCAAGCTGTTCTATCTCCTTAAAAACGCCTCACGACAACTCGCTACAACGCCATAATATATTTCGACCTACATAAGATCAATATCAATGGTGAATACATACAGTTACAGGATGATATACATATCGCCTCTGTAGTACGCTTAACAACTCCAGTTACAGTACTACCTAACACGCTTGTGATAGTCAAAGGTCGAATTAAGAGTTTCAATTATATCGGACCAGGACAAACAATCCAGATTGAACCCTTGGAAAATGAGGACATCAATGACGAACCCCTCATGTTTGTTACTGAAGGTATTGCAGAAGTCTCTCCCTCCCGTGACTTTCCAGTCATGATTGTAAACACATCGGGACAAGCTACAGCGATACACAGAGGTGCGATAATTGCTAAAGTACGAAGATCGTCCTTGACCTGTACCATAAACAACAGAACGCTTGACGTTGGTCAGAGTCGACACCATCATTCCCCCGCTCCACGCATATCCCAAAATCATGCCCCATGTCACCCCTCCGACTCTGACAGACGACTTCAATAGCAAAGCACATATGGTAACCAATTTATTCACAGGATTAGGCGCCAGACTCCAGGAACAAGATCGTTGGTCAAGTCTAAAAGAACAACAGATAGAGAAAAAATTTACAGCCAGCAGAGCAACGGGAAACATAGATGTCGACGAACATACCACATGCCCGTAGATGGATAGCACTGATTATGTACCTGAGAATTATGTTACTCCCACACACAGAGAGAGAGAAGACACACTAACCAAGATGACGCACCGTATGATAGAGCCTGCAGAGATGAACCCGAAGACACAACCTATCGATACTCTTCTTTCCCCACACCATTCAGACCCCACACTCACTCCCACGCCGCCCCTTAAGTCGAGACTATCTTGATAACACACAGTTACTAGGAAGATACCCAGGTGATCAATACATCAATCATAGCAACGCAGAAGATCAAGAATACGGGAGATATGAACGAGCTTGCAGAAATGAACCTAAAGATATATATTCAGATACGGAAAGAACTAAATATCTTCGTTATGCACATGAGGTTGATCAAGTAATAAGGAGAAAAGCATACGATGGGATATACAGATGAACAGGCAACAGTGGAAGAAAATCGCACCATGTTAATCTTGTTACCCACTATTTATTGCCAACCCCAGCAAAGAAAACAGGCCGTTGGTATAATAGATCACCTTTTCACTATAGTGGACACTATAATCACAGAACAGATGTAGAGCATACTCCATGGCGGAAACCCAATACGAGATACTCAAACAAACCACTGTATCGAAGATATGAATCAAGATATCCAAAACCCTTTGAATACTGCCGTAGTGAACGAGAGAGCAGAAGTAACAATCATAGAACAGATGTAGAGCATACTCCATGGCGGAAACCCAATACGAGATACGCAAACAAACCATTCTGTCGAAGATATGAACCCAGATATCCAAAGCCCTTCGAATACTGCCGTAGTGAACGAGAGAGTAGACGTAACAATCACAGAACTGATGAAGAAAACACATATGTTAAAACACCGTGGACAAACCAAGAGTCCCAGATACAGGATCACACACCAGACCGGTTATCGCAATTACTGGCGACACTGAAAGTAGAAGGTCAACATAAATCTAAACTTAGTGCGTTCATCACTAAACACCAAGATGTATTCGCACTAACGGATATGGAGTTAGGCAGAACCAGTACGGTACATATGGACATTCAGACCACAACAGAGCAACCTGCTCGTCTGAAACCCTACCACACCCCTCGGAAAAACCGTGAAATAGTGGAGATGTCTATAAACGACATGTTGAGTGCAGGAATTATAGAAAGATCCAGATCAGCATGATCATCGCCAATAGTAATAGTATCGAAAAAAGGTGGAACAAGATTTCATATCCATTACCACGCATTGATGATATTTTGGCAACACTTGTACACTCTACACACTTTACTACATTGGATGCACGCTCAGGATTTGGGTGTATTCCTATGACACCAGCAGATAAAGAAAAGTCAACATTTTGTACACACATGGATACTATAAGTGGAACGTCATGCCTTTTGGTTTGAAAGGAAGTCCCGCAACATACATGGCACTGATGGACGAGATTTTGCAGGGAATGCATTCTTTTGCATTAGCCTATATAGATGATGTGCTTATTCACACATCAGGTACCGTGGATGACCACTTAAGGAAAGTTGAGCAAGTTTTTGATCGCCTCCGACACCACCAAGTTAAACTCAAGCTTAGCAAATGTGCGTTCCTAAAAACGGAAACCGAGTATTTAGGATTCATAGTTAACAAAGATGGCATTCGCCCTGACACAGATAAAGTGGAAGCAATTAGAAAGATGCCCGCCCCCACAACAGTGAAGCAGGTACGAGCTTATATCGGTTGTTGTGGATATTACAGACGCCACGTTATTAACTTCTCAAAGTCCGCTGAACCGCTTATTGCTATTACAAAGAAGTATTCACGATTCAAGTGGACAGAGGAATGTCAGAAATAATCGACTACCTTAAGAATGCGCTTACAACAATATCACTTCTCGCACATCCAGATATATCTTGCCCAATGATCTTATACACGGATGCCTCCAATACAACAATAGGTGCTTGTTTAGTCCAACCCAGAGAAGAAGACGAGACACCGATCATACCAGAGATTCCCAACGAGATGCCCATAGCATTTGTATCACATGCCCTCTCTAAAACACAGAGACGATGGTCGACTACGGAGAAAGAAGCTTTCGCCATACATTACGCGATACAGAAGCTTGATTTTTACATTAGAGGCACCAAACTCATCATTAGAACGGATCACCAACCCTTGGTGATTTGGCTCACTAAGACACACGAGCAGCCCAAGAAATTACAGACTTGGTCCATGAACTTGCAATCCTATGACACAAGAATTGAATATATTCCGAGTACTCAGAATACATGTGCAGACCTCCTTTCCCGAATCCCATACTCTAGTACCACACAGGAAGATGATCCTGGTGCTTTTACTGACTTCAACGACAACGCAAAGGAGATTAACATCATACATTCCTACAGGGTAGATGTCGACTTTAACACCGCCACAACAGATACTGGTACATAACAAACAGTAGACTTGGACACATTTGATGTACACACTGAGCAGAGAAAATACCCCGAAATTCTCAAGCTTATTAAACAAGTAGAAACGAAACCCCACGTCATTCAAACAGTTTACTATTCTGCCACATAACCAAGTTCTATATCACATTGACGAGAAACAAGAAGGGAGACTACAAAAAGTAATTCCCCAG
Organism: Oreohelix idahoensis; assembly: GCA_024509875.1. Taxonomy (NCBI): domain Eukaryota; kingdom Metazoa; phylum Mollusca; class Gastropoda; order Stylommatophora; family Oreohelicidae; genus Oreohelix; species Oreohelix idahoensis. The sequence goes on from JAMPIV010011418.1 coordinate 97,051, forward strand.
TTATTAGTGCCTGAGTTATTAGTGCAGTTCCATGACAATAACGGACATGTTGGACGGGATAAAACCGTCTACATTATCAAAAAAGATTTAACTGGATGTCAATGTAAAAAAGACATAATTGAATATGTGAGTACTTGCAAAACGTGCAGAATGAGAAATATGAGACCAACTAGAGTTCCCTTGCAAGAGATGAAACCATCCCATTTCCCTATGGAAGTCATAAGCATGGACATTTCTGGTCCATACCCCATTACCCAGTCCGGAAATGCATACCTTTTGCACATCGTTGATCAATATTCGGTACGGCCTGAAAGTTATACTTTCAAAAATATAACGTCAGCGACAGTAACTGAGTTTTTTTCTGCAAGAATTCGTACCAAGACATGGCTGCCCTAGGAGGATAATCACAGACAACGGGAAACAATTTGTCGGTAACCCTTTCAAGAAGACACTCCAGACTCTGCATATCCAACATACCACTAGTAGTTTCTACAGGCCTCAGGCCAATGCGAAGAAATGACGAAATGAGCGAATGCATGCTACTTTACATGATATCCTTGCCAAATATATACAAGGAAACGTACAATATTGGGATATATTTATATCAATCAAGCGCTCGAAGCAATACGTGTAAACACAAATGAGACGACAGGACTGTCACCATTCTACATGGTATATGGACGTGAATCTACTTTTCCATTAGACAATCTCTTGCAACCTCAGAGGAAATATGTAGGAGAAGATCCCATCAAAATTATTCTACGAGAGAAACATAGAGCACACGAGATAGCCAATCGCAATTCGCAGAAAGCTTTCAAGAAATGGCAGAAACAGCACGATAAAAGAGCTACATTGGAACAATTTCAAGTTGGTGATAAAGTTTATTATAAGAAGAATGTTCGCGACAACAAATTTGACGCACGATGGCTCGATGGATATAAGGTACTTGAAAAGACAACACCTATAAATTACATATTATGGAATGAAGAGAGGAACATAGTCACCATAGCTCATGCAGCACAAATGAAGAAAGATAATCATCGCACGATAGCACCACCAGCTTTATCGAAAGGCAGACCCGTACGAAAAGCCACATTGAATCACTACAACTCCACAGAGACGTCAACCACCTCACACAGTGAAATCGACACAGATAATGATCTTGATATTCACACAGAACAGTGTAACACCCCAAATCAACTACAGGATGCTATACATCGATTAAATCGTTGTAGAGGCACGTCAGAAGACGAAGATGACATTCCGCCGGTGGAATTAAGAGAGAGGTTATTATCTCGAGACAATAGTTTACACGATAGAGATAGCAGCACACCAGTATCGGTGAATGAGAACGAACCCCACCCTTCCATAACGAGTCAAACATATTATGGCAGTCACGGAGTACAACCGCTAGTTCCAAGCCAGCAACAACCCACATACCAGCCTTCACATTCCAGCTGGGACAGCGAAGATAACAGGCCCTTGCAAGCAATGAGAAACAACATAACACACCATAGTCGGAGCCCTACAGAAGATCATACAAATTTTCAAGCATTGCTACCTTCCGATGAGACACACAGCGAAAAGAACATTGTTGACAAGCCTTTAGCACCTTATGAGTCAGAACTTGACAGAACAGAAGGAGAAGAAAGCGACATCGATTTATGGATGATACTACCAACACTGAGATACGTACAGCTACCAAGCGCCCTTACTGCCCTTCATCAGGAGATTCGTCACCACAACCGAAGTTATTACGCTTACCACAAGAGCATGTACGAGCCAAGTTCAGAAGAAATCATCACCCAGTTAACAAGCCGATTACAGTTCTACAACATCGTCCAAATATTCAATCGCCCTCTTTCACCTGCAGAGCGACTATAAACACAGCATCACAATCGATACCAACGTCATCACATTACGACAGTCGTCTCTCCAGTAGAGAAATTACACTGTTAGAGCTTGCAAAAGAATTTTCAAAATTTATGCAGGCAGTGTAATCATCGTAAAGTACTCCCCCAGCAAAAGTACTAATCGCAGCACTTCCCCAGCATAGTGCTTATAGGTACTTTTATCAACAAAGTACCTACCACTAAGTCAATTTATTATTTTTTTTAACCAGTGCTTAAGTTATTTGATTTATTGGATACTTGGACACTCACATTACTCGTGTAACTCTTTAAGGGACAAGAGTATAGAACTCTGGAAAAAAAAGAAATAATCAGACTGTGATCTAGGGAAACACAGAGTCCTGATTATGTAGACTTATTCCAGGTAGACTCATAGAGCGTGTCAATGTACTTCCCAAGGTATCGGATTCAGCACACCAGAGGATCAAGACTGATAATTACTGTTAGTATTGATAGTATTATTATCATATTTGTGTGTATAGTGAATAGATTCCAATTATATGCACATTTAAATTGGCAAAAGAGGAAAAAGAAAAGAAGAGATATGAAATAGGCATAGCCAAGTCATAGAAATGTAAGAAATTTCTCTTAACCATATACAGGTAGAAAAAAGTGCACAAGATGCACTAATGGTGAACATCCCCACGACACATCTCATACCTTTTCCCCTTCACCACCCACAAAGGATGTACCCCAGTTACCATTGCGCTGACTATATAGCGACATCAGGAACGCGACATACTTCGCAGTAGTGCTGCTCTGAGCAGTAATCATAGTTTGGACGTAGTAGAAGAATTAATCAAGATATCATATGTGATTACTTGAGAGATGATAATGATGACACAGCCAAGTAGTCACGTTGACATTAACTTAAGCCAGGAGAATGTTCTATTATTTTATGATGTTCTGTATACATGTATATGACGTCTATAGTTTCAGACAGAATTAACGACTTGAACTGTGCATCCAAAGCTAAGATCAGTCGAGCACATCAAATTCTGACTTGACTAGCGACACATGTCTTTCACTATCGCCCCAGGACAGTTAGTTATGCACGCTTCGCCATACTATTAAGTGTAACTCCGCCTATCTGATCGTTTTAATTCAGTAATGACATTGACGGCAGATACTACAGACATGATGAGTGCAGACAAATCTCTGTTTCCAGAGACAGTTACCATGTCGACCTGTATAAATATATATATTGCATGTATTGAATTATTATTGATCAGTTGTTGTATCATATGAGGTTATGTATTTAAGTAATTATTGATGATATACCTCTATTGAAGCATTAGTTATTGCTAACGGAATGACATTACATTTATAGTTTGTGTGTGTGTGTGTGACTTTCCATATTGGAACTCATAGTTTGTAAATGTATATATATATATATATATATATATATATATATATATATATATATATATATATATATATATATATATATACATGAGCAGGTATAAGATAGTACGTTAATTAGAGACTAGATAGTTGTTGATAGAACGCAAATGTCTCCCTACGGGATACATTTGTGTGGCCCCGGGTTGTATGTCACCGTAGGGTTTGCCCAAGCATTATTCATGCTATTGTTAAGGTGAGATAAACAGTTAGGACAGCTCACAAGAAAAAAAATGAATGAAAATAATAATATTGCTAACTGACAACGGTTCAGAATACCGGTTCGTGTTAATTAATAGTGAGTGATTATCTTGAGTTGTAAATAGAAAGTTCGAGAACAAAAAAAAAAAAGAAGGCTCGACCAATAAATTTAAGTAAAAAGATTTGGGTCTGCGAATCAGACGAGTGGCGAGAGAAACACACCACGCAAAATTACCAGAGGTCATTAGATGACAGTGAGTCCTGAGTTGTGCTTCAGGAAGAAGGTGTGATCGCTGTGCGGACAAGATGAACCTTCTGTGGTTTTACAGATAGGGTTAATGTGTAAATATATTTAGATGTCCAACCATCACTAGCCAGTGTTATTCTATCTGGAGATAGTATTTGATTCTGTAGTTCACAGTTAAGGTGTATTTCTGAAAGGGAGATCAGCGCCTATGCTGTTTTTTGTAAGTATTGAACTATGATTATATTTTTGCACAGAGTAGAATTTTGTTTCCAGGAGAGTTGTGCAGAAGCACGATTTGTCACTTCAGTATGAGTACTTTACGACTATGTACCAAGAAAACGGATGGTTATGAGTATATAACGACTATCTGTAAAGTATCAAAAGGCTGTAAACATTTGAAGGAAACTAGAGATATTATAGAGGAGCCATATTGAACAAGGTTTGAAGTATCCAGAACTGCATATGATTTTCAAGGAAAAGTGAATGTCGACTTTTATAGAAGAACTTCAAATATGCTCTCTCACTTGTAAGTATCAGAAGGGTGTACATACAATTATTTATGAATGAGATGAATTTTGTTGCTAGGAGCAGTTATAGCGGCCTGTCAGACCAGTTCGTCGAGGAAGATATTTAAGTAAAAAATAAAGTATGGAATGCTAATAAAGAGCATTGGTAAATGAGGAAATAGGAGCAGGTTTTGGGAAGACTAAGGAAGTCTACGGAGAAAAGAATAAGTTAAAGAGGAATACGGAAGTTACGAGACATAGAATTCATGAATGAGTTAACCTGAAGTACAAAGACCCAGTACAGGCTTCTATGAGAACTCTATCATTTGCATTATACTTGTTGTTTTATTAAGTTATTAAAAGTTTTTGAAGGATCAGAGTGAATTTGATTCCATCTTTATGAGTTGCTGATCGTATGCCATGTACATTTAAACTACCACTATACGAAGTCACTATTAACATCAAAGAAGGAACTGAACGAACCTGAAGTATACAAGAAAAGGATTAGAGTATCATCCAGGAATTTACACCTCTGGCGGAGATGGCCAGTAATGATATCAACTAAATAACTTTGAAGATAACTCGGAGAGAAACAAAGAATAGATAAAAGAAAGAACTTGTAAAACATATTCGTACGCTGTTACATGATTCTCAGTTCTGTGCTCTGATGATATCCATGTTGCTTTATGTATTTTTTATGTGGAAATATGTTTCCTTTTATAGCTAGTTGATTTGAAGCACAGAAGTTAGATAATAGTTCCCCATTCTCGTTCATCATACCTAATCCATGCTTTCCCATGATTTCTTCAAAGCCGGTGTTGTCTGTACCTATTTTCGCGTTTAGTTCCCCCATCTAAATTGTGATGTCCTTTCTTTTCTTTTTGTCCAAGACATTTTGTAATCTGGTGTAAAAGTCTTCTTTCTCAGATTCTTCTTTATCTTTTGTTGGTGCATACCATTGGATGATGTTTATATTTACTTTCTTTTGGGCTGATTTCAAATCATCACATGTTTAACAAAGGTTAAATGAATTATCCGTGTATATGTTATTGTTTCTCACTGCTTATAGCTCATTTCATTAGCCTTCTTTAGTTATCTTAGATTTCTCTTCTGAGAAACCAGATCTGTTTTGCCACCAATAACTTTCTTTCATTACCCTCAGCTCCCCAAAGAGCATACGCCTTCAACAAACACATGCCAAGTCCTCCTGTCATGTGCCTTCATCTCAAGGTCTTTCCACATTCTCCTCATCATTTTCACCTATCTCCAGCTCTCTTCTCCATGTGCTTTTTGGTCTACCTCCTCCTCTCTAGCCATGAGAGTTCCAGAACAAGTACTGCCTTGTAATGCTATTAACGGGTTTCCTCAGTGTGTGTCCTATACATCCCCATCTTCTCAACTCTTGTTCCACTGGCACTTGTCTGGTTCTTGTCGTCAGTTCCACTGTGTTAACCTTGTGACACCATTTTAATCCTTCTAATCTATGCTAGCACCCATTTATGAAAGTCTGTAGCTTTTTTTTATTGTTGTTTTCCATGTTTCAGAGCCATACAAAAGGACTGACTTGACATTTGAGTTGCAGATTCTTGTGGCAGTGCTTGAGTCAATAAGATATATTAAGTTATAACTTTACTAGCCACAGTTTATCCTAGGTTCTTAAGACAAAGGGCTTCGTCTCATCCGGTTGTTGTATTTTGGATATTCATTTCTTTAAATAACATTGATGGTTTTATGATGAAAACGTATGAACAAAACCAAACTTAAAATTCATCAACCATTGAATGACTTCTTCACGCGGTTGGTTTTCATCGAACAAGTTTATTCAGTCAAAATGATTTCAAAGCACAAAAATGTCTTCCGCAGTTTGAGGAATTTCGATTAGGTATTCTGCCAACAGTTCTTCAATAGAATATAAACGATGCTGACATAAATCGATTTCTATACAAGCAATCTCATGTAAAGCATCATGAAGTTCTGTGTCCTCATATTCTTCATCAAATACTTCTTGCTTAATGTTGGCTAATGTTTCTTCGAATGTCGGAACATGATCCTCAGTTATTGTGACAGGAAGTTTCTGATCAGCAATCTTATCTTCTAACAATTCTAACTATTGATCGAATTCTGGAATAAAGTTTGGTCCAAATTCTTCTAGGATATCTGACTGTAACGGTTAGACGTTCAGGAAAACATTCCATTCTTTGGGAGCCAGCTTGATAATTATATTTCCTGACTTCTTAATCGATTTAAGACAAAAGTGTGTATTTGCGATAATTTGAGTTACTTCAAAACTGGCCAACCACCAGAGATATTAATGTCGAAATTACATATAAGCTTGAGATTTTACTTGCGCAATCTCAGAACTCCAGTCAGAATTCACAACTTAGTAATAATAATATCTCTTGATGGTGGATTCACCCTTGAATTTCTTACTTTTCTTCAAATGCTTATTAACTGCTCACACTGAAACACATTATCTGCTAATTAACTATCTGGCTCTAATTGTAATTCAGCAACTTATAACTCTATGACTAACTTGTCTTCATTCTTATTGTAATCTACTATGTTCGACTATCCACTGACTTCAACTCTTCTCACTTCAACTGCTTGAATATGGAAAACACGTCCTTTTATACTTTTTGTTGATGGAAGTATTTTAGTAAAGTACTTAAAGCCAGAGTTGCCCTTGACTGGAACCCACAGGGGAAAAGAACAGTGGGGAGGCCAAAGAGAATTTGGAGAAGAACTGCTGAAGAGGAGGCTAGGGAAATTGGAATGACTTGGGCACAAATGAAAAAGACAGTCCAGAATAGAAATCAACGGTGAGCAACTGTTTCTGTCCTATGTTCCACAGGGAACGAAAAGGAATGATGATGATTTTTCTATTGGTTAGCTAATCTATCTTATTTCCTAACACGATCTACCATTGGTGTGATTCTATGAAATATTCTAAAATTGTGTGCCTTCCGGTATCGTTTGGTATCGATATTCTAAGTAATTTTAGTATTTGAATAAATGAACGTGTCACTACTAAAATGCCATATATTCTCAAGGTCAAGACACTATCTAATCCTATGCTAGAGTGATTTAGTCTTATAATTTTCTTATATATTAGTGGATCAATTGCGCTATTAACTACAATTGGTATACGTGACTATTTTGTTAGTATTTGCCCTTGAGTTGATAACGAATTGCTATTTTTAGATTTCTAGAATGCGCTAATTCCGTCTTAGTTTTATATTTAGTGATAAACAAAATGTCCTTGAGAATTTGTATAACTTATATTTTCACTATCTTGATGTTGCTTGTCGTGGTTCGCAGTTTTCTTTTCTTTATATTTGAACTATCGGTTTTCTATCATTTCCTACGCCTATTTCTCTTAGGGGTTGGCTACCCTGTCACATTCTGACATTTGTGTTTCTTTACTTAATGTCAAAGATTCTTTCATACACTGAACATCAGTTTGATGTAACACTTCATGACCCATTTTACTGCGTTTACTGACAAGGATTAATTGCATAGGCTGTTCCTCACTCTGGTATGCTGTTTTTGCTTGGCATATTCTGTTCCAAACTGTCCGATTAGCAGAATGGTTAGTGTGCCGACCTCTTATGACAAAGATGCTAGGTTTGAAACACGGAGGCATCACGCCCCATTCTACCCAGCTGTAAAGGGGTACAACTCTGCTCTTGCGTTAGGGAAAGTTAAGACAGCAAGGATGGGAACTAATCACCCCACCTCTAGAAGCTGGACCTAGTATAGTGAAGTCTCTAACACTTTACTCCCCTACAGCAGCATCTGCTGATTATGTGATGATATAAGTCCATAAGTTTGAATGTTCAAAGATGAACATACCACAAGGACTGTCAATGACTGGAGCCACTTGATAATTATAATGAAAGGAGTGTCAAATACTGCACTAAGCTACTATGACGGTTTAGCTAAAATATTGTATTCAAATGCTGAACTGACTTTGGTACTTAGAACTTCCATGTGGAAAGAATAACAACTTATTGTTTTAAAATTTAAAAAAAAATTGTATACAGATTTTATTGAAAATAAAAATAGCCTTTATGCATGATCTTCTTTCAATTTTTTTTAATACACTGAAATAAAAGATGAAACTTCAGCACTGCTTCAATATTTTATTAAACATATACATAAAAGTAGGTCCAAGATCAATAAACTTGTGTATCACAACTTAGTAATAATAATATCTCTTACATAAATATCCACAATAATAAAGCTGCTGGTATACAAGACTAAACAAAAAAAAGTCTCAGAAACAGTCAGATCTTATAGTTTGTAAATTTTCAACATATTCAGTTGTGAGAATCTATCATAATTTTTTGTTTAATATAACAGTCTCTTGTTATTTTTTTCTTGTGATGTTTAAGTGGGCTGTTTATTTTGGTAAATAAATCTACACCACTGGGGCTGAGCCGTACGCAACATTCTTTAGTCGGGATATTTTTTAATGTGCGCTGGGCACCATTCTCCTTTCTCATGCACTCTACATAGTCCTTTTTAGGGCAGCTCAGCCACCTTTGGTCCAAACCTGGCATCCAGCTCTCACCTGTGGCTCCTCGTAGCTGTCAGCATGCGACAGCAGCCACCCCCCGGATAACGGCTTTGACAGGCCGGCTAAACTAGGTGAGGGTAGCCGAATGGCTATAAACCTTCGGTGAGTTAGGGTCTGCCTACCCATGCATGCGAAGACTGGATTCGATAGACTGCGCGGAAGAAACCACCTGTTGGTTCAACGGGCATGACGGCGATTACCAGCAATGCGCTGTGGAGCGTAAGGAGCACGGCGAGGCACGTAGAAAGCCCTGGTCATCCACTGCACCTGACTTCATCTCCAGTCGTCTTGACTTGTCTTGCCACTGGATTGAGATGGACCCAGGCGAGAGAGTGAGGTCGACGAACTGCGCAACTCTTCCTCACTTTAATCCAAATCACCGCGCAAGTCACTCTTTCATCATTCATTCATTCATCCATCCACTCACAACAAGTCCTGTGGCGATGGGCGAGCGGCGAAGCGGCAGGCGTGGGTACGCTGGCAGTCGTAGTCGCAGACCTACACACAGGCGGCTCAGGCCCTATGGTCGTCTTCCACTGATCGGAGCAGCAGTGGGATTCGGCAGCCCCCTGAGTGTCTGAGCAGCCCTCTTTAGGAAAGCACTGCTCACCTCCATGGCATGAGGAAGGGGCTAGAAAAGGTGCCCTAAACATTGCCTGCTTCACCATTACCTAACCAGCTTACCGCGGTTGGTGGGTACCCTACTTCGGCGGTCGACATATAAGAAAAAGAAAGGACAGATTTTTCCCCCTTGTTACGTACATTTATTACCTAAGGGGGTAGTCTTCGGTCCTGCCAAATGTACGCACCAGCTTTATATATTTTATTATTTGTGCGTTCGATTGATTCACGCACTGACGTGCACAATGCAGTGTGAGTTGCTTTGGACGCACGGGTAACCTAGTTTGGGAAATAATGACGTCATGTGAGTTCGGGGCAGTACGGACTGTGTTTATGTCCGAGGTATATTTCTTGGAATATTTTATTGGCAAGTTTGGAAGAAGCCATTACTTTTGTATGATCTCTACTGGTTCATGATGCAGCCAAAAGTAGAAGTATCATGTAAGTGTCGCCCTATGTCATTGAATGTTTATTGAGTAAATTAATGTATAAGGCCGCTCATAGTTCTGATCTAGCGGGAAGTCATCACAGTATGTCCTTCCTAGAATGGACAGACGGAGTCGTTAGCCCTTTTGAATTACCGTAGAGGGGAGGATTCCTACGAAGAAACAAAGTTAATTGATTTGCGTACTTCTTATGTTTATATGCCGTATTTTCGTAAATGCCAAAGTCGTGGCATGGATACAGAGAGGTTGGTCAATACAGAACTCTAACCTGGTCGTATTGTTGTGGATGACTTTGTTTGGATTGTTATATATCTATGCTACCTAAATATTGTATGAAGGAAGTCTGGAATTGGTGCGAGTATGACAAGAAATATTACTCAGTGAGAATTAATCCATTGGTCATAGGATACGTCCTTGAGAGAAGGTCAACGGACGTTACTACAATACATATGCTATGGCAAAGGAAGTGATCGATCTTTAGTCACTTGAATGAGAGGACTTAATTGTAGAGGATCTTCATAAACTTGAAAAGTCAATGATCAACATTTTGATGTAATGACCTTTTTGCAACTGTAAATATGACCGTCTTGTTCAACGTCGTATATGTCACGTTCAATAAAATATATGTACAATCATCACGGCCTTGTGTGCTGCCAGTCAATAACCAGTTCATCACTACTTGTTGGTGTTCGTGTTGAAGAACATTTATGACATTTTCGTTCTATCAAAACCATTCGCGTAAATAACACTCTTGAACGTTAGAAACGAACCCAACAGTAATTGGTATGCCAGTGTGGTCTGGAAGTAATTTCAAAGGAACGTACCCATCCAAATTATCGTTTGAAAAGAAGAATTTGTACTTTCAAGGCGACATCATCTCAATTTGGATCCTAGCGTGATAATGAATCAAAATCAACTCAAATGCTCAAGATCTTCAATCAACCTCCACGTTAAGTTTCACAGTGACTGACTGCCTTGCTCACCTCTTCGTCAGTATTACGTGCGAGCTGGTTTTATATACGCAGAGCGAAGTATTGTATCCTCTGACGTACATCCACGGAGACGAGGCACCTTGTTTTTTCCCGGCACACGCGAGCTAAGTATAACTTGTATCCGTTATACATTTTATTATTATTAGCTGTGCCTTAATTGTTTATGTCCACCTTTATATTTTCCGTGTTATGTGTTATATGTTGTGTATTCTTTGTGGGAGGTAGGGTTTGGAGACTCACGGAGGATACATCCCAGTTTCACACCAGGGCCTTCGTGACTGTTCTTTAGGAATTGTTTTGCAGACTTCCCTCAGTGGAATGTTCCTACGCGTGAGCGTAGAAGGATTCTAGGTCCACTGTGTCTGGTGGTCTGTGACACCTGACTGTTTAGCTGTTGCGTCAAGTTTTAATTGTTTTCGTATTTATTTTTATTCGTAATTTAGTTTTATGATGAATTTTGTTTGTATTTTGCGTCCATCTCACCTTTCCTGTCGTTCAGTTTTTTACAAAACCTATGTTTTTACACTGTGTTGTCTATTGTCTTGTTGATTATTTGATCGCAGTTATCATCGTAACTCTTTACGACATTCTATTTTTACTTTCACATTTTTATTTTTATTGGATTTCTGCGACTGTTTTCTATCATCTTTGATTATCGTGTCTTGTCGGTATTGTTTCTATTGTTTGTCACGTTATTACTTTCATGACATTTCATTACATAAATAACTGTATTGATTAATAACATATTTAATAATTATATGATAACATTATACCGTTCTAAGGACAGGAACGAAGAACACTTGTTATAGTAACAAGGTTAACTAATTTATATTGATTAATTATCATTTTAAATATCTAGAGTACTGTGACTACTTATATAGAATAATGTATTCACTCGATTATTTCATTAAGCAAGCAAAAGCTCTTCAGATGGCTCCTGATGAAGCAAAAGCATTTGCACTTGCAGAATATAAGAAAGCTCAAGAAATAGAAGCCGAACAGAGAAAGTTAGAAACTTTAAGACTAGAAAAACTTCAATTTGAGGCAGATCAAAAACGGATTGAGTCTGAGGAGAATAAGAAAAAAATGAGACTAGCCGCTGAATTAGAAGAGAAACGATTTCAGCGAGAGGCAGAACAGAAACAAAAAGAAATGGAAGTTAAACAAAAGGAAATGGAAGAAAGAAGATTAATAGCTGAACAAAATACATTACGACTTCAGCTTGAGAGGGAAGAGAATGATAGAAAACGACAGCATGAACTAAAATTAGCAGAGTCAGAATATGAGAGACTTAGGTTAACTCAGGAATCTAATTCTCAGAGAACTTTTGAAAGCCAAACTTCATCCAGACAGGATCATTTTAAGGAAATTCACCTTAAATTACCAAAATTTAATCCCCCGTCTGATGACGTAATATTCTTCCTAGATAGGTTTGAGGCCACTTGTGGATCTTATAACGTGGATAAAGCGCTATACTGTACATATTTATCCAGATTACTTACAGGGGATGCATTAGCAGTTTATCATACCACCAGCATTGGTGAGAAAAATGACTATAATGCTCTTAGAGCAGCACTTCTGCAAAAATTCCAAATGACAGAAGACGAATATCGTTTAAGATTTCATACATTACTACCTCAATCTGGCAGAAATTTTAGTGATTTTCTGTCACAGATACGACTAACATTAGAAAGATGGATCGAATTATCCAAAATTGAAAAGTCGTATGAAGGTCTCTTCGATTTACTGATGCGCGATAAGGTACTTTCGTCTGTAAATCCTACATTTCTCGCATTTTTACACGAACGGAAACCTTTATCTATGAAAGGCTTAGAAGAACATGCAAAAAATTTTTGTACTGCTCACCCAAACATGGATCTAAGTAACGCACAGATTAAGAATGAATTGCCTGTTGCTTTTGCAGCACAACAAAACAATTTTTCACGAAATCGTTCCTTTAGTGCTGACAGGTATGCCAATAAGGGAAATAATTACAATTTTAACAATGATAACTTTTACAAAGGGAAGCAATTTCAACAATCTGCTCCATTTAATGTTTCTTGGAACCAAACTCACAGATCACGAGATTTTGGTAACAATAATTTTAAAAAATAATCAAGGACATTATAATAAACAAAACTGGAGATCAAAATCTCAGGGTCCACAAAACAGACAAGGTTCTTGGAATAAAAATTTTAAAGAACAGCATAACTTTAATTATACAAACTATCGGACTCATCCAAATTTTAACGCTAGCAGAAACAACAATTTTGGCAATTTTAAAGCAAATAATCAAAATCGATCGCGTCTTAGAGATAGATCGTCGAGTAATACAGGTAGACATTCTAATGTTGCTTTTAGTGATACACAGGCTAACATTGAACAGGGTAAAGGAGCTGAAACTCATAATGCTATGTGTTGTTCTCTTGATTGTACCCAAGTCAAAGATTGTTCAGAATGCTCTACTCTTTTCCAGCCCAAGGCGATCACGACGCTGCGTTGCGGTCATACTTTGCCTAGTCTACCTGCAGTCTGCATGGCCACTCCTGCGTCAATACACCAGGGACAGGGCTCTCTTAAGTTTAACAGAGGATTTGTTAACAATATTTCATGCTCTCTTTTATTCGACTCAGGTTGTACCACTGTGGGCGTCCGGACTTCGCTGATCGACCCTAGTTGTGCGACGGGCAGGGTTGTGAAATGTGTGACGTTTGGCGGAACTGTGGAAACATTTCCCACAGCCATTATAACACTTCATACACCATTTTTTTCAGGACAGATCCAGGCTTGTCTTCTTCCAAATCCAATTTGTGATTTAATACTTGGTCGCATACATGGTATTAAAGAGTGTTCACCACAGCAAATTGCTGAATGGGAAAAGCGACATATTCAAACTGCAAATGCAGTAGTGACTAGAGCGCAAGCTACTAATATGTCGCATGATACACCTATTGAACCTATAGTTCATACCACTTGTGATGATGATGCTCCTATTTCACGGGAGTTGTTTGCAACATTGCAAAAGAATGATGATTCATTAAAAAATTTTTTTCAGTATGTTAACAAAAAGAATACAAGCAACAAACTTGCAAAATCTAGACATGACTTTATACTTAAAAATGGGATTTTGGTTAGAGTAATACGGGAAAAAGGATTCATCCTTATGTTTTCAGATTCTAGTCCCATCCTGTATGAGATCTCGGATATTACGGCATGCTCATGACTCGCAATGTGCGGGCCATATGGGTTTTTCGCGGACCAAATCCAGAGTGCTTTCTGCATTCTACTGGCCAGGTGTTCATAGAGATGTTACTCTCTATTGTCGGTCCTGTTTGATATGTCAAGAAGTTAAGGTACGGGGTCCATTTCATGCGGCTCCTATTCAAGCTGCGGACATCCCGATTAGACCATTTGATAAAATGGCTATAGACATTATTGGTCCTATGCTACCATCTGCTAGAGGGCATACGCATATTCTTACGTGCATTGATATGTGCACTCGTTGGCCTGAGGCCATCCCTCTCAAAAACACTTCATCTGCCAGTGTAGCAGAGGCATTGATGTTAATCTTTTCACGCATTGGTTTTCCACGGAAAATCTTGTCGGATCATGGGGTTCAGTTCATTTCTGAATCCATGTCTCAAGTTATGAAGACATTAGGTATAGACAGATCTCTTAGTTCTATTTATCATCCGATGTCAAATGGGTTAATTGAGCGTCTCAATAGGACACTCAAGCAGTTGTTGGGTAAGATGACTCAAGACCATCCCCAAGACTGGGATCGGGTCCTACCCGCTTGTCTCTTTGCGTATCGCGAAGTACAAAATCAAGCAACGGGGTTTTTCTCCATTCCAGCTTGTTTTTGGCATGCAACCACGCGGTCCTATGTCGTTAATCCACGACTTATTGGTTGATGAGAATATTGAAGAGGAAACTCAATCCTCTTATGAGTATGTGATCTCTCTGAGAAAGAGAATCATAGATGCTTGTAGACTAGCTACTGCATCATCCGAACAAGCCAAAGAAAAAGCTCGTCTATTTGCAAAAAAGTATAGACGTCTTCGCCAGCTTATTCCTGGTGACGAAGCTTTTGTATTACTCCCTGCGCATAACAATCGTCTTTTAATTACCTGGAGAGGTCCTTTCAGGATCATCTCAAGAATATCCGATGTCGACTACATCGTTGATGTTAATGGTAAACATAAAACCTTCCACATTAACATGTTGAAGGAGTATTACTCACGTCCTGATTATCTACAGTCAGTGTTTCAGGCAACTGACGATCCTACACCTCCTATTCAACACTATTCTAGTTTGTCAGTCATCCAAGAAGAAGAATCTTCTTTCGATGATGTACAACTACCAATACCAGTTGTACCACTCCATTCCACTGAGAAATGGAATGATGTTACAATCTCATCTACTCTTTCGGCTGATCAACGTCAGCAAGTCTCTAATATTCTACACTCGTATGAGGATGTCCTCACTGACATCCCAGGTCATACGTCAGTCATCCAACATGACATTATTCTGACTGACGATACGCCTATTCGAGTTCGCCCATATCCTATTCCTTTACACTTTCGTGATAAGGTTGATAAGGAATTGGATGAGATGCTCCAATTAAATATAATTGAACCATCTTCATAACCATATTCTTCTTCCATGGTAATCATTAGGAAGAAAGACAACAATATACGTCTTTGCGTAGATTACAGGAAATTAAACAAAGTTACAAAATTCGATGCGGAACCATTACCTCTTTTAGATGACTTATTGGAGAGATTATCTCATGCTACATTCTTTTCGAAATTTGACCTTTCAAAGGGATATTGGCAAGTGCCACTCACTCCTAAAGCAAAGCCATTCACCGCTTTCTCGACACCACGGGGTCCTTTTCAATGGAATTTTATGCCATTCGGGTTAATGAATGCGCCAGCTACCTTTGTACGCATGATGCGCCGCATATTGTCTCATCGTCCCGATGTCATTACTTATATAGATGACATCTGTCTTTTCAGTGACTCTTGGGATGAACATATTCATGGATTAAAAGCTTTACTTTCTACCTTACGGGATTATAACTTAACAGCGAAACCTTCAAAGGCTTTTGTCGGTTTTCATGACATCTCATTTCTGGGTCACCGCATAGGTCATGGTTTCATGTATACAGAAGACAGTAACGTCTCTAAAATTTTAAACATCTCAGCACCTAAGACAAAAAAAACAAGTTAGGTCGCTTTTAGGACTAATACAGTTCTATTCAAAATTCATCCCTCATTTGTCTACTATAACTGCACCTTTTTCGTCTCTACTGAAGAAAGGCACATCTAATGTAATAAAGTGGTCGCAGGATCACCAAACGGCTTTAGACTATATAAAACAATTTTTTTCAAATGCACCTTTTTTGAGGTTGCCTGACAAAAATCTCACCTTCATTCTCCGCAGTGATGCAAGTTCTTACGCTATTGCTGCAGTTTTGATGCAGGAATATAACGGCACCTTATTTCCTGTTATGTACGTATCCAGAAAGCTCACGCCGAGCGAGACGAAATATTCCGTTCTGGATAAAGAGCTCCTTGCTCTTGTCTCTGGGCAATCACTAAACTGGATCGTTTATCTCCTCGGATCTCACTTTTGTGTGGAGTCTGACCAATAAAGCTCTTAGACCGCACTGAATACAGGCGCTTACAAATAGAGCGATGTACGCTTACAAATGGCGGGGTACGGTTTTCAAGAGCTGGTCCTTCGTCAGAAAAAATGTCTTACGACGTGGTTTTTTCTTCTGAAGGAGATGGTGTCTCTACGATAGTTTGTGTTAGAGACTCTCCTTATGTCAGTATATAGATGATTCGGACTCCAGGTAAACCCAGCTCCTATTTTTGATGATCTCTCGTCGGTTAGGCCTAGCTTGACTTTTGTGCTTCGCTATGCTAGTGTCGTGTTTTGTATCGACGAAGATGACAGATTTTCCTGCAGCGGTTATGGCTACGTGAAATTAACCTGATCACCGTAGAGCTGTATGGAAACATTTACGAAATCATTTATATAACCATTATAAATTAACTCTGGCTTATATTCTCCTTCCTATGAATGAGTGAACGACAACTCAGGGAGACAGCCATGTTGGATTTCGGTCATCATATGTTTTGATCACTGCCAAGAGAACAGATTATTTATCTTATTATCGGACAGTGACAGGGAGATCTCAATCTTGCTAGAAACCCCCTTTCGTGGTTTCATAATATATACTACAAACTATGGACGTCAAGTAACTTTGGTTATTTATCGATCCGCCCTTCACTGACGCGTTTAGTCAGATAGGGGGATGTGGCCATAATGTATCATGACATTGAACTTTTGATGTACTGCCCATTATTTCTGAATGTGTCATGGCTTCAGATCTGCTATGTATACCTACAAATTGATATGTCAACGAACCATGATGTACTCGTATGTCCCAGTGTGTACGTCTGAATAAATTGAGTAAACTAAGATTCCAGCAGTCTGCATTGGTGCCTTGTAGATACAAGTGTGAGTGGTTATATTGGTCAGCACACGAACAGTACACCATTCGCGGTAATCACACTCTACACTTCTACTTCATACATACACCATCCTGCGTCGGCTGAAGTGACCAAGTTTAGGGCCTGCTTCCCCTGGAGCCTTTGCCTTCCCTAACTCAGGACTAGGGTGAGTTACCCATTTACAGCTGGGTAGACTGGAGCATGCCTGATCTCAACAACACACCACTCTTCCTTACAGAGCAGACAGACTGATACTTTACAGTGTGTGTGTGAAAGCAACTTTACAGAGTGGAAAGAACGAAGAGTTTACAATAATATTAATAATAAATTTATTAGCTAACTTTTAGCAGATGTGATGACGATGAAAAATGTTAATTATTTTTAAAACTCTTTATATTTGAATAATATCCTTTTGGATATCATTTATAGTCTATCTCCTTTCTTCTTCTTCTTTGATCCTTAGCCGCCGACCGTCAAAGTAGTCAGTGGCCATCACGCCTAGTGGCGTCTTGTAGGGCAACAACAAATTGATTCCACTTTGCTCGGTCGGTGGCCATCCTTCGTACAGTGCCCCAACTCTGGTTCATTCTTTGCATCTCAGCCTCCACAGTCCTCCGCCAGGTTGTTTTTGGTCGGCCTCTCTTTCGTTTTCCTTCAGGGGTCCAAAGCATAGCTGTTCTTGTGATGGCATCGGGGTCTGTTCTGAGGACATGACCAACCCAGCTCCAACGTCTGCCAGCTATGATGGTGTGCATGTCCTCTTGCTTGCTACGAGTAAGCAGATCTTGGTTAGTGATGGTATTTGGCCAAAAGATTCGGTGAATTTTTCTTAGGCATGTTGTATGAAAAGAGGACAATTTCGACATTTCCTTCTCTGTAACTCTCCAGCATTCCGCACCATAGAGAAGCACAGAAAGCACACAGCTCTGATATAATCTTAATTTTGTGCTTGTGCTGTATTGGGTGGACTTCCAGATGTTGTTTAGGCTAAAGAAGGCTGTTCTTGTCTTATTCATTCTGATGTTGATGTCTTTGCCTGCCCCGCCGTCTGGTGTTACTATGCTTCCTAGGTATGTGAAGGTATCTGTCTGTACCAATTGCTGATTCCTTACTGATATGGGCTCAGGGTTGCTCACATTGAGCGTCATGACCTCAGACTTCTTTAAATTGATATTTAGCTGGCTAAAATTATTAAGTCTATCCGTTTTTTTCCTGGATGTGTTGATGTGAATGTGCTAGTAGTAGTAGTGCAATGTCATCTGCATATTCCAGATCTTCCAATGTAGAAAATGTTGGCCATCTTATTCTATCTCCTTTGGTGAATTATTATTATTTCAATGTCTTACAACCAGGCTTGCTCTTGTAGCTTTAAATTTTCTTTCCTGTGAATGCAAATTTTTAAGGTCGGCCATGTTTCTTATATTCGCTATTTCTTACCTTCTTCAATGCTGTCGGCTAAACGTAATTCACATTTTTCCGCCTTCTTCAAACTTCAAAGCAAGATACGTCGTGTGTTATCCCTGCGCTGTGTGTGTGTGTGTGTCGCGTTACACATTTTTTCACAAACGAAGGAAGTGGTACCAAATCTCGCTACACTCAACAGTGCAGTGAACCAGTCGTGTCTCAAGTCCGTGACCGGATTATTATACTTGGCCACTTTGAACGAGTTTTGCTCGTCCAATCTGGATTCAAATGGTCACATTCGTTATCTGTCTTTCTTCGAGGTGTTCTGATACTCTCTGGATATGCTTTCAGACCAGGTAGATCTACTGCCATCACCCAGTCATTTGCATAGTCAAGAAGACATAGTAAACTGATACTCGGTTTACTTGGTTTGGGATGTGCTGACTTTCCTACTCTCAGAAAGTATGCATTTGCGTTACGCGGTGTGACTTTGCTGTTCGTGTTCACTCTTGCCATGTCTGTTGTATCAGACAGCTCATTTAGTACTCTGTCGTGGCGCCATGTATATCGCCCTTGCCCCTGATGATGGCGTACAAGGTGAGAGCACATGCTGAAGTGTCTACTTCTCATGGTACAAGGGGGTACTGAGCATCATCAGGCTGTCCTCATCTCACAGGTTTATCGGACGATGGCAGGTCATTGTTATTATTAAAATTCATAACGATTATGTAGGTATTAAGCTCGACAGGGCTCCTGTTCTGATAATTTTATATGGAATTACTCACTAATAAAGGAAGTGACGTCATACCAATAATGTAGAAGCAGACGTGAATTTTGAAGCAGAGGTGGGTGATCGTCTGCTAGAGGAGATGCAGCTTGTGTTTTAATGTGAGCGGACGTATGTGTATTTTGCTCCTGCAGTCTAATGTGTTTTACCGGGTTGGAAGGAAAGTCCACCGACCCCCCAGCCTCGCAATGACATGTCATTGGGCCGAAAGAGCTGGAAAGCTCGAGTGCCGCTGCTTATAGAAAGAAAAAAAAATGTGTTTTACCTGAATTTTACCATCACTAGGGCACCAATATACTCTGCTGAGGTGTTCCTAGCTTCATTAAATATCAGGAAGTACTTTTCATTATTGTGTCGAATGGAATATATATTAAACTGGTGAAAATGTATGGACAGCGTCTCCACAGCGAAACGGACTGACTTACGAATTTATAAAGACTGCATATTAATGCATTTGCCTTTGTGCCTGAACATCTGTAATGGAGCTGTGTTGATAAATGCCATTAAATTGTGAAGCGTCTATTGAAAGAGAGGTGTCGTCAACTACTTGACCTTAAATTGATACGTGTCCGTTACATACCCCTCTGTTCATCTTGGCCACGGATACATCATCCGAATTAATATAATGTTATTGACGGCTAGCATAAGTCATACAATGATCTGATGATGAAGCTGAGTCTAAGTGGTGCCATATGCAATTTATCATTCCAGGATCTTTGCAGGGCTCCCTCCCATGTAGTCCATTGGCCTTGTTGTGCTTGCCGCACTGCTTTTGTAGCCTTTTATCATTCATAGCCTCTCGTATTTCCTGAATTATCATGTCTATGCATTCCCTATTTGATGGCTTGGATCACCAGCGGATGTCGCCATGGCTAAATCACCGTCAATTCGTCTGTGCGATTACCTCCCTCAGTTTGAGCGACTCTTGGGCAGCACCAACAGCTTATTTTAACAGGTCTTCAATAACGGTAGGGATTCTTTGCTTTGAAACCAAAAATATGACCTCATATATTTTGCCTTTCCTGATTGATGGGCTTCTAGACTTCTCTGGTTTGAAGCTCATTCTGCACTAGCTGATTAGTTCATCCAGGCTTGTTACCATTCTCCATTTATCGTGGTATATTTCACACAAGCGCTAATTCACTCAATACTGATTAATTCAACTACAGATTTATATTTACTTATAAATAGGTTTCATATTCAGTTATTGGCTGAATAGAGAAAAAGAAATCGATTATTTTAGATAAGGAAATGAAACTGCTAACTTTTAGCATACGGGAATATTTGCTGACAATTTTACATATGCTGAGTTTATATGCTGTGCCAGTACTTTAAAACTTTACTGGCCTGGTATTGACAATGATCTGATAATTATTTCTGGTCCATGCACTGCTGGTTCTTGAGGTGTATTGCCCTGGTGCTCTCTTCATAAGCCATAAGCCAAACACATAAGCCAAACACTGTGACAAATTTCATTTTAGTTGTTGAACCATACAATTCAAAACTGGTGTTTGTCATCTGGACGAATCACCCGGTTCAATTTCATTTGGGTTATAATTAAGTTATACAGTTGTCGCCATGTGGTGATACATTATGTCTCAGTTGAGAAACAGTCTGAGGTCAGGCAGACAAAGTTCAGTAAAATGTGTGAGGTAGAGAAAAAAATATAGTCTTACTTACTTACTTAGTCGTTCCCCTTCTACCGTGAGGTGTAGAGGTTTGGAAGAGAGAGCGCCAGACTATCATATCGGTTGTCTTCCTCCTCGCCTGGTTCCATTCTAGTCCTCGGTCCTTCAAAGATTGTCTAATGTTGTCCTCCCAGCGGACTCTGGGTCGTCCTGGGGGTCTGGATCCCTGGCTCTTTGTTTCCCATGCTTGTCGTGGTAGCCGATCTTCTCCCATTCTGCAAACATGGCCAAACCATCTTAGTTGAAAAAATAGTCACGGATGTGAAATAGAGAGTGGAATATGAGTTACATCGGTCGGTCTCACTCAAAATAGTAACTCGCGCCAGAAAAAAAAAGTGCGCAACGCACGAGTAGTAGAGAATGGCGGAAACGATTATCATTCAGGCGGCGGCGTGTGACTTTTATATAGCAAAAAACTCGATCGATTTCAGGCGGCGTTTCAGGCGGCGGCGCATGACTTTTATATAGCGATATATTTTAACTTAGGTATCATTCAGGCGGCGGCGCATGACTTTTATATAGCAAAAAAAAAAAAAAAAACGATTATCATTCAGGCGGCGGCGCATGACTTTTTATATAGTGATATATTTTAGCGGCGGGGCTTCCTCTGACGATCAGACGTATGACTTTTTATATAGTAATGTACGATAATGGTATTGTTTATACAAAATACTTAGACAATATATATAAAAAATCGATAATGACGGAAAATATAAAAAATCGATAATGTTGGGTTACTAAGAGGGTTTTTGAAGTACTTTTTTTGTGTTGGCGTGGGTGACGATGTATGTTGTAGGGGTGGGTTAGGGTGGATTTTTGTGTGAAGTATTGTGTTGGTAGTGTATTGGTGTGTTTGTTTAGACATATATACACACATATATACATTCATATATACGGAGATGTGGTGACGTTGTCAGGATGCATCTGTGGTGACGGCGGCTTAGGTTACTAAGGGTTTTTTTTAAGGGAACGGGTATTGCTTTTTGGCTGGCGGTGATGCCTCATGGGTGTGTGCTGGGGTGTAGCTGGTGGTTGTATGTATGATGCAGGAGTGAAGTGTTAGATAGAAGTATATAGTTAATGATCTCTTTTAAAAGAATACTTGAGTTAAAGAGGAAAATATAAAAATCGATAACGGGGACTTAGGTTACTAATGGATTTTTTTAAGGAAGCGGGTATTGTTTTTGTGCGAGGGGGAGGATGACGATGTATAGTGGGGTGTGTTGGGGTATGGGTTATTGTGTGCGTGTATTTTAATTGTTGTATATACAATATACATATGGGAGTGAAGTGTTAGAGACCTGCACTAGGTCTACCATCGAAAGTGCGTCACGGTATTGATGTGTATTGTTTATTTTACATATAGACAAATTTTACAACAGTTATACGAACAGTTAGACGATATATACATATAATAAGGAGATATATTTAGACAATAGGAAGACGATAGTTAGACGATATATTTAGATAAGAAGAAGACTTTTAGACAATAGGAAGACGATATATTTAGACATATATATTTTACAACAGTTATTTTACAACAGTTATACAAACAGTTATTTTACAACAGTTAGACGATATATTGAGACATACAACGGACGTTATATAGGTAACAAAAAAGCGTTTTAGTTAATATAGTTTTTATTTTATATTCAATAGTGTTTTTGTAATAGCAAAACATATATGGTAATATATAAGAGTATTTTTTAACGTAATACATTTTCACAGATTTATTTACAAATGAATATATAATTATATGGTGTATTTTTTGACATTATCAAACATTGATATTTTCACATATGAATGTACAATAATACATATATATATAGGTAGATGTATGTATATCACAGTTTGTTTTTTAATACAATATTTACAATAAAAATATCACAGTTGCAGGCCAGACCTTGAGGGATATGTGTCGTCACATTGTCGTCACATTGTCGTAAGAAATAGAGGTGTTGTGTATGTGGTATCTGAAAGAGACAGTTTAAATGTTGAGGGGTGATGTGGTGACGTTGTCGGGGTGTACTTGTCGTATTATGTAAAAGTAAGATAGGGTGTTGCGGTGTTGTTCATATGTGTAGATGGAGGATTTGTGTGCTATGAATCCGATATTTTCCCCACAGTGTGCCTGTTGTGTGTTGAGGACTTCTAGGAATGTGTGTTTGTCAACTTTGTTGTGGTGTTTGTTCAAGCGATTGAGTGGTCTTGAATATGATATAGATAGAAGGATGTGGCCGGGACGGCTTCGACAAAATATTTTGTATTGGGTCTGTTTAATTGGGCGTTTGTGATAATGTCGGTGTCTTGTAAGTTTGAGACAAAAGACTTGAAATCTGTAATGTTGTTTACTAAGTAGGGTTGATCTAACACACAACTATTATTATTTGAGGCATGAAAGAAACGGAGGTCATTTGTTTCTCTGTTTCTCAAAACTACGTGGTGACTGAAGTTAATCTTGAATCTTTTTGTCTGTTGTGTAAAGACAGGAAGCAAAAGACTTTCCCATTCAATTCTTTGGCTATTATGGAAAAAAGTGAAAGTCGATAAATATTTATGTTTATTTGCGTGTGTTTTAATCGCGTCCCAGTTATCAGTGTAGATTTGTTTAAGATCAGCTGCTAAGTCACCTAAACTGTCTTGGTCAGAGGACAAGCGGGTTTTTTATTAGAGATTTGATGACTAGACATTGGTCGTTTCTTGGTCTGACCTGTTTTTGGTGGGTGAGATGGGGTGGGACTTGTTGAATAGGGGGCTCTTGGTAGTGTGGAAGTTGTTGTGGTGGTAGAGGCCGCCATAGATGCTGAGTCTGTTATGGCACCGGCTGGTGGTGTCTGTTGGTGCGTTGAGTCTGTTGTTGTGACACCTGATGATAGTGCGCGGTCATTATGGTGCGGTGGTATTGGTGGGTTCTGTGGTGTTGCTGCGGTGTCTGCTGCTGTTGAAGAGGTGTGTTGGTGTTTTTTGTGGATGCGTAGATTGTCAAGGCGGGTAAAGTTTTTATTGCAGACCTCACATACTAGTAGAGTCAGCTAGTGCCTGCTCTTGCTGTGTCGTAATAGGTCGGCGTTGGTTTGTGCCACTGATGTGTCTGTTTGTGCTGAGCCGGACCCGTGTTTATTCTCTATGTGACGTTTCAACGTATCGGGTCTGGTAAATACTAAACCACAGAAAGCGCACTCATGATTGTGGCGGTCGTGTGTTGTGGCCATATGCCGAGTGAGATCATGACCTCGCTTGAAAACAGACTGGCAGTGTAAACAGGCATAGCCCCGTCGTTGAATTAACTCCATCTGTGAAAAGATGAACAAAAAGACGTTAGGCACACATAAATAAAATTAAATACATGTAATGAGAGAGAGAGAGAGAGAGAGAGAGAGAGAAAGCGAGAAAGAGAAAGAGAGAAAGAGAAAGAGAGATGAAGAGAGAAAGAGAGAGAGAGAGAATAAACAGATAAATAAAACACAGACTTATAGGTATACACACACCTACTCTGCCTTATAACTAGTCTTATTGTTTAGTCTGTTATCAAAGGAAATAATTTTGTTTTAACATATCAGAATGGTCCACGTGCGCGCGCGCTGTGGCAAAAAGGATATGGATTTAAAACTCAACCCGTTCGCGAGTACCGAATTGACCTGTCCTTTTTTAAAATAACGAAAATATAAGTATTTATTAAAGTGTATGTTCAATCATGGTTATAGCAAGGTGACTTAATGTAATATGTTGATTGTATTATCTCTATCTTTTTCCGTGTGTAGTTCAGTATTGTTTTAAAAACCAAAATACGCTATTTTCTAAATTATTATGTTGTCTAATTTTCACGGGCTGGTTAGGTAGTTTGTAGTGACTCGGGTCCTTAGTTATTTTTAACGTAATATGTTTGTAGTTACTATGAGAAGTTCTTTATAGAAGCAGCTTGTGAGTACAGAAATACGACTCGAGCGCATGTGTTGTGGAATCAAATCAATTTATCCATCTACCCAAACATCTTTGCGCTACATCCAAGCAAGTATTTGAAATAGACTATTAGTATATACAAGTTTAGAGTGTTGTTATCAGAAAGTATTACATGTTGTAAGTATCACGGATAATTTTTCAAAACCCAAATATAATTCGCTTTCGCACGAGTTTAACAATAGACGAGAAACGTAGATAAGGATTAAACTAAGGAATTTTTCTCACTACTACACCCACCACATAAAAAATAAGTCGGATAATTCTTAACTTAGCTAAACCATACACACATGTAAGAATTTAACAAACAACTATTATTAAAATACCTATTAGTCTAGACATATTAACTTTGAAACAGCCTTTACCAACACTGGCTAGCGAAAAAGTGAATACACAGACATGTCTTTTTGTTTAAATATTTAATACAACACACGCATAAACAAGCAACTAAACCTTTTTATAATGTTATTAAACAGAGATAATTATTTTAACATCCTAACAAAACATACGAATGAAACAGAATAACTTACGTTTGGTGGTGAGCTGTTGCTTTTTCAGAAGTTTGATATGAGAAGGCTCTCACAACGTTTTTTCAGAGACGTTCACCGGTGCAGGTCTAGTTAAAGAATGAGACATGTCTAAAACAATTCGTGATTAAGACAATGACTTTCCAATAAAAGTAGTCCGAGCGTATGAATTTCGTGATGGAGCCATAGTGGTTGTTGTGTAGAGATACTGTTTCAGAAAATAGTTCGCGCGTAAGCGCTTCGGCATGGTTTGGTCGATAAAAACGTTATCATAACGTATGAACAGGAAAATTGACCCCACCCTGGGTTGAAACCAGATCAATGACCCGCACAAAAAAACATCACGCGTAAATTTCTGTTCACGTCACTAGGGCAAAACACAATCGAACAATAGTAGGAAATTTATAAAAGAAACATTCCTGCGTTCGTGTGTTCGAATCCCAGCTACTTAAGATTTCACTTTTTTTAAATTTTTTATTTTTTAAATTTTATTTTACAAGTTGGGGATGCGGTGATAGGTTTTTATATTGTCTACCAATCGTGCCAAACAGGAGGCTACCATGGAAATATAGTACATTAAATAAATAGAAATATGTATGTGAGGTGATAGAAATATCCCGGCCGGGTTATAGAAATATGCCCTCTAGACGACAGAAATACCCCCTCGATTTGATAGAAATGTGACCACCAGGCAAACAATATTACAATAGTAAGAGATAAGCAAAGAAAGCTCATCACGACAGTAAGGAGACAGGAAACAAGATGGGCAGGGCATATCAGAAAAACTCTGAACAAGGAACCACCAGAGACACATGTCAATGTTCCTCAAGCTAAAAACGATCAAGCTGTTAATACAAACATTCCACGGAAGGAAGAAATCATCACGGCAATCAAGGGGTTAAAGAATGGAAAAACGCCTGACCACGATAACTTAAATGCAGAGTTAGTAAAGTATGAACGTGTGTGTGTATGACCAAGGGCGTTAAAAAAAAAAAAAAAAAAACTACGTGTGTTTTGAGTTTTATTAAACATGGATGAGAGAGAAAAGAAAGAGAGAGAGAGAGAGAGACAAACAGAGAAAGAAAGACAGAGAAAGAGAGAGAGTTAGAGAGAAAGAAAGAAAGAGAAAGACAGAGAGAGAGTGAGACAATGAGAAAGAGAATAAAATACATATATGTAACAATCAGTTAAATAAGACACAGACAAGTTGAGAAAGAAAGAGAGAGAAAGAAAGAGAGAGAGAAAAGAACGAGAAGAGAGAGAGACAAACAGAGAAAGAAAGACAGAGAGAGAGAGAGTTAGAGAGAGAGTTAGAGAGAAAGAAAGACAGAGAGAGAGAGAGTTAGAGAGAAAGAAAGAAAGAGAAAGACAGAGAGAGAGAGGGAGAGAGAGAATAAACACAGTCTTATATGTAACAATCAGTTAAATAAGACACAGACAAGTTGAGAAAGAAAGAGAGAGAGAAAGAAAGAGAGAGAGAAAAGAACGAGAAGAGAGAGAGACAAACAGAGAAAGAAAGACAGAGAGAGAGAGAAAGACAGAGAGAGTTAGAGAGAGAGAGAGAGTTAGAGAGAAAGAAAGAGAAAGACAGAGAGAGAGGGAGAGAGAGGGAGAGAGAGAAAGAGAGAGAGAGAGAAAGAGAATAAACACAGTCTTATTTCTTATTCTGTGATGTTAGCGTGTCAGAAATACCACACGTCAGCTGTGGCAACATAGATATCGATTAAAAACTCAGTCTGTGGTTGACCCAACATGTTTGCTAGACATGTGACGCCCTTTCGTTTAAGTAATAAGTTTTATTAACTGTTAAAACTCTTTCTTTGTGTGTAGTTGTTAACTCATACTGGCTACTAGTTGTTGAATCATGCTTTATTTGCTAAATGATGTGAATGTCCACCAGTGGATAAATGTAGATGTTGGGACTGGTGTAGTAAAGTGTAACGATTGTCAACTCATCAAACCCAGCACAGTTTTGGTCATACAGGTCATCTTGTCCTGGAACGTGATGAGGCTCCGACAAGAATGTGAGTGTAAACAATGAGTGTGTATCTGAATGTCAGTACGCGAATGGTAGAATGATTCGATAGAGTTGACAGGTTGGTAGTACATCACTTATACTCACACTGTTCGAATTCAAGAAGTACTGGAACTACGGTGGTCTTTTTATAACATTTAATGGGACGCACACTTGGACAGTACGTGTATGGTTACAGGAACAAATGTCGACATAGACAGCATAATGTTGATCACAGGAATATCATCTTAAGTTAGCATTCATGCTTGGCAAATATCATAATGGAGCATTCGTAAATAAGCATTCAGCGTTCCATCATGTAAATCATCTGGCTTTACTGACTGGGCACGTCAGACCATAACCAATACATAGGAAGGCTCCTAGACCTAACCTCGTCTAGCGAATATTCCTTCACGTAAAGTTCAATATATATATATATTTCATAATATAGGAATCCCAGACATGGGTTCTCACATGTAGCAGTGATCTCTTGGTTCATCGAGCGATAGTACAGGCATCCCTTTTTCTCACTCGATAAATACAAAGTATATGAATTTCAACATGGCTGTTCTCTCTCTCGTGAGCTTCACTCACTATAGAATATAGACCAAAATTAGTCATTCATTAAATGTCCTCATTTCTTCATAGGTTCTCTCATAGAGGTAATTGAATAATATCATACAATCCAGTGCTGATACATAGGAATGTCTTCTTCCTTTGAATGGATATTCTTTTTAAAAGTACCACTGTGCATCTGCTTATCAACAACGATGGCGAAGCCCAAGTTCATAATAAATTGTGGTTTTACCTTTTTATGCGAAATATAACTTTGCCATTCCTTGGCAAAAGAGAATAAACACTGGGGTAAAGTACATACAACATGTCTAAATGATTATCACTTTTCCCCATCCATATATAGATCACTATTTTGGCAAAAAGCCTGCTACAACAAAACTCGGCATCCTCACAGGATGACAGCCATGGATCACACCCTTTGCTAGCGATACTTCCGCTGCATAGCCTTTGACCTTTTCTAGCGACAACCAAATTAGTTCGACTTAGAAATGCAAAGATATCCATATATAAGACAGACTCGTCCTACTCATACAAACACTACGTATAAATTCAGGCCATAGATATACTGAAGCAAGAACAATCTATTCCTACCCAGCCACAGAATAAATCGCAGTAGGCCTAGAGTCGTCTGCGGAGTCCGATCGAAGATGACAGAACTATTTTCAAGGGAAGCAACCCAAAAATGACTTCTCCTTAAGCACTTAAAAAAGGAAATACTTTGCTTACCAAAATATTTGCGAACATAAGAATATAAATGTATTATATTGCAAGATAGTAAAAATTGCCCTTTACAGTCTTACCACACCTCCCGGGAAAAAAAAATAAATTTTTTTTTTTTTAAATACATCTAGGAGCACCGTAGAATAGGCTCACAACGCAAGAATACTGCGCAGATGAAAATATCAGGAATAACTATAATTCCTAATATGACTGGTGAGAATATATATCTCAAAATCTGAGAGAAATTGTTTCCCTACGAATAAATGTTTCCAGGAAGGTGTGATGTACGTATAATACAATTCTGGTAATTATACAATGCATACCAAAAATTCACACTACAATCTTAAATTTATGATTTATGAAGAAACAATCATCAAAGAACAGCGGTGAATTAACATCAATAAACCGCTAAGTAGCGATACCATCATTCTATTATTAAATTACAAATGTGTATCTTAGTAAAGAAACAAAAAATAACTGTTGTAAAGTTATACATATTAAAAAGATCCAATATTTAACAGTTAAGTGGCATCATGTGGGCATCTGGACAGAATGTCCGCCATCACATTTTCTGAACCACGGATAGCTCGTACCGAAAAATGAAAAGGTTGAAGAGCGATTGCGTATCGAGTTGATCTCGAGCTCTTCAAGTTTTTACTTTGGATAGCCGTAAGAGCTTTTTGGTCAGTTTCCACTACGAAATGCGCGCCCAGAAGGAATCTTTGGAGTTTGAGAATTGACCAAACCATTGCCAATAATTCACGGTCTAAAACCGAGTAATTCCTTTCTGCAGCATTAAGTTTTCTGGATATGTACATTACAGGATGCAGAGTTCCAGAGTACTCTTGCATTAGTGCCGCTCCAATCCCAGTGGATGAAGCGTCACTACGAAGAACAAATGTCTTATCTGTTGTAGGTAACACTAAAATAGGTGGTGATGAAAACATAGTTTTGATCTTCTCTAGTGAAGATTGGCATTCATGAGACCAGTGAACCATGTTAGGCGACCCTTTCTTTAATAGTGTAGAGAGAGGTGCCATGATAGAGGACAGATTCGGAATGAAACGTCCATAAAATTGTATGAGACCTAAAAGACTTCGCACTTGCTTTTTAGTCCTAGGGATAGAGATGTTAAGTATCTTAGTGATATTATGGTCTTCTGTCTTCAAGAAACCGTGACCTACTCGATGGCCTAAGAAAGCAATTTCGCTAAAGCCAATACAAGCTTTAGATGGTTTTGCTGTCAGGTTATACTCACGTAGAGTTGATAATAATTCAACTAATCCTGAATAGTGATCTTCCCAAGTATCGCTGAAAAGACAGATGTCGTCTAGATAAGCAATGACATCTGACCGATACGATAGGATTCGACGCATCATGCGTACAAATGTAGCTGGTGCGTTCATAAGGCCGAAAGGCATAAAATTCCATTGGAAAAGGCCTCTGGGAGTAGAGAAAGCGGTAAGAGGTTTGGCGCGTTCGGATAATGGAACTTGCCAATATCCTTTAGACAAATCAAGTTTAGTGAAAAAAATGCGATTTAGAAAGACGAGTAAGTAACTCTTCTAGTAAAGGCATAGGTTCAGCATCGAACTTCGTAACTTGATTCAATTTGCGATAGTCAACGCAAAGACGTATGTTATTGTCTTTTTTTTTCGAACAATAACCATCGGCGAAGAATATGCAGAAGTGGATGGTTCGATTATTTGTAAATCTATCATTTCATCCAACTCCTTTTCAACCTGTGTTTGGAAATGTATAGGGATAGGATAAGGCCTAACCCTAATTGGAGTATGTTCAGTTAGAACAATGTCATGCTCAATGACATGAGTTTGTCCAGGGATGTCAGTGAGGACATCCTGAAATGTTTGTAACATAGACGAAACTTGTCGCCGTTCTCCTAGAGACAAATCAGGAGAAACAGTAACGTCTTTCCATGATTCACTAGAATGAAGTGGGATCATTGGAAGCGGGAGATTAACATCCGAAAAACTTGTTTCCTCATCCTGTATTACAGACAGTGATGAGTAATGACCATGTTTGACATGAGAATCGTCCGTTGCCTGGAAAATAGGCTGTAGATAGTCAGGACGTTCATGGAACTCCGTAAGCATATTGATGTGGAAGGTTTTATGCTTCCCGTTAATATCGACGATGTAGTCAACATCTGAAATTTTCGATATTATATCGTACGGACCTTTCCAACTAATAAGGAGTCTATTTTCACGACAAGGTAGCAAAACAAATGCTTTGACACCAGGACAAAGTTGTCGTAAGCATCTCTTCTTATTAGCAAATTGTCTTGCCTTCTGCTTAGCAAACTCAGAAGAGGACGTTGCCAATTTGCATGCTTCGATAATCTTTTGTCTCAGCGCGATGACATACTCGTAAGAAGATTTTGTGTCATCGTCAATATTGTCAGCTGTTATAAGATCATGCAGCAAAGACATTGGGCCGCGCGGTCGCGCGCCAAAGACAAGTTCAAAGGGCGAAAACCCTGTATGTTCATTGGGGACCTCTCTGTACGCGAAGAGGGCCGCGGGTAAAACCCTATCCCAATCCTGAGGATGATCCTCAGTTATCTTCCCTAATAAGTTCTTAAGTGTTCTATTTAGTCGCTCGACCATCCCATTGGACATAGGATGATAGATGCTACTCAAAGATCTCTCTATCTGTAGAGTAGACATTACTTGAGACATGGTATCCGATATCAGTTGGGTGCCATGATCTGATAATATTTCTCCGGGGAATCCCAGCCGAGAAAATATAAGCCAAAGAGCATCTGCAATGTCAGCGGTAGTAATGCTCTTTAGAGGGATAGCCTCTGGCCAACGTGTGCACATGTCTACACACGTTAAGATAAACTGATGTCCTCTAGCAGATTTGATCTTGAATGGACCAATGATGTCTATCGCCATTTTCTGGAATGGACGAATAGGAATATCTGCAGCCTGAATAGGCGCAGCATGACGAGGACCTTTGGATTTGACTTCTTGACATACTTTACAGGATCGACAATAGATCCGTATGTCCTTGTTCACAAAAGGCCAAAAGAAAGCCGCAAGAACTCTTGACTTTGTACGGGAAAAACCCATGTGACCAGCACACTGAGAGTCGTGTGCATGTTGTAAGATCTTAACTCTCAAATTCTTGGGTACAAGAATCTGAGAATGACTTGACTTAGTGGAGTCTTGCACCATACGTACAAGTACGCCATTCTTCATTGTAATCCAAGATTTACAATTTGAATCTTTATTCGGATCACCTTTTGTTACAAGAGTGAAGAATTTCTTAAGAGTCGGATCTTCTTCTTGTTGTTTTATAAACGAGTCACGAGAAATTACCAAGGGATCATCTTGGTTATGCACTTCATTATCTTCAACAGATGAAGTTTCAGGCATATTGAGAGCTTGAGCTCTAGTGACTACTGCATTAGCAGATTGCATATTTTGATTTTCCCAAACGGAAATTTGCTCCGGAGTGCATTCTTTGACTCCGTGAATGCGACCGATGATAAGATCAGCGATCGGATCCGGCAAAAGACATGCGTGTACATCTCCTGTGAAGAAAGGAGTAGCAATCCTAATGATAGCGGTAGAGTATTTCTCTATGGTGCCGCCAAATGTTACGCATTTGACTACTTTGCCTGTAGAATGAGAAGGATCTATGAGTGACTGCCTAACCCCAATAGTTGTGCATCCAGAATCAAAAAGTACTGAGACTGGATTGTCATTTACTAAACCTTTGTGTAAGACAAGAGAACCTCTCCCATCATGCGCGATTGACGCAGGAAGAGCGGGAAGAGGATGGCCACAGCTTAAAGTAGACACTGTGGTTGGCTCAAATAATGTTTTGCATTGGGGGCACTGAGATGCTCTCCCAAAATCAAAAGCGGCACATGCCATATTATTAGAGTCATCATTATCTTTATTTTGTTTATAGGCTTCGTGGGACTCTTGCTGTGCAGAGTTCGCCTGGTAATGAGCTTTATGTTTTTTGAATTGTGCTCTACCTCTGTTATTATTGCCTCTGTACTTATCATTGTTTCCACTATTATAACCTCTACTCGGGTTTGAATCATAGCTCCTTTGGTTACTATCATCATATTCATTATAATGAGTATCTCGGTAATTATGATCCTGTTGTCTCCATGAAGGAAAACTTGGATAGTTTCTAGAATGACTTCCTTTGCGAAAGTTCCTGTAATTATGACCACCCCTGAATCGAGGGCTGTCAGCTCTTCTCCAGGTATTCGAAGAAGAACCCTGAAATGATTGGTTACCTTGGTTCTGATAACTGTAATAGTTACCTTTTTTATTAAACCTATTTTGAGGTCCTTGGAATTTGTGAGAGTGATTAGGGTTGTATGGTGTTGCAGAAGCAACTGGCATACCTTCTTTAACCTTACTGTTGCTAATGGCTACGTCCGGATGTGCAGTGACGTATTGGGTACAATACTGTTCCATTTCTTTTAGAGACTTAGGTTTACGCTCATGTAAGAATTCGAGGAAAGGTTTATTTATACTTGACATAATCTTGTCTCTGAGTATCAAGTCCATAAGGGCTTCATAAGTCTTTTCTGTTTTGGATAGCTCAATCCAACGATCAAATGTAAGACGTGTTCTTGCAATGAATTCTGAGAATTCTACACCTGCCTCAGGCACCATTGTCTTAAACAACTTCCGATAACCCTCTTCAGACAACTGATACTTCTTTAACAAGGCTGCCCTAATAACATCATAGTTATCTTTGTCAGCCTCTTCAACCAAACTTAAACTAGTCAGAGAATCACCTTTCAGATTTTCTGATAACTGGTTAGCATATTGTGATTTGTCCACATTATGTGCTCGACACGAGCGTTCAAATCTGTTTAGCCAGAATGTTATGTCATCACTGGAAGGGTTGAACGCTGGTACCTTGACCTTGTAAGTAAAGGGTTTACCATTACCACTAGATGCTTGATTAACATTACTTATGTTTGTTAACTTTAACTTTTCTAACTCAAATGCTAAAAGTTCTTTTTGGTGTTCATGTTCTCTTATTGCTTTTTTTTCTTGAGCTTCAGCTTGTAATTTTCTCTCTTCTGCAGCAGCCTGTAATTTTTTCTCTTCTCTTTTTCCATTTCCATCTGGAATCTTTTTTCATCAGTCTGTATCCCCACACTGGCCACCAGTTGTTAAAACTCTTTCTTTGTGTGTAGTTGTTAACTCATACTGGCTACTAGTTGTTGAATCATGCTTTATTTGCTAAATGATGTGAATGTCCACCAGTGGATAAATGTAGATGTTGGGACTGGTGTAGTAAAGTGTAACGATTGTCAACTCATCAAACCCAGCACAGTTTTGGTCATACAGGTCATCTTGTCCTGGAACGTGATGAGGCTCCGACAAGAATGTGAGTGTAAACAATGAGTGTGTATCTGAATGTCAGTACGCGAATGGTAGAATGATTCGATAGAGTTGACAGGTTGGTAGTACATCACTCATACTCACACTGTTCGAATTCAAGAAGTACTGGAACTACGGTGGTCTTTTTATAACATTTAATGGGACGCACACTTGGACAGTACGTGTATGGTTACAGGAACAAATGTCGACATAGACAGCATAATGTTGATCACAGGAATATCATCTTAAGTTAGCATTCATGCTTGGCAAATATCATAATGGAGCATTCGTAAATAAGCATTCAGCGTTCCATCATGTAAATCATCTGGCTTTACTGACTGGGCACGTCAGACCATAACCAATACATAGGAAGGCTCCTAGACCTAACCTCGTCTAGCGAATATTCCTTCACGTAAAGTTCATATATATATATATTTCATAATATAGGAATCCCAGACATGGGTTCTCACATGTAGCAGTGATCTCTTGGTTCATCGAGCGATAGTACAGGCATCCCTTTTTTCTCACTCGATAAATACAAAGTATATGAATTTCAACATGGCTGTTCTCTCTCTCGTGAGCTTCACTCACTATAGAATATAGACCAAAATTAGTCATTCATTAAATGTCCTCATTTCTTCATAGGTTCTCTCATAGAGGTAATTGAATAATATCATACAATCCAGTGCTGATACATAGGAATGTCTTCTTCCTTTGAATGGATATTCTTTTTAAAAGTACCACTGTGCATCTGCTTATCAACAACGATGGCGAAGCCCAAGTTCATAATAAATTGTGGTTTTTACCTTTTTATGCGAAATATAACTTTGCCATTCCTTGGCAAAAGAGAATAAACACTGGGGTAAAGTACATACAACATGTCTAAATGATTATCACTTTTCCCCATCCATATATAGATCACTATTTCGGCAAAAAGCCTGCTACAACAAAACTCGGCATCCTCACAGGATGACAGCCATGGATCACACCCTTTGCTAGCGATACTTCCGCTGCATAGCCTTTGACCTTTTCTAGCGACAACCAAATTAGTTCGACTTAGAAATGCAAAGATATCCATATATAAGACAGACTCGTCCTACTCATACAAACACTACGTATAAATTCAGGCCATAGATATACTGAAGCAAGAACAATCTATTCCTACCCAGCCACAGAATAAATCGCAGTAGGCCTAGAGTCGTCTGCGGAGTCCGATCGAAGATGACAGAACTATTTTCAAGGGAAGCAACCCAAAAATGACTTCTCCTTAAGCACTTAAAAAGGAAATACTTTGCTTACCAAAATATTTGCGAACATAAGAATATAAATGTATTATATTGCAAGATAGTAAAAATTGCCCTTTACAGTCTTGTGTTTTGCTACTTTGTAACAAGGAGTTTTTCTTTGTGTAGCTAATGGTATGTTCTAAATAATATTTTTAATGTGATAAAAGTGTTTATTAATTTTTGAGGTATCAGATTCTGTCTTTTTTATATTTGTTATGTTAACACAAATAAATCTCGCAAAAATGAAAAAAAATACTTGTCTAACAGTAGGTGAGAAAATAAGGAAAATCTTTTTTCCTAGTACATAATCGGTTAAGGCTTATCAACCACTCTTTAAAAATGTTATGTCAAGATAAAAAATACAAATTTAGTATCTGAGTTAACACAGATAAAAATAACAAACAGATATTTGGCTACAGAGATATTTTTACAGCCTAACACAGACATATCTTTTTGTTTAAATATTTAATACAATACACAAACAACTAAAACCTTTTTATAATTTTATTAAATAGAAATAATTATTTTAACAACCTAACACAGAGTACCGAATACACACACACACACACACGCGCGCACACACACACACACACACACACACACACACACACACACACACACACACACACACACACACACACATTTAGACCTTTGTGTAGGTTATGTCTTCACAGTGTCTGTTAAGAAAAATACGCCTAACGTAACGAAACAGACCTCAAAGTATTCACACCTGTTCCCTGAGTAAATAACGGCTATCGATTTTTCGAAGGGCTCAAGTAGTAGTAGGGAATGGCGGAAACGATTATCATTCTGGTGGCGCGCTGGTGGCGCGGATGGTAGCGCATGACTTTTATATAGCAAAAAAATGGTGGCGCGCGGTGGTGGCGCAAGATGGCGGACTTGAGCTAACAAGGGGAGGTTATATGGGGCAAGATGGCGGACTTGAGATAACAAGAAGAGGAGGGACAAGATGGCGGACTTGAGCTAACAAGGGGGAGATAACAAGATGGCGGACTTGAGCTAACAAGGGGGAGGTTGTATGGCGCAAGATGGCGGACTTGAGCTAACAAGGGGGAGATAACAAGATGGCTGACTTGAGATAACAAGAAGACACAGGAGGGGCAAGCTGTAGGGGTAGAATACTACCTAAGTTGCGCATTCCCTACTACTACTTGAGCCCTTCGAAAAATCGATAGCCGTTATTTACTCAGGGAACAGGTGTGAATACTTTGAGGTCTGTTTCGTTACGTTAGGCGTATTTTTCTTAACAGACACTGTGAAGATATGACCTACACAAAGGTCTAAATGTGTGTGTGTGTGTGTGTGTGTGTGTGTGTATTCGGTACTCTGTGTTAGGTTGTTAAAATAATTATTTCTATTTAATAAAATTATAAAAAGGTTTTAGTTGTTTGTGTATTGTATTAAATATTTAAACAAAAAGATATGTCTGTGTTAGGCTGTAAAAATATCTCTGTAGCCAAATATCTGTTTGTTATTTTTATCTGTGTTAACTCAGATACTAAATTTATATTTTTTATCTTGACATAACATTTTTAAAGAGTGGTTGATAAGCCTTAACCGATTATGTACTAGGAAAAAAGATTTTCCTTATTTTCTCACCTACTGTTAGACAAGTATTTTTTTTCATTTTTGCGAGATTTATTTGTGTTAACATAACAAATATAAAAAAGACAGAATCTGATACCTCAAAAATTAATAAACACTTTTATCACATTAAAAATATTATTTAGAACATACCATTAGCTACACAAAGAAAAACTCCTTGTTACAAAGTAGCAAAACACGTTAATAAAACTTATTACTTAAACGAAAGGGCGTCACATGTCTAGCAAACATGTTGGGTCAACCACAGACTGAGTTTTTAATCGATATCTATGTTGCCACAGCTGACGTGTGGTATTTCTGACACGCTAACATCACAGAATAAGAAATAAGACTGTGTTTATTCTCTTTCTCTCTCTTTCTCTCTCTCCCTCTCTCTCTCTCTCTCTGTCTTTCTCTTTCTTTCTTTCTCTCTAACTCTCTCTCTCTCTAACTCTCTCTCTGTGTCTTTCTTTCTCTCTCTCTCTCTCTCTCTCTCTGTCTTTCTTTCTCTGTTTGTCTCTCTCTCTTCTCATTCTTTTCTCTCTCTCTTTCTTTCTCTCTCTTTCTTTCTCAACTTGTCGGTGTCTTATTTAACTGATTGTTACATATAAGACTGTGTTTATTCTCTCTCTCTCCCTCTCTGTCTTTCTCTTTCTTTCTTTCTCTCTAACTCTCTCTCTGTCTTTCTTTCTCTCTAACTCTCTCTCTCTCTCTCTCTCTCTCTAAAACTCTCTTTCTCTCTGTCTTTCTTTCTCTGTTTGTCTCTCTCTCTTCTCGTTCTTTTCTCTCTTTCTTTCTCTTTCTTTCTTTCTCAACTTGTCTGTGTCTTATTTAACTGATTGTTACATATATGTATTTTATTCTCTTTCTCATTGTCTCACTCTCTCTCTCTCTCTGTCTTTCTCTTTCTTTCTTTCTCTCTAACTCTCTCTCTCTCTGTCTTTCTTTCTCTGTTTGTATCTCTCTCTCTCTCTCTCTCTCTCTCTTTTCTCTCTCATCCATGTTTAATAAAACT
This sequence comes from Oreohelix idahoensis, assembly GCA_024509875.1. Lineage (NCBI taxonomy): Eukaryota > Metazoa > Mollusca > Gastropoda > Stylommatophora > Oreohelicidae > Oreohelix > Oreohelix idahoensis. Next base: position 135,447 of record JAMPIV010011418.1, read on the forward strand.
CAAAACACACGTAGTTTTTTTTTCTTTTAACGCCCTTGGTCATACACACACACGTTCATACTTTACTAACTCTGCATTTAAGTTATCGTGGTCAGGCGTTTTTCCATTCTTTAACCCCTTGATTGCCGTGATGATTTCTTCCTTCCGTGGAATGTTTGTATTAACAGCTTGATCGTTTTTAGCTTGAGGAACATTGACATGTGTCTCTGGTGGTTCCTTGTTCAGAGTTTTTCTGATATGCCCTGCCCATCTTGTTTCCTGTCTCCTTACTGTCGTGATGAGCTTTCTTTGCTTATCTCTTACTATTGTAATATTGTTTGCCTGGTGGTCACATTTCTATCAAATCGAGGGGGTATTTCTGTCGTCTAGAAGGCATATTTCTATAACCCGGCCGGGATATTTCTATCACCTCACATACATATTTCTATTTATTTAATGTACTATATTTCCATGATAGCCTCCTGTTTGGCACGATTGGTAGACAATATAAAAACCTATCACCGCATCCCCAACTTGTAAAATAAAATTTAAAAAATAAAAAATTTTAAAAAAGTGAAATCTTAAGTAGCTGGGATTCGAACACACGAACGCAGGAATGTTTCTTTTATAAATTTCCTACTATTGTTCGATTGTGTTTTGCCCTAGTGACGTGAACAGAAATTTACGCGTGATGTTTTTTGTGCGGGTCATTGATCTGGTTTCAACCCAGGGTGGGGTCAATTTTCCTCTTCATACGTTATGATAACGTTTTTATCGACCAAACCATGCCGAAGCGCTTACGCGCGAACTATTTTCTGAAACAGTATCTCTACACAACAACCACTATGGCTCCATCACGAAATTCATACGCTCGGACTACTTTTATTGGAAAGTCATTGTCTTAATCACGAATTGTTTTAGACATGTCTCATTCTTTAACTAGACCTGCACCGGTGAACGTCTCTGAAAAAACGTTGTGAGAGCCTTCTCATATCAAACTTCTCAAAAAGCAACAGCTCACCACCAAACGTAAGTTATTCTGTTTCATTCGTATGTTTTGTTAGGATGTTAAAATAATTATCTCTGTTTAATAACATTATAAAAAGGTTTAGTTGCTTGTTTATGCGTGTGTTGTATTAAATATTTAAACAAAAAGACATGTCTGTGTAATCACTTTTTCGCTAGCCAGTGTTGGTAAAGGCTGTTTCAAAGTTAATATGTCTAGACTAATAGGTATTTTCACCCGTGTGTTACCGGGGCCCGAAAGGGGAGCAAAGAATAGTAACACTGTCCCCTACCAAGCATGTCGTAAAAAGCGACTAAGGAGGGTTGGGCATGGGGCCGGTTACACCATCCTGTAAAAAAAATTTAAACCACAAAAAACTTCAACAAATATGGACAAGTCAAATAAAGAAAATAAAACACAGCCATCCAAGACAGGGGAAGGTCCTCTCGCGGGGAGGCGTATGATGCAACACAGAGAAAGCCGAAAGGAGTCTGTGTTGCTGACTAACCTTCTTTCTTCTAGGAGAACTTCCAGATTTGGCACCTGGAATGTTCGGACATTAAACGAACAAGGGAAAGTGGCGCAAGTAGCAGCAGAAATGAGGGAATACAAAATCGAGGTTCTGGGAATGTGTGAAACAAAGTGGAAGGGGGTAGACAGGAAGAAACTCATCACAGGTGAATTGGTGCTGTCCTCAGGACATGAAGACGAAAGTTCACACCACAGTGAAGGGGTAGCTCTTATGTTATCTAAAGAAGCACAGAAAGCACTAATTGAATGGGAAGCTGTTGGACCCAGAATAATAACAGCTTCTTTCAAAACAGCTAAAAAGAAAATTCATGTAAATGTCATCCAATGTTATGCACCAACTAATGACAAAGAAGAGTCTGTGAAAGAAGCATTTTATACTAAACTACAGGAAATTATGGATAAAGTAAAAAGAAGAGACATCACAATTTTGATGGGTGACATGAATGCAAAGATAGGTACAGTCAACACTGGATTTGAAGAAGTCATGGGAAAACATGGGCTAGGAGTAATGAATGAAAATGGAGAGCTATTCGCAAACTTCTGTGCTTCATATCAACTGGCTATAGGAGGAAGCATGTTTCCACATAAGAGAATACACAAGGCAACATGGATATCACCAGACCATAGAACAGAAAATCAGATTGATCATATATGCATAAACAAGAAGTTTAGATCATCATTGCAGGATGTAAAGGTATATAGAGGAGCAGATGTGGCATCAGATCACCATCTTCTGATAGCCAAAGTAAAAATGAAACTCAAGAGATATGCAACTATGCAAAATTATAGACAACAGTTTAATGTAGGACAGCTAAGAAATCAAGAAACAAGAGACAAATTTGCGGTCACAGTATCCAACAAATTCCAAGTGCTCCAACAGCTGGAAGATGTAGAGAATACAGAAGACTATTGGCAGCAGGTCAAAACAGTATGGAAGGAGACATGTGAAGAAATACTGGGGAAAAGGGAAAGACAACAAAAAGCATGGATAACAACAGAATCCATCAATAAGATAAAAGACAGAAAAAACAAGAAAGCAGAGTTAAACACAAGCAAAACTAGAAGCTCCAAAGCCAAGGCTCAAGAAGTGTACACAGAAGCAAACAAAGAAGTAAAAAGAAGTATCAAAAGAGACAAGAGGAAGTATATTGAGGAGTTGGCAAGAGAGGCAGAAGATGCTGCAGCCAAAGGAAATATGAGAGAACTGTATAGCAGCACAAAGAAGCTAACAGGGAGATACAAGCAAACAAGTTGCCTCATAAAAGACAAGAATGGGAAACTGCTCAGCAATATACAAGAGCAAATGAAGAGGTGGACAGAATATTTTGGGGACCTTCTCAATAGACCAGCTCCACAAAACCCGCCGGACATCCAGCCAGCAGAAGAAGAGCTACAAATTAACGGTGAAAGACCAACGAAGGAAGAAATAAAGAAAGCCATAAAGCTTCTAAGAGAGGGAAAAGCGTCTGGACCTGATGGCATTCCAGCAGAGGCCATCAAAGCAGATATCGACACGGCTACAGAGATGTTATATAAATTACTTGGTAAAGTCTGGGAAAAGGAAGAGATACCAGCAGAATGGAAGGAAGGATATTGATGCGTGATGCCATATGATGATGGATGGTATCCGCATGTCTGGTTTTGTGTGGTGTGCAGATGTGTTCAGTCAAAACAATGTTCATACAAAAATAACAGGGCAATCCACATAGGACGTCAGTAAACTCACGACGTATAAAGTCAATGATTCTTGAAACAGCCGTTGACGTTTTTCTTCATTATTTATTGTGGACGCCACAGTGACAAAATGGTTACGCGAATATGTAGACACATCAAACAGTCATTATCACAGCAACATTCAATACAGCAATAGACGGTAGACAGCATTACAATGATGAGTCAGATGCATGTTATATTTCATAGTGCTGTAAATGTAGTCAGGTGAAAAACTCCATCCCTTTCTATAACAGCCAGGAGATAACCAGATGTATGAGATCAGTTCACTCTCCTTAGTCTGACTTCAGCAAGACAGACACGTCTGCCGAAGTATAAATAATGTCCTCAAAAATATCCTCTAGATAATAAAGGTTTTCCAAACCTAGTTCATTTAACAAAGTAGCAAGTAATGGTCCTTGGAACCTGCATCAACCGATGCAGCACAATACAGCGACATGTGAGCTAAGAAAACATCTCGTGACGACGACTTTCGAAGACAGGCTATGAACCAGAAATCGCTCACGACCAAAAATCGATAGAGTTAATGAAAATGTTAATTTACCTTGCCTTCCGGAAATACACAGAAATATTATGCCTCCCGGCATGTGCAAATACACTAGAGGTATTATCTCGAATAAACGAAATATCCATAAGAGGACTCTCACATTCCTGACAGAACAAAAAAATAGCGGAGATCCCCTCTTCAACGAGGCATCTCTTTCGCCATTCCAAATCGCTCACTCCACTAGTGGTGGGCGGAAACCGATCGACCAAGAAGCAAGACAAGTCATGCGCAGTCCAGCGCAAAATGACCACAGCTCAAACTTAACTGCATTCGATACCAACGCGAGAAGACAAATGCTTACCGAGAAAAGTGACTATAAATTTCAAGCAGTTGTTGCCCTTGCGTTATAAAATAGATATTGAAATAAAACGATGTTGCGAGAATTTATCACGCAACATATCACCACCTCCTCCCGATAAAAAAAAAATGTGGAACATATTTTTTTTTTTCAATATCAAAGAGCATGCGATAAGCGGCTCAAAACGCACGAATTATGCGCTGATAATTAACTAAATTGCCAAACAATAGGCTAATTATAGAGTGTCTGGTGAGGATATACCTCAACAGAAAAATAAATATGTCTCAAAAAATATTCACATCGGGGAGGTGTCACCAACACACATCACGTTAGCATGTAAACACAATATACGTATGCAAGTTACTATAATCATCATTAAACAGCATACTCTAATATTGTCTTTAAAAAATGGATGTACAAATCTGATAGGAAAATTTAAATAGTACATTCTTTGACATGTAATGACATAAGTACATAGTAAAGTTAAACTACATGACGATCCAGGACATATGCTCTGGTATTCCGAGGGTAAGTACACAATCTAGAACTCGTCATGCTTGATACTAGTAAGGTAAGTCCTCAGCTCAACAATGACATTCTGAGAAAGTACAAGCAATATAATGCTAATTAATAACTAATATGCTTCATAAGGTACAATACATTATTAATAATTGTGGCTGTTTAGTAAACTAACGGCCCTTATATTAACTACTCAGTCCTCCTCTATCATCTTAAAAAACGAACAGAAGAAGATGACAACAAAGCACGATAGTGTGTACATATAAAGTAAGTACAGATGTGCTAATCTATTGTAGAAATATAGGTGTGTTATGACTCTGTAATATATGGAAATATAGGACAGAAGTATTAGTTGGAGTCATGTGGGCATCTAGACAAAATGTCAGCCATCACATTATCCGCACCACGGATAGCTCGTACCGTGAAGTGAAAAGGTTGAAGAGCTATAGCATATCGAGTGGATCTCGAACTCTTCAAATTCTTAGTCTGAATAGCTGTAAGAGCTTTCTGATCAGTCTCTAGAATGAAATGTGCGCCCAGGAGGAATCTTTGTAGTTTTAGAATTGACCAAACCATCGCTAACAACTCACGGTCTAAAACCGAGTAGTTCCTCTCTGCCGCATTTAGTTTTCTAGAAATGTACATAACAGGATGCAGAGTATTTGCATATTCTTGCATCAGTGCTGCTCCAATCCCAGTGGATGAAGCATCACTCCGAAGAACAAAAGTCCTATCAAGAGTAGGTAATCTTAAGATGGGAGGAGAAGAAAATATATTTTCTTGATTTGGTCTAGTGAAGATTGGCATTCTTCAGACCAACGAACCAGATTAGGCGAACCTTTCTTCAACAATGTTGATAGAGGTGCCATGATCGAAGATAAATTTGGAATAAATCTCCCATAAAATTGAATTAAACCTAAGAGACTCCTAACTTGTTTCTTCGTTTTAGGAACAGAGATGTTCAGTATTTTGGAAGTATTGTGGTCTTCTGTCTTCAAGAGACCATGACCAACACGATGACCCAGGAAAGAGATTTCACCAAAACCAACAAAAGCTTTAGAAGGTTTTGCTGTCAAATTATTCTCACGTAGAGTGGACAGTAAGTCATATAACCCTAAAATAGTGATCTTCCCAGGTATCACTGAAGAGACAGATGTCATCTAAGTATGCGATGACATCCGAACGATGTGACAGAATTCGACGCATCATGCGAACGAAAGTGGCAGGGGCGTTCATGAGACCAAAAGGCATAACATTCCATTGAAATAGACCCCTAGGTGTAGAAAAAGCAGTAAGAGGTTTGGCATGCTCTGCTAAAGGCACTTGCCAATAACCTTTAGACAAGTCAAGTTTAGTGAAGAATCTAGAATTAGAAAGTCTCATCAGTAGATCTTCTAACAAAGGCATCGGTTCAGCGTCGAACTTTGTGACCTGATTCAATTTGCGATAATCAACGCAAATTCGTATGTTCTTATCCTTCTTCCGGACAATAACCATGGAAGAAGAATATGGTGAAGTCGATGGTTCAATTATATTTAATTGAATCATTTCATCCAATTCCTTTTCCACTTGCGACTGAAAGTGTATAGGAATAGGATAAGGCCTAACCCTAATTGGATTATTGTCGGTAAGAATTATGTCATGTTCTATGACATCTGTGTGTCCAGGAATGTCAGTGAGAACATCCTGAAATGTTTGTAACATCGACGAGACTTGTCGATGTTCGTCACCAGAAAGATTAGGAGAAACAGAAACGTTTTTCCAAGATTCCGTGGAATGTAATGGAACCACTGGAAGGGGAAGGTTGACATCAGAGAAGGTAGCTTCCTCATCCTGAATGACAGACAGGGATGAATAATGACCGTGAGGTGCAGGAGCATCATCCGTTGCCTGGAAAATAGGCAGCAAATAGTCCGGACGTTCGTGAAATTCCGAAAGCATGTTTATGTGGAAAGTTTTATGCTTTCCATCATATCGACCACATAGTCAACATCGGAAATCCGAGAGACTATTGCATACGGACCTTTCCATGCAATAAGAAGTCTATTTTCCCTACTGGGGAGTAGGACGAATGCTTTGTCACCTGGACAAAGTTGTCGTAGACATCTATTCTTGTTAGCAAACTGCCTTGCCTTCTCTTTAGCAATTTCTGATGAAGCAGTTGCTAGCTTACATGCCTCAATGATCTTTTGTCTAAGAGCAATGACATACTCATATGAGGATTGAGTTTCATCGCTAATATCATCGGCAGTGATGAGATCGTGTAATAAACACATAGGGCCGCGTGGACGCGCGCCAAAGACAAGTTCGAAGGGAGAAAATCCTGTGTGTTCATTAGGGACTTCTCTATAGGCAAAGAGAGCCGCGGGTAAAACCCTGTCCCAATCTTGAGGATGATCTTCAGTTATCATACCAAGCAAAGTCTTGAGCGTTCTATTCAGACGCTCAACTAACCCATTAGACATAGGATGGTAGATACTACTGAGAGATCGTTCAATATGTAAGGTAGACATTACCTGTGACATAGTGTCAGATATGAGTTGAGTGCCATGGTCTGACAATATTTCTCTGGGGAACCCCAAGCGAGAAAAATATCAACCAAAGAGCATCTGCGATATCTGTAGTAGATATGCTCTTAAGAGGAATAGCCTCTGGCCAACGTGTGCACATATCGACACATGTAAGGATAAACTGATGTCCTCTGGCCGACTTGACCTTAAAAGGGCCAATAATATCTATGGCCATTTTTCTGAAACGGCCGAATAGGAATGTCAGCAGCCTGGATAGGCGCAGCATGTCGTGGTCCTCTAGATTTGACCTCCTGACATACCTTGCATGATCGGCAGTAAATACGAATGTCCTTATTGACAAAAGGCCAAAAGAAAGCCGCAAGGACTCTCGACTTCGTACGGGCAAAACCCATATGTCCAGCACATTGCGAGTCATGAGCATGTTGTAATATTTGGACTCTCATGCTCTTGGGAACAAGAATTTGCGAATGTGCCGACGTAGTCGAATCTTGTACCATACGTACAAGTACGCCGTTTCTCATTGCAATCCAAGATTTTCTATTTGTATCCTGATTCGGATCACCTTTCTTCGCAAGAACGAAGAATTTTTTTAAAGAATGATCTTCTTCTTGCAATTTTATGAAAGAGTCACGAGTGATTACTAAGTGACTATCTTGGCTATCAACTTCATTATCACTATTCAGTGAAGTTTCGGGTGTTTGTAGAGCTTGTGCTCTTGTAACTACTGCATTTGTAGCTTGCATGTTATTATCTTCCCAAGCAGCAATCTGCTGTGGGGTACACTCCCTAACTCCGTGAATACGACCAATAATAAGGTCCGCAATAGGATTAGGTAAGAGACAAGCATGCACATCTCCAGTAAAGAAAGGAGTGGCAATGCGAATTACAGCAGTAGGATATTTTTCTAGAGTGCCGCCAAATGTGACACATGTAATAACCCTTCCTGTAGCACAAGATGGATCTACAAGCGATTGTCTAACACCAATAGTGGTGCATCCGGAATCGAAAAGTAGTGAGACCGGAGTATCATTAACAAGACCCTTATGTAGGATTAAAGGACCCCTCCCGTCATGCGCAACAGCAGCAGGAAGAGCGGGAAGTGGGTGACCACAACTCAAAGTAGTTATGGTACCCGGTTCGAATAAAGTACTGCATTGGGGCATTTGTTTGCTCTCTCAAAGTCAAAAGCAGAACCAGTGACAGCGTCAAAGTTTTTACTATCAACAACATGATTACAGGCTCCCTCAGTTTCCTGTTGTACAGCATTAGCCTGCTGATATCTCTTTTTTTTGTGTTGAGATCTACCCCGACTATTATTACCTCTGAAGTTATCAAAGTTATTATTATCTCTGCAGTTATTATTGTCTCTATTGTAATTGTTATCCTGGTTCGAATTCCAGTTTCCACGATTACTATCATGTTCACATTGATGCGAACATCTATTTGTTTGGTTCTGAGGTCTTCGGCAGGAATAACCTCTATTACCATATCCTCTTTTGAAATGCTTATAATTATTAGGGTGATAGTAACGAGTACTATCAGGTTGTCTCCAATTCTTCGAAGAAGAATCACCATGAAATTGATTTCCATGATTTTGACAGAAATTACCGCTACTCTTTCTATCAAAATTTTGTTGGAATCTACGAGCAAAGTTTTGGCCATACGGAGCTGCCGAAGCAACTGGTAAACCTTCTTTCACCTTAGAGTTACCCATGGTTATGTGTGGGTGCGCAGTTACGTATTGGCAACAGAAATCTTCCATTTCTTTTATTGTTTTAGGTTTACGTTCATGAAGGAAAGCAAGGAAAGACTCATTGACAGACGACATGACTTTGTCTCTATGTATTAAGTCCATAAGTCCTTCATAAGTTTTTTCCGTCTTAGATAGTTCAACCCATCGTGAGAAAGTAATGCGTATTCTTGCAATAAACTCGGAGAATTCAACTCCATTTTCAGGTAACATGTTTTTAAATTGTAGACGATAGCCGTCTTCGTTAAGCTGATATTTCTTTAACAAAGCGGCCCTGACAACCTCATAATTGTTCTTGTCAGGTTCATCCACCATATTTAATATACTTAGAGCTTTACCTGTCAGTATCCCTGATAACTGATAAACATATTTTGCTTTGTCTATGTTATGAGCTGTACATGCTTGTTCAAATCTGTCCAGATAGAACATTATGTCATCACTGGAAGGACTAAATGTTGGTAACTTAATCTTAAAAGTATCATTATTAGCCTTACCAGAAGATGAACCCTTGTTTGAATCATTACCATTACTCATGCTCGTCAATTTCAATTTTTCCAACTCTAAAGCTAAGACCTTTTCTTCATGTTCCATTTTTGCTTTCTCTTTCCTCTCATCAGACTCTCTCTGTAATCTTCTTTCCTCAGCCTGAGCCTCTTTTTGAAGTCTTTCATTTTCAGCTTCTTTTTCAAGTCTTTTATTTTCAGCCTCTTTTTCAAGTCTTTTATTTTCAGCCTTTTTCTTTCCTCAGCTTCTGATTCCCTTTTTTGTTTTTCCATTTCCATTTGGAATCTCTTTTTCATCCACCTGCATCTGCAGTTTCTTTTGTTCAGCTTCCATCTGCAGTTTCTTTTGTTCAGCTTCCATTGCTTTATCATATCGAGCAGTTGCAAATTCTTCTAACTTATCACCAGTCTTCCCAAGCAATTTACCCTGCTCAATAAAGTGCTCAAATGTAGACATGATGAGTAATATATAAGTCCAAAACCTGAAATAATTAACTAATTTATTTCAAACCTAAGTGTAACAAGTCTTAATTAAGCACTTGTATATTCACATCACCTTATATTATCCCAGTCTCTGTGGGAAACAAGTCTCCAATCAAAGAACTTGTATATGAAATATCAACAATCAATTCTTGATCATAAGTGCACTTCTCATTCAATAGTGCACGACACTATTCATCATTCATTTATCATCAGTGTAGTAGTAACAGTGCATTAGCATAGCCCATTAACTAATTACTATAACTGTAAACAATGACTATGTAAACACATGCAGAATGTAAACATTGAAAATGTAAACAATACAAACAATGTAAACAATAACAATGTAAACATTAACAAAGATCAGCAACAATACAAAAACGTTCGCAGAAATCAACTAAAAATAAAGCAGAAATTAATGAAATATCACAAAAAATGTGACGATATCTGCGATAGAATTAAACAAAATACATGACACCACAGTGTATAAACAAAAATGTTGTATGAAACTAAATTATAGACAAGAGTAGGCTAACAAATACAAACAAATCAAAACAAAACTAAAGAATGCGAAATAATAACGAAAACAATATTAAAACATGTCATCACAGCTAACATAAATAGCAACAGAAGTCGCTTAGCAAATTCCAGTATTGGAAATTTGCAAACCCTACAGAAAACGCTCACAATAGACGACCTCTATGACGTGGCATAATCTAACGGAGACACCACCCAACCGAGAACCCGCTGAAATATAAACATATAAATATACGAATAACATATAAACATATAACATATAGAATGAGATGATACACAGAAGACTCAGCAGAAGTATAAGGGCACAGTTTACATACAAACAGGCCACTTAACTTATAGGCTTCCAATCGTAGAACAGCAGAAAAAACGGATGTCAATCAACGTCCTAAAGAGCGAAGCTCCAACGATGATGGCACATCTGAACTGCTTCCACTGCTAACACGATGGTACAAGAGCTTCTGAAATACTGTGTGTTGAGTTTTTTCGGCACTTGACCTTCTAATCCAAAAGTAAGTTGATGGAAATCGGTACTTGGCCTTCTTCAGAAAACAACCCGTTTCAACCGGCACTTGACCTTCACAAAAACGACAGCACTGGAACCTTGACAGCAGCAACTTGCTTGACTTGCGTAAAAGATAACAGCAGTCCGAGTTATCCGGCAACATGTAACAACGCCGGGTACTGTCAAATTCTTGTTTTCGTCAAAAAGTTGAAATTTTGACTTTTACCGGGCAACGACGAGTACTTTGAAAATTTTGAAGATGTTGACTGTATTGAAGAATGTTAATTTCTTGAAGGATGCTGATGAATTCTTGTTGAAAATGAAGTGGGTAAGGGACCCCGTGTTTGCTGGTACCAGAATCAAACCAGCTTATGGCCACCAAATGATGCGTGATGCCATATGATGATGGATGGTATCCGCATGTCTGGTTTTGTGTGGTGTGCAGATGTGTTCAGTCAAAACAATGTTCATACAAAAATAACAGGGCAATCCACATAGGACGTCAGTAAACTCACGACGTATAAAGTCAATGATTCTTGAAACAGCCGTTGACGTTTTTCTTCATTATTTATTGTGGACGCCACAGTGACAAAATGGTTACGCGAATATGTAGACACATCAAACAGTCATTATCACAGCAACATTCAATACAGCAATAGACGGTAGACAGCATTACAATGATGAGTCAGATGCATGTTATATTTCATAGTGCTGTAAATGTAGTCAGGTGAAAAACTCCATCCCTTTCTATAACAGCCAGGAGATAACCAGATGTATGAGATCAGTTCACTCTCCTTAGTTTGACTTCAGCAAGACAGACACGTCTGCCGAAGTATAAATAATGTCCTCAAAAATATCCTCTAGATAATAAAGGTTTTCCAAACCTAGTTCATTTAACAAAGTAGCAAGTAATGGTCCTTGGTACCTGCATCAACCGATGCAGCACAATACAGCGACATGTGAGCTAGGAAAAATCTCGTGACGACGACTTTCGAAGACAGGCTATGAATCGAAATCGCTCACGACCCAAAATCGATAGAGTTAATGAAAAAAAAGTCAATTTACCTTGCCTTCCGGAAATACACAGAAATATTATGCCTCCCGGCATGTGCAAATACACTAGAGGTATTATCCCGAATAAACGAAATATCCATAAGAGGACTCTCACATTCCTGACAGAACAAAAAAATAGCGGAGATCCCCTCTTCAACGAGGCATCTCTTTCGCCATTCCAAATCGCTCACTCCACTAGTGGTGGGCGGAAACCGATCGACCAAGAAGCAAGACAAGTCATGCGCAGTCCAGCGCAAAATGACCACAGCTCAAACTTAACTGCATTCGATACCAACGCGAGAAGACAAATGCTTACCGAGAAAAGTGACTATAAATTTCAAGCAGTTGTTGCCCTGCGTTATAAAATAGATATTGAAATAAAACGATGTTGCGAGAATTTATCACGCAACAGATATCTGGTTAAGTTGCCTAAGAAGGGAAATTTACAAGAGTGCACAAATTATAGAGGAATAATGTTACTATCAGTGCCAGGAAAAGTATTAAACAGGATTATCCTTGAGAGATTAAAAGAGTCCATAGACAAGAAACTGAGAGATGAACAAGCAGATCATGTACAGACCAGATAGCCACTTTGAGAATAATAGTTGAACAAAGTCTGGAATGGAATTCACCACTATACATCGGATTTGTGGACTACGAAAAGGCATTTGACTGTGTAGACAGAGAATCACTTTGGAAATTGATGAGGCATTATGGAGTTCCCCTGAAGATCATTAATTTAATAAAGAAAACATATGAAGACATGACATGCAGAGTTCTTCACGAAGGACAGCTAACAGAACCGTTTGGGATAAGAACAGGAGTGCGACAGGGATGCCTCTTGTCTCCATTTCTTTTCTTGCTGGCAATAGATTGGGTTATGAGATCATCGACAACACACAACAGAAATGGAATCCAGTGGACTCTGACTAAGCAGTTGGATGATCTGGATTTTGCTGATGACTTGGCTCTTCTGTCCCATAACCGTAATCAGATGCAGGACAAATTGAAAAACACTCGATGAGAGGTCACAGCAATTGGGTCTGAAAATACACAGGGAAAAGACAAAAATAATGAGAATAAATGCAGGTAATGATAACAGGGTTGAACTTGAAGAAACACCAATTCAAGATGTAGAATCGTACACATATCTTGGCAGTAATATAGTCAAAGTTGGAGGGACAGACAGTGATATCAAAATAAGAATACAAAAGGCAAGAGGAGCTTTCATTGCATTGGGAAATATATGGAGATCAAGAGAAATCGGATCCAACACGAAAATAAGAATCTTCAACTCAAATGTGAAGTCAGTCCTATTGTATGGCTCGGAGACATGGAGAACAACAAAGACAACAACCAAAAAGCTACAGACTTTCATAAATGGGTGCTTGCGTAGAATAGAGGGATTAAAATGGTATGACAAGGTTACCAATGTGGAACTGATGACAAGAACTAGACAAGTGCCAGTGGAACAAGAGATGAGAAGAAGACGATGGCAATGGATAGGACACACACTGAGGAAACCTGTTGATAGCATTACAAGGCAGTCCTTGTTCTGGAACCCCCAGGGCAAGAGAGGCAGAGGAAGACCAAGAAGTACATGGAGAAGAGAGTTGGAAACAGAGGTGAAAATGATGAGGAGAACATGGAAAGAACTTGAGATGATGGCACGGGACAGGAGGACTTGGCATGTGTTTGTTGAAGGCCTATGCTCCTTTGGGAGTGGAGGGTTATGAATGAATAGGTATTTTAATAATAGTTGTTTGTTAAATTCTTACATGTGTGTATGGTTTAGCTAAGTTAAGAATTATCCGACTTATTTTTTATGTGGTGGGTGTAGTAGTGAGAAAAATTCCTTAGTTTAATCCTTATCTACGTTTCTCGTCTATTGTTAAACTCGTGCGAAAGCGAATTACATTTGGGTTTTGAAAAATTATCCGTGATACTTACAACTTGTAATACTTTCTGATAACAACACTCTAAACTTGTATATACTAATAGTCTATTTCAAATACTTGCTTGGATGTAGCGCAAAGATGTTTGGGTAGATGGATAAATTGATTTGATTCCACAACACATGCGCTCGAGTCGTATTTCTGTACTCACAAGCTGCTTCTATAAAGAACTTCTCATAGTAACTACAAACATATTACGTTAAAAATAACTAAGGACCCGAGTCACTACAAACTACCTAACCAGCCCGTGAAAATTAGACAACATAATAGTTTAGAAAATAGCGTATTTTGGTTTTTAAAACAATACTGAACTACACACGGAAAAAGATAGAGATAATACAATCAACATATTACATTAAGTCACCTTGCTATAACCATGATTGAACATACACTTTAATAAATACTTATATTTTCGTTATTTTAAAAAAGGACAGGTCAATTCGGTACTCGCGAACGGGTTGAGTTTTAAATCCATATCCTTTTTGCCACATAACGACGGGTTCCGCGCCGACCTATTACGACACAGCAAGAGCAGGCAATCGCTGACTCTACTAGTATGTGAGGTCTGCAATAAAAACTTTACCCGCCTTGACAATCTACGCATCCACAAAAAACACCAACACATCTCTTCAACAGCAGCAGACACCGCAGCAACACCACAGAACCCACCAATACCACCGCACCATAATGACCGCGCACTATCATCAGGTGTCACAACAACAGACTCAACGCACCAACAGACACCACCAGCCGGTGCCATAACAGACTCAGCATCTATGGCGGCCTCTACCACCACAACAACTTCCACACTACCAAGAGCCCCCTATTCAACAAGTCCCACCCCATCTCACCCACCAAAAACAGGTCAGACCAAGAAACGACCAATGTCTAGTCATCAAATCTCTAATAAAAAAACTCGCTTGTCCTCTGACCAAGACAGTTTAGGTGACTTACCAGCTGATCTTAAACAAATCTACACTGATAACTGGGACGCGATTAAAACACACGCAAATAAACATAAATATTTATCGACTCACTTTTTTCCATAATAGCCAAAGAATTGAATGGGAAAGTCTTTTGCTTCCTGTCTTTACACAACAGACAAAAAGATTCAAGATTAACTTCAGTCACCACGTAGTTTTGAGAAACAGAGAAACAAATGACCTCCGTTTCTTTCATGCCTCAAATAATAATAGTTGTGTGTTAGATCAACCCCACTTAGTAAACAACATTACAGATTTCAAGTCTTTTGTCTCAAACTTACAAGACACCGACATTATCACAAACGCCCAATTAAACAGACCCAATACAAAATATTTTGTCGAAGCCGTCCCGGCCACATCCTTCTATCTATATCATATTCAAGACCACTCAATCGCTTGAACAAACACCACAACAAAGATGACAAACACACATTCCTAGAAGTCCTCAAAACACAACAGGCACAGGGTGGGAAAAATATCGGATTCATAGCACACAAATCCTCCATCTACACATATGAACAACACCGCAACACCCTATCTTACTTTTACATAAAACGACAAGTACACCCCGACAACGTCACCACATCACCCCTCAACATTTAAACTGTCTCTTTCAGATACCACATACACAACACCTCTATTTCTTACGACAATGTGACGACAATGTGACGACACATATCCCTCAAGGTCTGGCCTGCAACTGTGATATTTTTATTGTAAATATTGTATTAAAAAACAAACTGTGATATACATACATCTACCTATATATATATGTATTATTGTACATTCATATGTGAAAATATCAATGTTTGATAATGTCAAAAAATACACCATATAATTATATATTCATTTGTAAATAAATCTGTGAAAATGTATTACGTTAAAAAATACTCTTATATATTACCATATATGTTTTGCTATTACAAAAACACTATTGAATATAAAATAAAAACTATATTAACTAAAACGCTTTTTTGTTACCTATATAACGTCCGTTGTATGTCTCAATATATCGTCTAACTGTTGTAAAATAACTGTTTGTATAACTGTTGTAAAATAACTGTTGTAAAATATATATGTCTAAATATATCGTCTTCCTATTGTCTAAAAGTCTTCTTCTTATCTAAATATATCGTCTAACTATCGTCTTCCTATTGTCTAAATATATCTCCTTATTATATGTATATATCGTCTAACTGTTCGTATAACTGTTGTAAAATTTGTCTATATGTAAAATAAACAATACACAACAATACCGTGACGCACTTTCGATGGTAAACCTAGTGCAGGTCTCTAACACTTCACTCCCATATATATATTGTATATACAACAATTAAAATAACGCACACAATAACCCATACCCCAACACACCCCACTATACATCGTCATCCTCCCCCTCGCACAAAAACAATACCCGCTTCCTTAAAAAATCCATTAGTAACCTAAGTCCCCGTTATCGATTTTTATATTTTCCTCTTTAACTCAAGTATTCTTTTAAAAGAGATCATTAACTATATACTTCTATCTAACACTTCACTCCTGCATCATACATACAACCACCAGCTACACCCCAGCACACACCCATGAGGCATCACCGCCAGCCAAAAAGCAATACCCGTCCCCTTAAAAAAAACCCTTAGTAACCTAAGCCGCCGTCACCACAGATGCATCCTGACAACGTCACCACATCTCCGTATATATGAATGTATATATGTGTGTATATATGTCTAAACAAACACACCAATACACTACCAACACAATACTTCACACAAAAATCCACCCTAACCCACCCCTACAACATACATCGTCACCCACGCCAACACAAAAAAGGCACTTCAAAAACCCTCTTACTAACCCAACATTATCGATTTTTTAAATTTTCCGTCATTATCGATTTTTTATATATATTGTCTAAGTATTTTGTATAAACAATACCATTATCGTATATTACTATATAAAAAGTCATACGTCTGATCGTCAGAGGAAGCCCCGCCGCTAAAATATATCACTATATAAAAAGTCATGCGCCGCCGCCTGAATGATAATCGTTTTTTTTTTTTTTTTGCTATATAAAAGTCATGCGCCGCCGCCTGAATGATACCTAAGTTAAAATATATCGCTATATAAAAGTCATGCGCCGCCGCCTGAAACGCGAGTTTTTTTTGCTTATATTGCAACGAGTTAACGCCGCCGCCTGAATGACGATCGTTTGCCGCAGCCATTTTATACTACTCGCAAATGCAACTTGCGCGGCGTGGGTGTTATATAAAACAAATACTTTGGTTTTGTTTATTATTCCTTCACGAAATTAGTAGCGCCCGACAAAGAAAAAGTGCGTAAAAATTGGTGTGCATGAGCCCTCACCCGATGTACAAATCATGAAAACTTGAAAGTTTTTGTTAAAACCCCTTGTGGTAATTTCCTATCTTTCGTACCTTTTTGGTCCGCAGGGAATATATGTAGTTAGGTGTTGTTTCGTAGCAGTTAGGGTTAGTATTATGGTTAACACTAACCCTAACACAAACCCTAAGCGCTACGAAACAACACCTAACTATACATATTCACTGCGGAGCAAAAAAGTACGAAAGATAGGAAATTACCCCACTTTGTTATCAGGGAACACTCTTTGAAAACAATCCACGCACTTTCAAACGAAATGGTGTCATCAAAGAACTTTTAAATTGAATCTAAAATAACATAATTCTCGCCGTGTGTACGTTGGTCACAACTGAGGAATGCAACCGTGTTGAAAAATTGTATTGTTTCTATTATATATACTCTCCCGAAAATAGTTGCAATCAACAAAGAAAAGCGTTCAAATGACGGTGTTCGTGAACAGTTTGATTACCCTGTATAATGGAAAGAAACCAAAAACACTCTAAGAATGTACTTCTATCTCCTCATCCGGGAACGGAAACAGCACACTATAATTAAAAACCCGTCAACTTTGACGGGTTATTGCTAGTATTACATTAAGGACAACACAGGTTAACATTCTGTGGCATGTAAGATATAAGTAAATTCTGACTGCTAGATAGAAGTTATACATATATTAATTTTTACAAATCCAAACACCAGAAAAAAAAAACCGCTTGCTATAAATCTTACGTAAGCTTATCACAAAGCTGGGTCGACCCAGCCTGGGTACCAGAGCAACTCTGGAAAGCTTAAGACGGTCGGTGTGATGCGGACTACATCACCCCTAGTGTGACGATGGTCAAGAAAATATTGTCTTAACACTATATTCCCAAAATGAGGGTGTAATAGGATTCTTTAACCCTCCTTCCTTTATCACAATGTTACTCGACAATGTCACGGGTTGCCTTCCCTTGCTCTGCAGTGATGTTCGAACAATGGCCAAAACCTAGAGTATCGATTGTGGGTCTTCAAAGGTATCTACCTTCGCAGAAAATTACTATTGGCAGAGATGTAGATAAAAGGATAATGATCCTTCTACCTAGAGGGAGTTTTCACAAAGCAAGAACAATGCTGAATGAGTGAAGGATTATATTATAACTAGCAATAACCCGTCAAAATTGACAGGTTTTTAATTGCAGCCATCTTATCATTTTGATCCATAATAATCAGTCTGCAATACTTTAAATTAAAATTTTGTCTTGAAGAAGAAACAATCAAAAACTTACATTTTAAGGTTATTTTTAAGAAAAATGATGAGTTAAATCCATTTCCCAAATGAAACTGGACAGAAGAGTATCTTGATTGTCTGCATCTCCGCACCTTCCTGTCTCCAGTTCATGTACTGTTTATCAATTGTGGTGTTGGCTTCTTTCCATAATCAAACTGTTCATGTACACCGTCATTTGCGCACTTTTCTATTTTCGGGAGAGTACATATAAGGGAAACAATACAATTATTGTCTAACTTTCAACCACAGTTGCACCCCTTAGCTGTGGTTGAAAGTTAATGTACTCTCTCGAAAACAGAAAAGTGCGCAAATGACGGTGTACATGATGTGACCGACCGACCGACATACTTACGACAGAAATTAACAGTAAAGTTCCTCATAGATGTAAATATACATATATAAAAGTGCAATATAACCTCGCTAATTTGCAGGCCGAAAACAAAGTGCATTGCAACGTTAAAGTAGCAACTCCAAGACACAGAGAAGAGTAATTAAGGACCATGCCAAAGTATTTGGGCATCTTCATGATTCAATAACAAAAAATCCAATTTTCTATATAGAAAAACGGAGACCTAGGAATCGGAGCACCCGCCATAAGAGGGATTATAAAATTACCTCAGACCAAGTGTTCCACGACATCTAATCAAGTTACCGTGTACATTTTCAAATTGTGTCAGGGGTCCTTCCCAAAATTTGGGGCAGGTTGTAACATATATTTTACTATTTGATTTTTACATGTTTGTACTTGCCAGTGGTTGTTAAAGTCCACATGAAACTGGCAACCTTGGCGTATGAAAATAGTATATTCATAAACCACCACAGCAAGCGCTGCTGATTTATTCATGCTAGTTCTTTCAGGGAACCAAAAGCAGATGTAACCACAGACTCAGATTGGAGCAGGGAGTGATTGCATCGGCATAATTTATGTCATAATTTTGTGACTTATATGTTGACTTAACCGCGTTCATTTAGGCACAAGACAAATACCATACTCTGAGCTTTTTGAGTTGAACGTTCAATCTGAACGTGGATCCATTGTTGCCTGGCTTAAGCATTGAGTCTCAAGAAACAGGAGTCAACAACCTAATTAACGTGGATGTCACGGGAATTACTCCCCCTGCTCTGCAGTGATTGTCCAAGAAAGGCCAAAATTCAGTGTGTCTACTGGGGGTCTTATAGGGTGTCTATCTTTCGGTCAAAATTACTGTAGGCAGAGATGCAAGTAGAAATCCGCCGGCTGGGGTCGATCTGCCGTGAAATAACAAGAATCACGGTCTGAATAGAAGTCAATACATATAAGGCGTAGCGATGGAACAGACCTTTGTGCGTAAAACGATGAAATAAATGGGTAGTGTAAGAGAGAAAGAAAGGCGTTAAAGAGCGTAATCCAAAAGTCGTTACAGAGCATTCCTTTTTTCCAGAATTCATCGTATGCTTTCTAAATCTAAAAATATGGTCACAGTTTTTGCATTTCTTTTGAAACCTGATTTTACTTCATGTTCCACTGTAATATAATAAGTTGATCCATAGTGCTTGTTTTTCCTGAACCCAGATTGCGTTCCACTGTATGTACTGTTTTTTTTTACATCTGAAATGTTAGTCTCTTGTTCACTAGTCTCCATTATGTTCTCAAACTGAGATGTCAATGTTATTGGTCTGTAGCTCACATCATGAGCCTTCTTATCTGATTTTACTCGCAGTATTGGTAACACTACTGCTACTTTCCAGGCCTTTGGTATATTTCCTGTGTTCCATACATAGGGGTCATCCATAAAAGACGTCCACAAAATTTTGGCATTTTTTGACACTCCCCTCCCCCATGTCCACTTTTGCTTGAACCCTCCCCCCTTGTGGATGTCCGCTCCACATGGTCATGTTTAAACACAAGCTTAAATTTGTAATCACCTACCTATACTTAAACCTTAGTTTAGTTCTATACAATACAGCATTTGTATACAGATAACTCAATTTATATGAGTTACTAAATATTGCACAATACATAGTAACATACAAGTCTCAACTCAGTGTTGCGCACAACTGAAACAGTTTTAACTTAATATCTTACAGTAAGTAACAAAAAAAACCACTAAAGCTATGTAAAAATTTTAATATGCAAAAACTGTGCATATCATAATACAGTGGGTTTCCTAAGTTCAAGACACCTCCTTAACCAGCACAATAATTATTTTTATTATTAAAACAGTCAACCAAAAATGAAAGTTTTGACAATTAATGAAGCAAAGAATTATGTGACAAAACTTTATAAACAAATTAAATTTGGTCATGAAAGCATAATTTTATAAATTATAATCTTAAATTAATTGTTTATTTAAACTGATTATCTTACTGTTTCTGGGATGTCTTAAACTTTTGAAACAATGTATACTGTAGTAATATTCAGAAGGATAACTCTTTACCGCCACAATATTAATGTGAATGTTTACCATTCATTAGCAGTGAATTCAGACTGCAACCAGTCAAACAGCTGTGTACAATAACGACCCCAGTGTCAGAACTTTGTTGCAATGTATGTATCACCAACATTGTCGTCATCTGGATCAATTGTAGCTGTCTGATGCAGATTTGTATGTGAGAGTTCCCATGTGGTTTGTGAATTGGACGGCCACTTTCAACTCAAATACCCCTCCCTTCCCCCTCTCCTTTGGACGTCTTTTATGGATAGTTCAATAGAGAGTTAGTTATTTGCAATGTATTTCTGTATACCTCAGGATGTCCTATACTGAAGCTGAGTTACATTTTCTCTTTCACAACTGTTATTTCAGAGTTTAGATTTGGCCATTCCCCAACATTTTCTAACTCTTCTTTCTTTAGTTCCGTTATGAGTTTCTCATTTCTATCTGTTTCTTTCTGTCATTGTTTGCTACGATGTCACTTATTTGTCTGTCTGACTCCGCCCGTTCAGGTATTTTTTATAGTTGGTATTGCAATTCTTTTCGTATTTTCTTTCATTGCTTCAAATTTGTCACAAACACTTGTAATGGAGTGTCTGGATTAAGAGTTTCACATAACTCTTTCCAATATGCTTCATTTCACTTGTTTCATTATTTACATTTTTAAATTGTTCAAAGTTGCTTTTGTGTCCTATATCTTTCATACCTTTGCACAGCTTGTTTTCTTCGTTCGATTTTTTTCTATTCAATTGATTGTCCACCATGGAGCTGGGTTTTTCTTATGTTTTTTTTCTTTCTGGATTTATTTGTTTAGGAATTTTTAAGTTGGGTATGTGTCTGGATGAAATTCTTAGTATTTCTTCGGTAATGTTCTTCTTCTTCTTCTTGCGATCGCATCTTTGATGATTACACCGTCAGACGAGTTCTCATGATGAATTCGACTGTTGTTTGAAGTTCCTCTTTAACTTTTTTCGGTAATGTTATTTGTTAAAATATCTACACTGCACTATCATTTACTATTTTTTCTTAACTCCATTTCTATTTGGAAAGCTAACCACTTGGCTTTTATCAAGTGGAATGATGGTTTTTCTATTCCTTTGTTCAGTTTATACTCAAGTTTTTGTTATCTCTATGGGTCAGTGATCAGAGCTTGTATCTCCCATTTCACTTTGGCTACATTTGCAGTTACTATGCTGATGTCTATTGCTGAATCAGGTTGGTTTACGCATGGGTTGATTCTAGTTGCTCGCCAATTATTTATTATTATTAGTTCATTCGTATCAATAAAGTCTAGGAGTAATTTTCCTCATTTATCTATTGTGTTTCCTCCTCAGGTTTTGTGATCTGCATTGAAGTCTCCTACTATTACTGATGTATTTTTGTTGTAATTGCTTTTTTTTCTCATTTTTTGTTACACACTTGCAGTTGTAAAGCATAAGTTTTATTGTTTTTAGTACTTCCTTGTCACTGTGTGTATTAAATACTTATTCATTCAAGATTCCTATAGCTCTGATTTATCATCAGTTACCTGTAGTTGAAATTTTTCTATATATTTGTGTATGTTTCCTGTTATTGCTTTCTTTTCTAATGGGACTTATAAGTAAACAAATAATGGAAATGCAGCAAAGAAAAGACAACACAACACCAATTAGTGATGAAGTATTTAATTTTGTAGAAGGTTAAAGTATGAACAACTGATAATATATTATATGAAAACTATTATAGACGACCAAGGCAGTAAAACATATCAATATTTTTAGCTTTATAAACAATACTAATGCATTTGACAAATTTAATAAGGGGTAAATTATAAAAAATGTTACAAAGCATAGACATCTGTGTTTAAAAAAAAAAAATCCCCAGAAGACATGACACATAGATCTGTTGGTGAACATAATAAAAATAACTTGATATTCCCTGATGATACAGTCTAGATAGCAACTTGTGAACATGAGTTAAAGGAAATGCTTGATACAGAAAGTGAAAATAAAGGCCTTTGATGTAATAACAAAAAGGACATAAGCTACAATCAACTAGGAGTAAACGACTGGTCCATAATGCCATTTCACAGGAAATGGTAGTTTTAAAAATGGAAAATACATTCAAATACTGGGGCATGTTAATAAAATTGGATGGAATATGTATATTACAAGTAAAGTGTAGATTAAACTAAGTAAAAGTAGCATTCTATTTAAAATGAAAAACATGTTTTGCATCAACTCATATACATAAACACTGTTGATTTATATCAAAAGATGAAATAACTGCATATGCAAGAAGTGAAATATTGTGATGTGAATCAATGTAATTAAAATTCTGCTTACACCAGAAAATTATGGCTTATGCAGGATAAAAAAAAACAAAAATCAACTGGAATGTCATCTACATCCACATTGTTTATTTATTTTGGAAGACTAAATACTACAAAAGCAAGAAGTGAAACACTGTGATGTGACATGGCGATTAATATGACATTGTACATGTCGCTAGGAACATCATCATGTAAAACAAACAGAAACCACCACCATAAGAGCAGATGGAAGCAAGTAAGCAGGTTTCCTGCAAGACTACCAGCTTCAGTGGTGGCTCCTTGTTCCATGACATTCACAGATAAAAGAAGTGCTGCATAGCAACTGAATGGGTGGTTTTATTCAAATCAGAGTGTCACTTTTGCTTGAAATAACAAGCAGCTAATGTGAGGCAGTGCATGAGCTTAACATCATGCAAAAGAAATGTCTCCATAAACCAATGATGCAGGATCACATGAATGCTTGCATGCAGGCGTCTTGCAAGGAGGGCAGCTTCTGATACACAATGTTGTGTTATCACAGAACATAACTTTCAGCAACACAAAGAAGAAATGAACTAAAGCGTCTTCATCTCTTAACTCTTAGTATACGAGCTAATTTCATGACTACCTTTACAGATTTTGCAATAAACAATTTATTTATAAAGATAACATAAGTGTTATATATCAAAATGTGAAGAAATGAAACCCCTATATCATGCACATAACTAAATTGTTCAGTGGTTTTAAACATGCATTCACCTATAAATTTTCGCTATTGACAGGGATCGATCATCGGCCTCTCTAAGAGGCCGCTCGTATACTAAGAGTTAATGAATTTCTCCACATAAATTCATCTAGATATGAGGGTGTTCCTCGTCGAATGTACTGCTGTATAAGAGCCTCCAGTGTACCTGCCTTGCGGTCAGCACCTTCCACCAGGAAACACTTCCCTGACTCCCTCTCCACACCACCGAACACCCAGTGTCCTTCTAGCCAGGTGACTGTGATATTTTCTATGAAAATATTTGCTTTCGTCAATTTCTGCTATAATACGTTCTCCATTTTCTTTAAAGCCACCAATCTGTCATGGCCATCGCAACAGCCACTTTCTACACTCCTCACACATAAAGTTGCACCAGTCAATTACAGTGTTTCCAGCGACATGAACCTTGCGACAAATGGTGGCCTGTGGAGTAGCAGTGCACCAAAAATACATAATTAAAATAATCTAAGTGTAAGGCGACTTTTTTCAAAAAATGAATCTTTCCTAACACTAAATGTGGTGGCACAATTGATGCATTTCCATCATCAGTGCCTTGGGAATAATTGTGCATACGTGCAGGTTGCAGACGTGTTCACGTTGTAGAATTTTTTATTAAACCTCTACGGGCCAGCCACTCCAAGCACCGGAAGGGCTGCCTCACTTCATCATTCAAACTGAACGAGTTCCACATTTCCGCACGCCTGGCAGCAACACTCAAAATACTGTTCATTTGTGCAGGCATTGCGAAATGTGGACCGAGATTTAAATATGTAGTGAATAATGACGCTAAAAACTGTAGCTAAGCGTGGTAAAATCAATAAATGGAAATATTGTGTCCTAATACTGTTATGATATCTAATTACTTACACAATGTGGATGACAGATGTATACATATCACAAAAAGAAACTACAAACTTTCTGAAGCGCTGAACTTGATGAAAACAGATGTAGCGATGGAAGAATGGGTATACCGAAGAATGAATAAAGTATTAGTGCGAATGAAGGACCCTCTACACGCCCACTGAGGCATATTGGGAATATGGTTTTAGGCCCATATTTTCCTGACCATCGACACACTAGGGGTGATGTGGTCAGCATCACGCCGGCCGCCTTAACCTTCCCAGAAGTTGCTCTGGTACTCAATTCATGAGGCTGGGTCGACCATTTGCGGTCTAAAAAAATCCTATGGGAAACCATGGACCACCGAGCTAGGAAGCCAGTGAGTGCGAATAAAGCGAAAGAATAAATTAGTAGTGCGATACTTCTCAATTCGAAACCCACTTCGATACCCCAAGAAATTGTAAAGGGAGA
Source organism: Oreohelix idahoensis (assembly GCA_024509875.1). Taxonomy (NCBI): domain Eukaryota; kingdom Metazoa; phylum Mollusca; class Gastropoda; order Stylommatophora; family Oreohelicidae; genus Oreohelix; species Oreohelix idahoensis. The sequence continues at coordinate 160,773 of JAMPIV010011418.1, forward strand.
TAACTCTAAAATACCAGAGAACAGATGTCTAACAAGAAAAGACAGTAGGAGTGGTCTGCTAAAAGTCGGATAGAGGAGACAGTTATAAGAGCATGATTAGTGTCTTTGACAAAGGAGGGAAGATTCTCAACGATGGGCTGGAAAATGCTATCGAGGAAGTCAGAGATGTGTTCAGTAGGGCAGGCACAGGCTGAAACAATGGGTCTGCCAGGGTTGTCGATCTTATGAATTTTGGGGAGCGTGTAGAATACAGGCTTGCTCAAAGAACTTTCATGAATTCTAAGATGAGATGCGCTGGTGGACAGAGCCTTACTGGTGATGAGCTGTTTAATAGTGCTGTGTAAAATGCGATTGTTAGAGACAGTGGCATCGTTGGTCCTGTACAACGAGCCATTGGACAGCTGGTTTTTTCCTTTACGTAGGTACAAGTCCTTCTGTCAGACGACAATGGCTCCTCCCTTGTCAGCTGGTTTGATGACAGTGTCGTCTCTACGGCGAAGAAAGGAGAGTGCATGGGACTATTGGGACTCTGCAGAAGTGAGATTGGAATAATGCAATCTACAAGGGCAGAGCTGCTGAATGTCATGGATGGTGTTCTTGATGTACAGGTCCAGGGCGTGAGAAGCCCCAGGATAGGGTGTAAAGGGAGGTTTCGTTAAGTGAGAAAAATGTGTGAAGATGTCGGATTCACCTGAGAATGCGGAGTGCTGTCCTCCTGTCTAAAATGGAACTTCAGCCTCATGCGTCAGTGTAACCGATGAACATCCTGGAGATTATATTGGTCTGAGGTCGGACGAAGAGGAACAAAGTGTAGGCCCTTACTGACAACAGAGCGCTCTCCCTCAGAGAGCGGCAGATCTGAGGGGATGCAGAGTGGAAGCATTTTATAGTGGCGTCAGTTATGAATAAAGAGGAGGAATGATGGAGTTTTCTTGAATAGTCACGAATGCAAAGTCAAAAAATAGCGGCATGAGATCTGTCAGGGAGCTAAAGCTTGGAAGTGACAGACACGCGGAGAGAGTTGATAAAGTATTTCAGGAAGGGCATAGTGGGGAAAGAACCAGGAGAAAAGTGAATTGCCCAGATAATAAAAAATGCTGAATAAAAATGAGTGCAGGAATATAAGGTAGGAAGGAAGAGTAGAGAAATTTTTTGTGAAAATAAATAATAGGATATAAAAAAAATGCTATGCAATGAGAAAAAAGGGGAGATAGGAATGAGTCAAGGGATAAAGCATGATAGGTAGATTGAGACACGAGATAATAAAAGAGACAGTCAAGTCAAAATAAATGTATATTAAGTCGAGGAAGATGAAAAAGGGGAACTGTGGTAAATGATGGTGGAGTACATACAATGGTTAGGTAAGAACAAAAAATTGAAAAAAGGTGATTCGTTTTTTAAAACGAGGACAAAAGACAAAGAAAATAGCCAACGTTGCGCCCTCAAGGCCTTCGTCAGGGAAGGAAAGAAAGTGAGGGCTAGCTAGGACACATAAAAATCTAAATAAATGTTAAAAATAAAACCTGAGTACTTTCCTAAAGGCAGCTAAGACCTAGCACGCCTGCCAAACGGAGAGTGCGTCACAAGAAAAGGAAATTACTGCCACTTGTGGATGTAAACAGTACATACTAAGAAGCTAAAAAAAACGAAACTGAACAAGAAACTACCCAAACGTAATAATAATGAGGACTGGAGATAGAAGAGGACTGAATGAGTTGGAAATAAATAATTAATTAAAAATCAAGACAACAAAATTTTTTTATAACTATTTATGGGCGACGGAGAAACAGAAAAACTGAATAAAAGTAGAAAGGGTCAAAATAGAATAGGAGTGGAAAGGGTGACCTCAGACAAAAGTACGATGGATAAGACGTTGCTAAAGCTGGACTCGGCTAGCAGTGTCAGAGGAGCAGGATCTGATTGCAGTGACCAGGATGTCGATGGGACCATGATGGTCAGGACTATTAAAACGTATGGCAACTGGTGTGGATTTTTGCCGAGAGGTGCTGGCAGAATCTGTCCCCAAGTCATTTGCTTGTTTGGCCAATATAGGTTTTGCTGCAACATTTACATATGATTGTATAAATGACATTGCGCGACTCACACGTGAAGCTATTGATGGTAAACGACATACTTGCACGTCGTGCATCGTGTCCGACCACAGGGTAGTGTACCAAAGTGAGTGACAATCTCAGTTGGGAGACGGCTGTGAACAAGATCCTTCAGGTTCTTGTCGCGTCTATATGCCACCAAATACTTCCCGGGTCACAGAATCTGCTTGGCGGATGTGTAAGTGGCGGAAAAGGATTTTTTTGACTGCAGTGCAGTGAGGGTGATAGGTCAAGATTAATTTGGCTCTATCTGAAGTGGGTTTGTAGTGGTGTTTGAGGGCCTCCTGACGGGAGATGGAAAGATCACGTTGGAGGGCGGAGGTGAGAACACGTTCTGGATAAAGTCTGTTACGGAAGAAATCCAACATCCCATTGGCTCAGAAATGGAAGTCATCGTCGTCTTGGCACAAACGGCGGAGGCGGAGAAGTTGGGAAAATGGAAGGGAGTCACAACAAGCTCGAGGATGAGAAGAGGTATACAGAAGGTAGCTATGGGCATCTGACGGCTTGTAGTATACTGAGGTATATTAAGGCCGGAGGGCGTGATAACAGTAATGTCAAGAAAGTTGACAGATACTGTGGAGATGAGGTAGGTGAACTTGACTGCGGGGTGGAAGTGGTTGATGAAGTGGGATAAATCAGCCTCTGACATATCTGTGACACCTATGCCATCATCGATATATCTGCGATAAATCCCGGGGAAAGGACCGGAGTATTGTTGCCATATCTGATGCTCCAAATGGCCCATGAAAAGGCAGGCATAGCTAGGACCCATCTTCGTTCCCATAGCAACACCACTAATTTGGTCAAAAAACTGACCACTGAATTCAAAGGAATTTAGTTGAAGGACCAGTTCAGCAAGACGTAGAAGAGTGTCAGTGGATATGGAAGGACAAGTGCGCTGGTCAAGAAAAAACCGAAGAACTCAGAGACCATCAGGGTGGGGAATGGAGGTATACAGAGAACAGACATCTAACAAGAAAAGATGGTAGGAGGTCAGATAGAGGAGAAAGTTATAAGAGCATGATTAGTGTCTTTGACAAAGGAGGGAAAATTCTCAACGATGGGCTGGAAAATGCTATCGAGGAAGTCAGTATAATTTAAAATACAAGAACAACTGGCTTGACTTCAGCATGCACACTCACCAAAATACAACACCAACATTCTGGGGGACCATCTATAGCTATTATTTTATTTGCGTGAGTATATCCCTGTAACAGTGATATCTGATTTATGGAAAATAAAAATAATAGTTTCATTACATCACTTCATTTGTCATGATTATCCACTGTCATTACATTACTTTGTCATGATTCATAAAGTCATCTTTATTACAAAACTGATAAACGCAAGGGCTCACAAGAACAAAATATCTTCAAATATTTTTAAATATAACGAAAACTATGTTTAACACAAACTCTCTACGGTAATACAGTAGAGTGTTGATATCCGACCAACAGGCTGCACAAATATTTAAATAAGGCAGCTTCCCTGAGCACAAGTTTTTGTTACTGATCCAGTTTGGCCCTTGACTTTCAAGAATGTTGTGAGCGTCTTGATAACTGTGGGGAGAACGATGTGAAGAATAACCTAAAATCAGTTAAAACAAAATAGTAAACTATAATACCAAATGAATAAATGTTGTGCATAACTTAAACACATTACAGTATACTTAACTCGAACTCGCCAAATTAGATTTTTGTTTAACTCAAATCAATTGTGGAGAACGACATGATAATGGCAATTCTCCAATGTTATATTTGCACATACTATTGCAAGAAAGATATTAATAAACAATCAAACAAGTAGATCATGAGACCAAAGATATGTTTTATACAGAAATGTTAATGATCCTATGAGTGGCTAGAAACACTAATGAGTATGTCCTGAAAGAAGGGGACAAAAATATTACAAAGATCAGAAAGAGGCGACCAACTGTTAATGGTTACATTCAGTGAAGAGGGAAGTTGGACCATGTTGTAACAACAGGAGAAATGAGGGGGAAAGTTATACAGAATGACAAACTAAAGAATTATTATAACATAAGAAATAAATTTAGGCTTACTTTGGGATCTGTTTAAGTTGATTTTAGAAGTTGCAGCAGTTCAAACTAAGTCTTGTCCACTGGATAAGCCATCAAACGATGTGTCACACTGATGGTACTAAGAAATGTGAGGCATTCTGTAACAAAATAAAACAACATGATGGATGGATGGTTTAAATTAATGTAATTTCCTATTTCTTCTCTGCATGACAACTTTCTTAACCACATCCGGACTGACTGATTTTATGATTTTTAGTTGTAAACACAGCTGGGCCAGTTTATGTAGGCAGATTAAATGCTCCTGGCAACAGGAAGTGGCAGACAGACTTGGTAAATAACAGGCTTTCATATGTGACAAAGACAACAACCAAAAAGCTACAGACTTTCATAAATGGGTGCTTGCGTAGAATAGAGGGATTAAAATGGTATGACAAGGTTACCAACGTGGAACTGATGACAAGAACTAGACAAGTGCCAGTGGAACAAGAGATGAGAAGAAGACGATGGCGATGGATAGGACACAACTGATGAAACCTGTTGATAGCATTACAAGGCAGTCCTTGTTCTGGAACCCCCAGGGCAAGAGAGGCAGAGGCAGACCAAGAAGCACATGGAGAAGAGAGCTGGAAACAGAGGTGAAAATGATGAGAACGTGGAAAGAACATGAGATGATGGCACGTGACAGGAGGACTTGGCATGTGTTTGTTGAAGGCCTATGCTCCTTTGGGAGTGGAGGGTTATGAATGAATGAATATGTGATGTACAACATGACATACAAACAGTATTCCTAAAGATGTATAGATATAGCAGCCAAATACATTTATATACATCAGACTTAAATGTACAATAAACTTGGGATGCACCAAATATTTGATTTAGTGCCAAATAGTGCATTCAGTAAACTTTTAATATTCAGCCATATAGTACGCTGCAATCGAATATGAATAGTAAATTAAGGCCAGCCCGCATTTAAAAATTGATTAGTAGCATTAAATAGTTCCAAGATATTTGCTCCCATTTTTATAACGCTGTTAACACTTTGAAACATCAACATGTTTGTTATTGATTACTTTATAATTAAATAAAAAATGTCAGTAGACCTACTGAACACAACTTTTTATGCCAGACGTTCACTCACTTATTCGTATTCGCCTGAAATAGTTTAAAGGCCTCTATTCGTACTCGGCCGAACAGTGAAAACCACTATTCGGCATATCCCTACAATAAACAGATGTACCCACACAAAGCACAGAATAAACTAACAAGAATATTATAGGCTATAGAGAAATGTTTTTACAAAAGAATAAGTAGAACTAAACAGGCAGTTATAATTCTAAAACCAGTGTGAGAAGAGAGAAATACATACTGCATACCAGAAGTAGTCAGTTTTCAACAGGTATATTTTAATAAGTAGGAAAAATAGAAGGCTTGTGACAACAGGTAAGACTGCAGTAAAAGTTATTAAGCAAGAAAAAGAAAATAATAGGGTGTGTCTAGCAACATGCAATAACATAACATCATAACAAAGAAGATGATGGACTATTAAACACAGAAAAATGGGGGAAAATAGTCAACAACACAACAGAGAATTAACAATGCTGAGGACCATAAGTTGTAGTGAGTTGTGATTGCTCATGGCTATCATCAAAGAACACATATATAACAAGAAGAAGAAATAAAACAGGCACTTATAACATACTTTGATGATAGTCATAAGTAATCATATCTAATTACAAATGATGAAATCAACTTAAACAAGTCCCAAGGTAAGCCTAACTGTATTTCTTATGTTATAATAAAATATATGATCATATCTGAACACACCTCTACACCTCACGGTAGAAGGGGAACGACTAAGTAAGTAAGTATATCTAACACACCTCTACACCTCACGGTAGAAGGGGAACGACTAAGTAAGTAAGTATATCTGAACACACCTCTACACCTCACGGTAGAAGGGGAACGACTAAGTAAGTAAGTATATCTGAACACACCTCTACACCTCATGGTAGAAGGGGAAAGACTAAGTAAGTAAGTATATCTGAACACACCTCTACACCTCACGGTAGAAGGGGAACGACTAAGTAAGTAAGTATATCTGAACACACCTCTACACCTCACGGTAGAAGGGGAACGACTAAGTAAGTAAGTATATCTGAACACACCTCTACACCTCACGGTAGAAGGGGAACGACTAAGTAAGTAAGTATATCTGAACACACCTCTACACCTCACGGTAGAAGGGGAACGACTAAGTAAGTAAGTATATCTGAACACACCTCTACACCTCACGGTAGAAGGGGAACGACTAAGTAAGTAAGTATCATGTACCTCACGGTTGACATCTACAACGGTTGAAGGAGACTAAAGTAACCTATATGAAACACCCTCACGGTAGAAGGGGAACGACTAAGTAAGTATATCTGAACACACCTCTACACCTCACGGTAGAAGGGGAACGACTAAGTAAGTAAGTATATCTGAACACACCTCTACACCTCACGGTAGAAGGGGAACGACTAAGTAAGTAAGTATATCTGAACACTTGAACAGATCTTATAACTCAGATCTAAAGGTCTTTTATATTTGGACATGCACCCTAATATAATCGACTAGGTTGAATGGGATGTGCCTCGCCAAAATTGTATTTAAAAAAAAAAAATTATGAGAATAAAACAACATAGTGAAGACAACTGGTATTGGCTAGGTAATGTTTAAAAACAAAATTTGTATTTAACACACACACACAAAAGAAAAGATATCCTCAGAAGCACATGAAATCACAATGACCATATACCACTAAGCGTCTCAACAGCCAGTGGCTGGAAACAGCTCTGGTACTGGTCATTCAGATTTGCGCAGTGATATGTCATCACAGGGTATCAAGCAACAATGTACTAAGACAATTCACACAACACAAATGATTAAGTAATAAATCTTAAGCTTTATATTCATGTCAGGAGATGTTAAATTGACCCAGTCTTCTTATGCCATCAAACCTGTGTGTTACAATAACAATACAGATCTATTAAAATTTTTATTCAGCGTGTGCTCTAAAGTGACAGGAAACTATAAACAGCATTACAACAGGTAAATTGATGGACAAAAGTATTTTGCTCTTTGAACACTTGGGGAAATAGGGAAAGAATTGGTTGTTTGGGTCAAGATTCCCATGTACCATTTTTCTTAATTTCTTTTTTAATTTTATTATGGGCAAGAACACTGGTTGTCACTAAATGTGTTGCAGATGCTCAAAGTTTAAGATGCTGGTTTTAATTCTTCTCACATCATTGTTATGACAGTATAAATGCTTGGACATTTACACCAGACTGCAATGCACAATACACAATGCACATAAAGAACAGAATAAACAAACATAATCATAATAGGATTGAACAAAATGATTTTACAAAAGATGGTGTAGAACTAAACAGTTATAATTCTAAAACTGGGAGGGGGGAGGAAATGCTGCATATCAGAAGTAGTCAGTTTTCAACAGGCATATTTTAATAAGCAGGACAAATAGAAGGCTTGTGACAACAGGCAAGACTGCAGGAAAAAGTTACTAAGAAAGAAAAAGAAAATATAATGGTGTGACTAGTGGTATGCAATAACACACATTATGACAAAGAAGGTAATGAACCGTTCAACACAGAAGAATATAGAAAAGTTTGCAAGAGAACTTAGAAGTTGTAGTGAGACATGACGGCATATGACTATCATCAAAGTACACAAATATAACAAGAAGAAATAAAACAAGCATGTACATGGTAAACATTATTATGAAAGTAAAATAATGCAGCAAACATAATTATCAGTATTGGCTAAGTAATGTTTAAACAAAAAAATATTTAAATAAAATTGTACACAAAAATGAAACCCTCAGAGGCACAAGAAATCACAATGACCATGTACCACTAAGCGTCTCTACTACCAGTGGCAGGAACAGCTTCTGGTACTGGGTCATTAGATTTGCGCAGTGATATGTCATCACAGGGTACGTCAGTGTGGAACACTACTATTCAGTGTGGACGACTATAAAACTACTATTCAGTGTGGACGACTATAAAACTACTATTCAGTGTGGACGACTATAAAACTACTGTTCAGTGTGGACGACTATAAAACTACTGTTCAGTGTGGACGACTATAAAACTACTATTCAGTGTGGACGACTATAAAACTACTGTTCAGTGTGGACGACTATAAAACTACTATTCAGTGTGGACGACTATAAAACTACTGTTCAGTGTGGACGACTATAAAACTACTATTCAGTGTGGACGACTATAAAACTACTATTCAGTGTGGACGACTATAAAACTACTATTCAGTGTGGACGACTGTGGATGGCTATAAAACTTGTTCAGTGTAGATGGCTATAAAACTACTGTTCATTGTGGACGGCTATAAAACTACTGTTCATTGTGGACGATAATAAAGCTTGTTCAGTGTGGACGGTTATAAAACTTGTTCGGTGTGAAACGGCTATAATACTTGTTCAGTGTGGACGACTATAAAACTACTATTCAGTGTGGACGACTATAAAACTACTATTCAGTGTGGACGACTATAAAACTACTATTCAGTGTGGACGACTATAAAACTACTATTCAGTGTGGACGACTATAAAACTACTGTTCAGTGTGGACGACTATAAAACTACTGTTCAGTGTGGACGACTATAAAACTACTATTCAGTGTGGACGACTATAAAACTACTATTCAGTGTGGACGACTATAAAACTACTATTCAGTGTGGACGACTATAAAACTACTATTCAGTGTGGACGACTATAAAACTACTATTCAGTGTGGACGACTATAAAACTACTATTCAGTGTGGACGACTATAAAACTACTATTCAGTGTGGACGACTATAAAACTACTATTCAGTGTGGACGACTATAAAACTACTATTCAGTGTGGACGACTACTGAACTACTGTTCAGTGTGGACGACTATAAAACTACTATTCAGTGTGGACGACTATAAAACTACTATTCAGTGTGGACGACTATAAAACTACTATTCAGTGTGGACGACTATAAAACTACTATTCAGTGTGGACGACTATAAAACTACTATTCAGTGTGGACGACTATAAAACTACTATTCAGTGTGGACGACTATAAAACTACTATTCAGTGTGGACGACTATTCAGTGTGGACGACTATAAAACTACTATTCAGTGTGGACGACTATCAAACTACTATTCAGTGTGGACGACTATAAACTACTACTACTAAAACTACTATTCAGTGTGTACGACTATAAAACTACTATTCAGTGTGGACGACTATATGGACGACTATAAAACTACTATTCAGTGTGGACGACTATAAAACTACTATTCAGTGTGGACGACTATAAAACTACTATTCAGTGTGGACGACTATAAAACTACTATTCAGTGTGGACGACTATAAAACTACTATTCAGTGTGGACGACTATAAAACTACTATTCAGTGTGGACGGTTATAAAACTTGTTCAGTGTGGACGGTTATAAAACGTGTTCAGTGTGGCCGGCTATAAAACTTGTTCAGTGTGGACGACTATAAAACTACTATTCAGTGTGGACGACTATAAAACTACTATTCAGTGTGGACGACTATAAAACTACTATTCAGTGTGGACGACTATAAAACTACTATTCAGTGTGGACGACTATAAAACTACTATTCAGTGTGGACGACTATAAAACTACTATTCAGTGTGGACGACTATAAAACTACTATTCAGTGTGGACGACTATAAAACTACTATTCAGTGTGGACGACTATAAAACTACTATTCAGTGTGGACGACTATAAAACTACTATTCAGTGTGGACGACTATAAAACTACTATTCAGTGTGGACGACCAGTGTGGACGACTATAAAAGCTACTATTCAGTGTGGACGACTATAAAACTACTATTCAGTGTGGACGACTATAAACTACTATTCAGTGTGGACGGCAATAAAACTACTGTTCAGTGTGGACGGCAATAAAACTACTATTCAGTGTGGACGACTATAAAACTACTATTCAGTGTGGACGACTATAAAACTACTATTCAGTGTGGACGACTATAAAACTACTATTCAGTGTGGACGACTATAAAACTACTGTTCAGTGTGGACGACTATAAAACTACTATTCAGTGTGGACGACTATAAAACTACTGTTCAGTGTGGACGACAATAAAAAAATTCAGTGTGGACGACTATAAAACTACTATTCAGTGTGGACGACTATAAAACTACTGTTCAGTGTGGACGACTATAAAACTACTATTCAGTGTGGACGACTATAAAACTACTATTCAGTGTGGACGACTATAAAACTACTATTCAGTGTGGACGACTATAAAACTACTATTCAGTGTGGACGACTATAAAACTACTATTCAGTGTGGACGACTATAAAACTACTATTCAGTGTGGACGACTATAAAACTACTATTCAGTGTGGACGACTATAAAACTACTGTTCAGTGTGGACGACTATAAAACTACTGTTCAGTGTGGATGGCTATAAAACTACTGTTCAGTGTGGACGGCAATAAAACTACTGTTCAGTGTGGATGGCTATAAAACTTGTTTAGTGTGGACGGCTATAAAACTACTGTTCAGTGTGGACGACTATAAAACTACTGTTCAGTGTGGACGACTATAAAACTACTATTCAGTGTGGACGGCAATAAAAATTACTGTTCAGTTGGACGAATATAAAACTACTTGTTCAGTGTGGAGGGCCTATAAAACTATGTTCATGTGTGGACGACTATAAAAACTACTGTCAGTGTGACGACTATAAAACTACTGTTCAGTGTGGACGACTATAAAACTACTGTTCAGTGTAGACGACTATAAAACTACTATTCAGTGTGGACGACTATAAAACTACTATTCAGTGTGGACGACTATAAAACTACTATTCAGTGTGGACGACTATAAAACTACTATTCAGTGTGGATGGCTATAAAACTACTGTTCAGTGTGGACGGCAATAAAACTACTGTTCAGTGTGGACGGACTATCAAAATTTATGTTCAGTGGTGGACGACTATAAAACTACTGTTCAGTGTGGACGACTATAAGACTACTGTTCAGTGTGGACGACTATTCAAAAACTACTGTTCAGTGTGAGGGCTATAAACTACTGCTGCAATAAACACTCGTTCAGTGGGGTTGGTATAAATATTTAATGAAATGTGATGATGATCATACGGTTTAGGCCGTAGTTCATAGGTTTTTCATAGTGGGCTTTTACATTTTTCTATCACCGTTTTTACGTTTTTATTCCTTCCTGTTTATGACGTCTTACTTTTTAGTTTCTATTAAATCGTAATAACAGTTTTAAATTGAAAGCCATTCACATACAGGAGGTGATATTCGTCCAAATCACGTCTGATTAAGAGAACGAGGGCAAGACGCTGCAAACACGAGTTTATCGTAATGAAAATGTGTAATTTCCTATTTTTCAATACATTTTTCATCACCGCATCTCGTCTTACTGTTTCTATTAAATTTTACGTGATATTCCAAATCACGTGCATCATTACTTGCAAGTGTAACTTTGATATTTTCCAACCTTACGCTTTGATGAAGTGTTATCTTATAGAACTCACCTTGGTTTGTTAGACAGCTATTATCTAGCGCGGGCTATCTCAACCTGTGCGAAACGAGGATTCGTTTGACAACTTCAATCTTCTGATTAAAGAACCGGGGTCAGCACAGTTTTTATACAATAGAATTTTCAGACGGAGAGGTGTAAAATAAAGGACTTGCGGGACTAAGCCATCTGGTCCACAAAAGATTGTCTACCCGTGACGGCGCTAAGAAGCTTAGATTTGTTTGCGCGCAGAGACAATAAAGGGAATCACCATACAACAATGATACAATAGATGGAGCGTCGGCCTGTCTGGACATGGGGAAGCAAGTCAATAAAAGTAACTTTGTTATAAGGATTACATAATCTCTCTTATCGGGCGACCAATCACACGCCACGGTTGTTATAATCACGAGACATCCAGCACGGAACCCGAAGAGTTTGTTACAAGAGCCCACCAACTTTTAGCGATTGACAGGCATTGAACTTGCAAGCGAGCATGCAGATGTGGCATGGCAAGATGGAAGGCAAATTAGTGGATCAGATGGCGGAGCTACAGGAGCCGCCTAAAAATTATCAAATATTGGCTATCATGAAATATAACGACAGGTTCGATAGACGTCAAGCCGTTCTCAAACATTCGCAGTGCCTGAGTATAAGCCCTAGGTGCTAGCCTGTTCTAATATTTCAGTCTACTTTGAGTTATAATTTAATTCCGGTGAAATTTAAGTCTAAATGGGTTCTTAAGGATTTTCGCGAAAGGAAAACAAGGTCGGTGAATTTAGAAAAATTATTAAGAATTTTTTTTTCTCATTATTAGTGACTGCTTTTTTGCAATAACCTCATAGCTAAATTGCGAAAACTATTTTTTCATTGCTTTTATTTGTAAAGGGTTAGTCTATTCACAGATATTTTCCTTCACACAATTTTATGATTTTTAATGTAACAAAATAATCAACAGTTATATACTTCACCTACATCTAGATTATTAGATCATCACTACAGACTGACATGGGGACAAACGTTCATGCTCGCTATATTGAATTTTATCATATTGTGGCAGTTGGCATAAACGCGCTGATGATGATGAGGATGATGATTTGTCTACTTTTCCATACTTCTTTATTTTGGCTTGTGGTTGATCGTTATCCATATAGTGTTTGTATCACTACCCTAAGACAGTTAGGCAGTCTTTGTTTGATGATGTTAAGTTAACTTCTTTCTCACAGACGATATTACAACATTGCATAACTGACAGTCTGATTGATGATTCAATAATTTGATTAAAGATACCTCACCGCCTGACTCGCACAGTGAACATTTTTGTTGAAGTTTATTTACATACGTAAATCAGCACAGTTGGCTAAAAGTGGACATTGCCCAACCTTAACCTTATGGTTGGGCAGACTCGTACAGCAACAATGTCAATTCATATATTATTACATTGTCTTATATGTCTTGCTCTCTCGTTCACTCTTGCCTGCTTCAGTATATCTAGCTGTCTATAATTATTTATGGTGGTCATGTCTTGAAACTATACTGCTGCTGTCGAATATTGTTTTCGTCCTACTAAATCTTCCCTATGGATAACATTGTCGCTTACAAAATGCTCTCTGGTACCTTTCTTTCTGTTTCATCTTACACGTTCTTTAGGCTTACTGGGTGTATTTTAGTGAATACTGGGACTACCGCCAGGGTTGACGTTTTCCCAAGCTTGATATTACTACTCGTTAGAAAACTGCCAAATTGGTCTCTATTTTGCCTTACTGCTAAGGTATGTCGCGCCCGTTCGTTTATTTTCAGTAGTTTTTAAAAACAGTTTGTCTGCATTTCAATTTATGTATAAAATCACTTCTTTACATACGGATTATGTCTTATATGAGTGTTAGATCAACGGGGTATACAAGAAAAGTGTCAAGCGAAAGTGTTTATTCGTGGGGTATGCCAAAAAAGCATTGTATCGTCCCTGGTATTATTTATGCAGTATTCCCTCACAAGGGATCTAAGGAATTAGTAACGACACACATGATACAAAACAAAAAACAACTGTCATTTATTGTAAAACTCATGATCATTAAGGTGAAATGATTGATGCCGTCATTAAGTAATCGTCGTTCGTCCATTCGTAGTAACATTTGTAGTCTGTCTGACCCATTGACGGTAGTACGTTTTTGCTTCTTCATCCGTTCAATATATCTCTAGCAATTATATATGTATTGAATATTTCCGTGCCATTCTCACGTAACTAATCTTTTCAAATTACTGCTTTTAAACTTCATTAGACATGAATTCCTCAAAGTTTAGTACACCCCAGCGACAAGGCAGAATCATTAAGAACTCCTGATTTTTAACGGTGTATAGACCTACCCGTCCATAAAGGTGTATGCATCAACTGTATACACAACTTAAAACAGTACTTCTCCTGTCATGAATTCCTATTCATTGCACGAATTCTTCTTCTTCTTCCTCGTTCGCCCTGAAAAGGACGGTGGTTGCGCTGTGTCTGTTTACGCCTAAGCTGTGATATCTGCACCTTTCGGTCGACACATCCGACTTCTGCACGGCATTTTTTAGGACCGGGTTTGCCTTCCCATTGCGATCCGTACTTGCTCAGCCAGCCTGCACTGCTGCAGACTGTTTCCAGGACCACCACGTGGAGGTGGAGCACGGTCTTGACCAGCTCTGGTTCGCTGGTCCTGACGCAGGCAGTCAAACTATGAGTCGCTGACTGCGGTCTCTATTGCTGCGTCTTGAGGTCCCTAAATAAACGAATTGCACGAATAAACATAATCTCTCCACGGGTTTTTCGGATCACCAGCAAAACAATGCTGTTCCCGTCTTGTTTATTTCGTTTCTCCATTTTTCTCCACGTCATTGTATCAACCCCCAAAACTCCTACGTCATCTTACACAATAACATTTTTTTTGCTGCGTGCATGAATAATGCACCTAAGTGTACTATTCACACATCTTCAACTATTTTCTCCAAACTCAACTCAGCGCTCTTTGAGTTGTTGTTTTAAAAACAAGAATTTATTGTCCAACATTGGCTATGACAAACCTATTATACAACATGCAGTGGTATTTTTACTAAGTGTGCTAAAAAACAGGTCAGCAACAACCTGAAATAAGTTTAAAATCAAAGGTTGATATGTTAGAAGTGGAAAGAGATCAGGGAGAAATTAGCTGAGAAAGAGGAGAGTCGAACAATTTGACTCTTGATGAAAAACAAGATTGGCCCAGGCTCAAGCTGATATGCAGAGATTACCGGAGGTGGTAATTGTGGATAAACATAGTGAAAAATTGAAATGTATGGAGTGTGAGTCAAATGTAGCAGCACTTGAGCTTGCAAATCAAAAACTCATATGCCTCCAAGATCAACGTGAAAGGCTGACTAATAATAAGGTGGGAGCATCTGATCTTGAGAATCAAAAACTCAGAGACCTTCTGTGGTATGAATCCGTCAGAGTAAGACGTGGATACTATCGCTCCCAAGATTTGAAGTTATATAGTTCCTCTACGTGGCATAAGAAATTGAGAATGGACTCCACTAAATATTAAAGAAGATGCCACTTTTAAGTATGCAAGTTCAATGATTTTCTGCAGAGGAATTTTACGGGAGTGATCAAAATTAATCTCCAAATTTCTGAGTTATCGCTACTTTAGGTGTTAATCCTGTTTAGGCACTCTCTCTTATATAAGCGAGATATGTGACGATATACCATGGACTGTAGAGAGCCTGCCATAATTGTGATTATAATTAGTATGTAACTACATTTTATCATGAACTGTATTTCTACGTGTAATTAAACCTTCTGTTTTATGTGGACCCATCCTACGATTGATCATTGTCAACGTTATATGCCATTGAATAAACTTCCTTGACCCTCATAACATTCACTTACGTATTAGCACGATACCGCCAACATATTTGTACACACCAAAACCCCAACGTACTCAGCGAGAAAATGGTGTGACAACTATGATACTTCTCTGGTGACTTGAGTATGTACATCATAAGAACGTTGACCTTCCAAGTCAAGGTTATGACTTTGACCTAACGGTCGATTGATTGAGCATGTAACAAATGTCAATGTTCCAAAAAAAACACGGCAATCAATTGAGCTTAAAATATCTTAATTTTCCAGAACGGGAAAGTAACATTATACTGGCCACCATGTTTAAGGTGTGTCCGCCCGTTCGTTAACTTCAGTATATTAAAAGAGTTTGTCTGGCAATTCAATTTATGTATAAAATCAACTCTTCCAAGATTTGTCTATAATGAGTGTTAGATCAAAAGTATACAAGAAAAGTGTGCATGCGAATGTTTTATTCGTGGGTATGCCAAAAAAGCATTGTTATCGTCCCTGTATTATTTATGCAGTGTTTTCCTCACAAGGGATAAGGAATTAGTAACGACACAGATAGGCCCCAACAGCTCACAAGTATCTAGGTATGAAGCCAATGCTGGTCCGTTAAACAAAACAACAGCATTTATTGAAAAATCATGATCAAGGTGAAATTATGAGCCGTCATTAGTAATGTCGTTTCCGTCCATTCGTAACATAGTCTTCTACCCATTGACGGTAGTACGTTTTTTGCTTCTTCCTCCTAATACATCTTTAAGAACATATTGTATATGAATTGAATATTTCCGTGCCATTCTCACCTAACTTCTTCTCAAATTCCTTTAAACTTCATTATCATGAATTCCTCAAAGTTAGTATACCCCAGCGACAAGGCAGGATCATTAAGAACTCCATTTTTACGATGTATACACCTACCCGTCCATAAAGGTGTATGCCTCAACTTATACACTTAAAACAGTACTTACCTCCTGTCGTGTATTACCTATTCATTGCACGAATAAACATAATTCTCTTACGATTTTTCAAGATCACCACAAAAACAATGCTAGTCCCCGTGCTTGTTTATTTCTGTTTCTCAATTTTTTCTCCATGTCATTGTATCAACGCCCCAAAACTCCTATGTCATCTTACACAATAACATTTTTTTTTTGCTGCGCGTGCATGAATAATGCACCTAAGTGTACTATTCACACACTTTTTCATACTATTTTCCCCAAAACTAAACTCAGCGCTCTTTTATGCGCATCAACAAATGTTGTAAAAAACCATACGCCAACACCTACCAATAATAGACTCTCAACTGTTCAAAAAACATCTACCTGGTTCAATTTGAAAAAACACCACATTTCTGAAAATGGCAACCAACTGTCTCATGTCCTCAGAATAGCTCACAAAAACTGTCAATGGTGACATTAGAGGCGATCGAGCGTCTGAATGATTAGAGTTATAAACTTTTTCTGTCACAACAGAAGCAACACCCAAACTCATTTGGGCTTATCACTCGATGATAACTCTCGATTTTCGCCAGCTACTTATAAAATACTATATTTACCAGACACACACTTAGGAGAGAGCCTTTTTTTTTTTCATTTGTTTTTGCTAGTTGGTTGGTTTTTAGGGACTTATCCTTCACTGCACACACGGACAACGCCCATCAGTGCTCCGAATCTCCTCCCTTTAGATCCACACAAGGAGGATCTCAGCGCAGTGCACGAACTCCGTAGCACCGGCCGCCGAGAAAATCCAAATATGTGGTTTATAATGTAAAGGATAATCACACATTCTATAATATATTTTTGTAGGTGGGTATGTTTTCCTAATTTTTAATTTTGCCAGGGGCAGCGGCCTGATTAGCCTACCTCTTTACGAATTTCCAACTGCCGTGGGAATTTTAACGTGCGGCTACTTTGCACAAGGGGACCTAACTATTTTTTCACCTCTTATCCGAGAAGGCTAGGCTTCTCACTACCCATGAATCCCAGTGGGGGAGTTGTGATGTAATTAGGACCACTGGTTCTGAAAACAATATTCAATAAATTAAATAATCCCTCAACTTGGATGTTCGAACCGGTAACCTCTTGAAATACGAGGCGGAGGGGGACGCCATACCTCTGAGCCACTCCGACCCCAGAGGAGCTCGTTCTCAAAGCTGATGACTGGGGACTATATTTCGAAACCCGATTACAACGATAAACTATTTCCAAACATTCTAGAACAAAACAGTTCACTCGAAATATGAATTTCCAGTGCGTGCTTATTTACTATCGCGTAGCCGACCTCACTTTAAAAAACAGAAACTCCAAACTTGACTTAACATTATTATTCCCAATCAAGATCGGTCGTACTAAATTACGGTGATCAAGACTGTGGCGAACTTCTAAATACAATATCTAGAAATTAGAATATAACAGTAGTAGTGCATTCAAGTCAAGATAGGATAAGTACTACAAATTTTTATTGTTGGCGTCGCACTACGCCTTCAGCTTATAAATGATAAACGCTCCTTAGCCCGAACCAAAAAGGGTACACCAATTTTTCAAATTCGTCCTTGAGACAAACGAAGACGAATACTAGTTTTCCTAGGTCAACTAAGTATGTGCCTAAATACATTGTAGAAGGGAGGGGCACGGATAGATAACCAACGCAAATCACGTCTCACAATTGTTTCTAAAAAAAATAAAACTAAACTTGCTAGTATTTGCCCTAAGGCGGTTTCAAATTACGATGTAAACAAGAAGAGGAAAAAAGTGGACACTACGGTCATGAAAACACGCCTAGCTCTTATTGCGAATGACAATAAACTCTCGTAATCAGCTTGAAAGTAACATGGTAAAAGAATTGAACAAGAGGTAGTTTTAAAAAATCAACAACTAACATGGAAAAAAATATGGAATATTGCACGAAGCCACGTAGCCCCATAATAATCATATATTCTTGTACCTGTGGCCTTGCTGACTAAGAATATGTTATCAATTACATAAATAGTCCATTAGATAATCAAATATTGGGGATAATACATAGAGAATCGGAGATACTGTCAGGTCAAGTCATGTCCCTGTTTAGATTGGATAGCATATTTTTTTTGGGGAGAAAAAATTAATGTAGAGTGAGAGAAAGGCTAAGATAGTACAATGGAAAGGGATTGGAATGTAAATTTGTAAGGAAGCCGTAATATTATTGGCTGACCTAAATATACAAATCTAGTTGGTAATAGTAACGCATAGGGTTTTGATAGTTTTTTTTAAAGATTTAATTCAAAAAAAGAGATGCTTGGTCTCATTGGCCAAAGCATTTTTACATGATAGAAATGAGTAGGATGCTCGCTGCCATTTTTCAAAATATTCATGAGGAGCAAGCAGTCGATGAGCAGCACTTGTGCTTTTTTTATTAATAATACTACCATCCGAAAGCAGTCCGAAAAGAGGCAGTGATGAAAGTGTGCTATATTCTATTGCCTAATGCATCGTTACTTGTTTATATTTCCTTGATATGTTGTAAGATTGAGTTTATTGACTTTTTAATTAACAAAGGGTTGTGTTTAAGAAAAGGCCATGAAAAAAGATTGTAATTAAATGGTTCCATAACAGACTTAGGCATGGCCTAGATGTTGATCCATCATATAAGGGACTATCTAGAAGTTTAAAACTACAGGACTATATATATGATGGTCATACAGGAACATTACACCTATCTTATTGCATGGAAAAGATTATTGCAGGAATGACAGAGGCGTAGCATCCATTAGAGAAGAGAAAAGAAAACTGGTAAAATTTGTTCCATCAAACAAAAGGGGAGAAGCAGGGTTGTCAAAGAGAGCTGACCATGTTCTTTTGTAATTCATATATGTTTACATGTAAATTGGGAGAAATTAGTCTGATATTCAGACAGAACCATAACTTGCATCGACAGGGGTTCCTGCTGGCACTTGTCTGGTGCTAGTACTCGATCAGTGAAGAAGTCTGCAAGATTTCAAAGAGTCTCTGGCACCTACGTGTATTAAAGAAGTCAAGACCAGAGGAGACTGAAGTGTTTGGCCAAACCGACTACAACTGCGGCTTATTCCAGGAACCAGATAAGTGATATATCTGGCCTGGGACAAATTATCACCATTTGAGAATAATCTCCTGTGCTTACACAAACATTCCTCCTAAAGAAATAAAATAAACAATCATAGTGATACAAAAGACAGTGGGATGATGAAAATCCTCAACCTTCCCTGTACCAGTATTTAAATAGAGTAAACAACATCAAAGTGAAAAATTGTAACAATGTACTATGGACATATTGTCTGTTGCATGTAAAAATCTTTATATATATTTGTAAATATATCTATCCATCTAAATTGATTCTCATTTGAACTGTAGTCCTGACCAAAACAACTTTAGGCGCAGGACCAATAAAGTTTAACAAAAAATATTTTAAATATAAAATTTAACAGCTGGAGTTAGTTGAGTTTATCATAGTACTTAGTATATGTTTGTATATGTTTTTGTATTGAGATTCTTTTACAACACTCTTACAATACCCTAAACACTTTATGTAGCTTTCAGTCACGCTAGTCAAAAAGAATGTAACTTCGAGTGAGATCGTAAGGTGGTAACAAGAAAGGTACTCTGTAATACAGTTGTTCATTGTTTACCCCAGAGACCTTCACAGTTAATCTCACTCAAGTACAACTATACGCACACCATTCTTCTTAACATCAAAACCCACCACATATATTGGGGTCTCTAAGTCCGAGATTTGAACTTGGCATAGTTAGATAAATGTTTGAAATAGGAATCTCATACAGCATATATTGACTAACTCCAGGAATAAAAATTAGCAGTAGAAACACCCGCTAAGAAGATAAAAATAATTAAAAGGAGATTACAGTGATAAGTTGTCACAGCCAGTAGTAATTAGTTAATTATAGTTAGTATTTATTTTAGTTAAGTTTAAGATTGTCTTAGAACCTTATTAGACCTGCTTGAGTTAGAATGGCTGATTTGGCCAAGTTCAGATCTGCCGCTGTGCAGACTGCTAGAGAGATGGGCATGGATGGACCAGAGCTGGTCCAATATGTAACTTCAGAGGTGGACAAATTTATTGCCCGAGAAGATAAAAGATTAGAGAAAGAAGCAGAAAGAAAGTTAGAGGCGGAAAAAGAAATTAGGAGGCTGCAGATTGAGGCTGACAAGGAGGCTAGGGCATTGGAGGCAGATAGGGAGGCAGAGATTAAAAGGCTCCAGTATGAAGAGAAGAAGTTGGAGGCCGAAGAAAAGAGACGGGCTGCTGAAAGGGAAGCAGAGGAAAAGAGACAGACTGCTGAAAGGGAATACAAGCGATTGGCTGCAGAGAAAGAAGCAGAAGATAAGAGATTGAGAGAGAGAGGTGGAGCCTCAAGTTATCCCAGGGGCTTAGGGGAACAGCTTATGAAGTTTTTGCCAAAATGAGCAGAGATGACCAAGACAATTACGACATGCTAAAGCAGGCTCTTTTGTTAAGATATGAAAAAATGGATAATTTTATAGAAACAAATTTAGGAATGCCAAACTACTGTCGGGTGAGACCTATCACCAGTTCTCTGCACGGTTAGAGACCTATTTGGAGAAATGGACTGCTCTGGGGAAACCCAAGATCTTAACGAAATGATTCTGATTGAGCAATTAAGAGAGTCCATGGCTCCAGACCTGAGAAAGTTTCTCATGGAACAAGGTGCAGAGAGGCTGGGTGAGCTACTCAATGTCGCTGAGAGGTATCAGGCAGCCCAAGCAGAAGTAGTTGGCAATAAAAAGAAACAGGTAGACAATTTTAAGGCACCACAAAACTTTAATAGGTTTGACCATAGAGAACAGAACAAAGGTAAGCAACAGTTTGATAGGCCACACAATGACTATAAAAATAAAACCCCACAATTCAATGAAAGGAAATATGATGAAAGAAAACCTTTTAACCAAGGAAAGAAGTGGTGTAAAAAGTGTCAGATGAACAACCATAACACCGACAATTGTAGAAGGAAACCTCCTAATTTCGTTGCAATGAAAATGGGGAGAAAGGGAGTAAAGGTCAACTCTACTGAACAACAGGAACTTTACCACCCCCAGTGTGTGAAGATGTAACATGCAATGGAGTCACCATAAGGTGTTTGTATAATACTGGATTAGATTATGATTCAGTTGTGAGTTCTCACCTGGTGCAGGCAGATCAATACACCACAGAAACAGTGGAGATTCAAGCTGCAACCAAGGACGTAGCGACCATGACACTTCCCGTCGCCAGGATAAATGTGAAAACGCGATATGTGGAAGGAATCATAAAAGCAGCAGTGATAAATGAACCAATCTACCCTCTGATATTGGGGTGTAGATATGTCTTCTTGGGGAATCCCAAGAGACCTGTGATCATGGCAACAGTGCAGACCAGATCACAGTCTAAAAAGGAGGAGGAGGATAATCCAATAAATACCCATCCAGATGAGATGAGGAAAGCGCAGGCGGAGGATAAGACCCTAAAGCCTTGTTTTAAGAAATTGCCCAAATGTCATACACCTCCAGGCAAGGGAGACTTCTATATGAAGAACAAATTGATTTATACGAAGGCTGGAACTGGATCCCATGGTCACGGACAGCTGGTCATTCCCATTTCATATAGGAATAAAGTGTTGGAACTAGGGCATGCGATTCCCTTCAGTGGTCATATGGGGATCAGCGCAACAGGACAGCGTATAGCTTGTCATTATTTCTGGCCAGGAATAACTGAAGACATAAAGAGATATGTAAAATCCTGTCCAGAATGCCAACGGGTAGCTCCAAAGCATAGGACTGCTCCAGCAACTCTAGGGGAAATGCCCATAGTGGGAACACCTTTTGAAAGAGTTGCCGTGGACATTGTGGGACCTCTCACTCGGACCAAGAGGAGGAACAGTTACATTCTGACTCTGATGGACACTTGTTATATGTGGGGAGAGGCGGTAGCCCTGTCATCAATCGATTGGAAGCATGTGGCAGAGGCATTACTCACAATCTTCACCAGGTTAGGCTTTCCCAACCAAATTTTGACTGATAATGGCTCTCAGTTCAAAGGGAAACTAACTGAAGAAGTATTCAGGATCTTTCAAGCCAGAGAATTAGCTGTGGGAGAAAAGGTGCTCCTTCTACTGCCCGGCAGCCATAATAAATTACAAATTGGATGGCAAGGTCCATATACAGTTCTAGAGAAGGTGTCTAGAACAAATTATAAGATAGATAAGAAGGGGAAAGAGAAAATCTATCATGTGAATCTCCTGAAAAAATATCTGGACAGGGAAAACCAGGAGGAGACACACCTACTGACCTTGTCTGTTGCAATGGAAATGAAAAAGGAACCACTCACCTCTTATGAATATCCTTTACACCCTTGTGAGACCGCTGCACAGGTAAAAATCAGTACACACTTAACGAAAACTCAGAGGGAGAGAGTTCAACAGATTCTGGATGATCATACAGATGTGTTAACGGACCGACCGGGGCATACAAATTTATTAGAATATGATATGAAACTCATAGACCCAACACTAATCTGTATGAGAGCCTATTCAATTCCGTTCGCTAAGGAAAAAGCTTTGAAGGAGGAGATAGATTATCTTTTGAGAGAAAGGATTATCTCGCACAGTGAATCTCCTTACAGCTCCAGTGTGGTTCTGTTAAGAAAATCCTCTGGAGAACACAGACTGTGTATAGATTACAGGAAACTGAATGCTGTCACAGAAGGTCAGGTGGATCCATTACCTGATACAAATCAGCTGTTTGCCAGGCTGAATAAAGCTAAATATTTCTCTAAAGTGGATCTGAGCAAAGGCTACTATCAGATTCCAGTAAAGCCGGAGGTTAGACCTTATTTAGCCTTTAGCACCTCGGAAGGACATTATGAATTTAACATGTTGCCATTCAGGCTGAAAAATGCACCGAGTGTGTTTTCGAGGATGATGAGAAAGTTACTGGATCCCCTGAATAATCCATGCATCACCAACTTCATGGATGATATTCTCATAGCGACTGAAACATTTGAGGAACACATTAACTCTCAGGATATGTTGTTTAATCGACTTAAAGAGACAAATTTGACCGCTAGACCGACAAAATGCTGTGTTGGATGTAAAGAGCTGGAATTCTTGGGACACACAGTACATCAGGGAAACATGGTCCCTGACCCCAAGAACCTGGAGAAGTTGAAAAGAGCACCAAGACCACAGACAAAAAAAGATGTGCGATCTTTTGTCTCATTATGTGGTTTCTACCAAAAGTATATTAAAAACTTTAACTCCATATGTGCTCCATTGACTGATTTAACGCGCAAAGGAAATCCTGATAGAATTACTTGGTCAGCGCAGTGTGAATTAGCCTACCAAGAGTTGAAGGAAAAGCTCACAAGCAGGTCTATTTTGAAATTACCTGACTTGAGCCAAGAATTCATTGTGAGAACTTATGCTAGTAATATAGGTTTGGGTGCAGCTCTATTAAAAAGTTAGTTGCTTATCCTTTACAGGACGTGGCAATCAACCCCAGCTTTTATTAGCTGTTTGTGATTTTTCTAGGCAATTTTTTCATTCAGTAGTTTGCCATTGCTTTCTGAACGGTACGGCGCTTATACCATTGTTAAAAATCCACACAAAGCGATTTGCTTCCAAACCGCCTGCAGCAGGTTTCGAACCTGGTATATCTGGATTATGAAACTGCGTTCATATCCATTAGGCCACAGACGCCGACGCAGCTCTATTACAAAGGTCAAATTCACTTGATGGGGAATTAACCCCAGTTGCTTATGCTAGCCGTAAGTTGAATTCAGCAGAACAAAAATATTCAACAAGTGAAAAAGAATGTTTAGCTGTCATATGGGCTATAAAAAAGTTCCAGATTTATCTTTATGGTAAATCATTTAAGATCCAAACAGATCATAAACCACTCGTGGGTCTGACACAAGCAAGGCATGAAAATGCTAGATTATTACGTTGGTCGTTGCTCCTACAGCCAGACCAGTTTACCATAGAATATATTCCAGGCAAAACCAATATGGGTGCAGATTTTTTAAGTAGACATCCGTACGACGAACATCAGAGTAGTCACCAGACATAGGTAGTAAATTTATCTATGTGTATTTAGAAGTAGGAACTGACATATGATAGTCTGTTCTAAGTGGGGAGATATGTGGCGAACTTCTAAATACAATATCTAAATTAGAATATAACAGTATAGTGCATCAACTCAAAGATAGGATAGGACTACAAATTTTTATTGTTGGCGTCGCCTACGCCTTCAGCTTATAAATTGATAACGCCTTAGCCGAACCAAAAAGCTACCCAATTTTTCAAATTCGTCCTTGAGACAAACGTAACACTTTCCTAGGTCAACTAAGTATGTGCCTAAATACATTGTAGAAGGGAGGGGCACGGATAGATAACCAACGCAAATCACGTCTCACAATTGTTTCTAAAAATAAAACTAACTTGCTAGTATTGCCCTTAGGCGGTTTCAAATTACGATGTAAACGTGAGAAAAAAAGTGGACACTACGGTCATGAAAACACGCTTAGCTCTTATTGCGAATGACATAAACTCTCGTAATCAGCTTGAAAGTACATGGGAAAAGAATTGAACAGGAAGTAGTTTAAAAATCAACAACTAACATGGAAAAAAAATGGAATATTGAACCACGCCACGTAGCCCCATAAAAATCATATATTCGTGTACCTGTGGCTTTGCTGACTAAGAATATGTTATCAATTACATAAATAGTCCATTAGATAATCAAATCATCATCATGTGACGTATTCTTTCCAGAACGTTGTCTCCATTACAGCTGCTCTGAACGCATCACGATTCTGGGCAAGTCGACCTGCATCAGCCAAGGACAAGTTCAGACACTCTGTGATGTCCTGGGTCCGGAAAAGACGATGGTCATATATCGGTCATGTCCTACGAATGCAAAACAACAGAATACCACTACAGGCGCTCACTTGGGTTCCTGAGGGTAAGAGGAAAAAAGGAAGACCAAAAGAAACACTCAGAAGAACAATAATAAGAGAAGGAAGAACGTTTGGCCTAAATAATGTGCAAGAGCTAAGAGGAGTGGCGTCACAACGAACAACCTGGAGAGCACTGGTTTCTGCCTTATGCGCCGTGTTTGGTGCTTAAAGAATTTATTATTATTATTTAGGAGCCAATGTTCCTGTACGTTTAGTGAGTGCAGTACTTCTCTGTTGGTCTTTTTTTCTGTCCAGGGTATTCTCAACATCCTTCTGTAGCATTTCATTTCGAATGATGTAATCTTTTTTTGCAACTGTTTTATTGAGTGTCCAAGTCTCGCAGCCGTATGTTGCCACTGGGAATATACATGCTCTGATCAGTTGTAACTTTGTTTCTTTGCTTGTGCCTTGCCATAGGTTTTTCATCTGTATTAGTTTATGTGAAGCAATTGCAAGTCTTCTTTTAATTTCTACTGCACAGTCGCCAGAGCTGTTGATGATTGATCCTAAGTATTCGAATTCATTAACATTTTCCAGTTCTTCGTTATCAATTTCAATTTCTGGTTTGGTCTTTACTTTGTCTGTTGTCAATACTTTGGTCTTCTTGGTGTTTAGGTATAGATTCTGGGCCTCGCTGTGTTTTTTGGTGGACAGAAGTAATTGTTCAAGTCCTTCTGGGTTGGTCGACAGGAGGACTGTGTCGTCAGCATATCTGATTTCCGGGATCTGGTACCCGCCGATGTTAAATGAGTCAAACTCTGTGTGTTCTTGGTCATCTCTTACATTTCTCATGATATTCTCGGCATAAATGTTAAACAGGTAAGGGGAAAGGGTACAGCCTTGTCTTACTCCTTTCTGTACTTCAAACCATTCTGATGTTTCGCCCTCTATTCTTACGGCTGCCTGTTGTTCTTGGTACAGCAGTGCGATGAGTTGTATAAGGTGGTTTGGAAATCCCATATTTTTCATAATAGCCCATAACTGCTGATGTTGTACACAATCGAAAGCTTTGGTGTAATCAATGAAACAAGTATGTAGGTCAACGTTGAATTCTCTACACTTTTCTATGATGATCCTCATGTTGAATATATGATCTCTAGTGCCTCTACCTGGTCGAAAACCCGCCTGTACTTCGTTTATTTCTGTTCCTAGCTTTTGTTGCATCCTTTTCATTATGATTTGTAATAGTATTTTGCTGGCATGGCTTATAAGAGCTATAGTTCTGTAGTTTGTGCACAGTTTCAGGTTGCCCTTTTTTGGCAAGGGTATGTAAATTGATCTTTTCCATTCCTTGGGCCAAATTCCGCTTTGCCAGATCTTGCAGCATAATGCATGGTATATACGAGTGCTGCCTTCTCCTCCTGCTGTATCATTTTAGCTGTTATTTCATCACAACCAGGAGATTTCCCACTTTTTAAGTGTTTGATTGCGTTCCGGACTTCCTCTATGGTAGGTTCTGGTTCACGTTCCGCTTCATTCATGACGTTGTTATCTGCCGCTTTGTTTATTTCCGTATACATTTCTTGACAGTACTCCTTCCATCTGTTCAGAATATCTTTACGTTCTGTTAGAGTGTCGCCTTTCTTGTCGTTTATTGCTCGAGGTGATGATTTAAAGTTGCTGTTCTTCAATGTTCTTACTTCAGAAAACATATTCTTACTCAATCCCTGTTCGCGCATTTCCTCTATTTTCCTGCAGGTGTCGTTTATGTATTGTTGTTTGTCTTGTCTGACTCGTTTTTTAATCTGCTTTGTGTATTCCTGATTTTCTGTATCTTTTTTGGACTTCATTTTTCTTCTCTCTACCACCAACTTCAGTGTTTCGTCTGAGATGTATTCTCGTCTCTTTATACTTCTTTTAGGAATTAACCTCTGTGCATTTGTAATATAAACATCTCTGATGTTATTGGCAAGTTCATCTGGTGTCATTTCCTCCTGTACTGCCATAAGAATGTCAAATTTGTTCTGAATATCGATACTATACTCTTCTGGTATGGCGCTTGTGTCATAACGTATTACTTTGTCGCTTGTAACGACTTTTTTCAATTTGATCTTGAAGTTTGCAGCAAGAAGTTCATGGTCGGAGTCACAGTCTGCTCCTGGGAGCGTCTTGATGGATGAGATACAAGATCGCCACCTTTGTTGTATTAAGATGTAATCTATTTGGTTCTTGCTTTTTCCGTCCGGTGACGTCCATGTATATAGTCTTCTAGGGTGTTGCATAAAAAGAGTATTTGTGATGACTAGGTTGTTTTCTAGGCAGAAGGTTGTCAAGCGTTCTCCTCTCTCATTTCTCTGACCCAATCCATAAATTATAATACATAGAGAATCGGAGATACTGTCAGGTCAAGTCATGTCTGCTTAGATTGGATAGCATATTTTTGGGGGGAAAAAATTAGGTGAGAGAAAGGCTAAGATAGTACAACGAAAGGGATTGGATGAAATTTGAAGGAAGCCGTAATATTATTGGCTGACCTAAATATACAAATCTAGTTGGTAATAGTAACGCATAGGGTTTTGATAGTTTTTTTTTTTAAAGAATTCATTCAAAAAAAGAGATGCTTGGTCTCATTGGCCAAAGCTTTTTAACATGATAGGAATAGTAGGATGCTCGCTGCCATTTTTTCAAAATATTCAGAAGAGCAGGCAGCGATGAACAGACTTGTGGTTTTTTATTAATAATACTACCATCCGAAAGCAGTCTGAACAGAGGCAGTGATGAAAGTGCGCTATATTCTATTGCCTAATTCATCGTTACTTGTTTATATTTCTTTGATAAGTGGTAAGATTGAGTTTATTGACTTTTTAATTAACAAAGGGTTGTGTTTAAGAAAAGGCCATGAAAAAAGATTGTAATTAAATGGTTCCATAACAGACTTAGGCATGGCCTAGATGTTGATCCATCATATAAGGGACTATCTAGAAGTTTAAAACTACAGTTTATGCCAGGAACGATGAAAGGTCGTCGACGTTCAAGTTGAAAATGGGTAGTTTAAAGTTGTAGAAGTGTTTAGGCTGGCTGGATGATGATCCATTTTGTGCGTTATTATTCTGGTTTGCATCAGCATTTTGTGCTTGTAATCTTGCTGTCTCCAATTTAATACGCGCCAATTCCATTTCTTGTTGAAAAATAATTTCCTCTCGTTTCAATTTATTCTCTTCTTCCTGCCTGGAGATTGCTCTTTGCTCTTCTCTTTCACGTTGAGCAATCTCTCTCAACCTATTTTCCTTGGCAATTTGCTTCATCTCAAGTTCTGCTTCCTCTTTCTTTAATGCTGCCTTTTGTTCCTCTTCCTCTTTCTTTAATGCTGCCTTTTGTTCCTCTTCCTCTTTCTTTAATGCAGCCTTTTTCTCTTCTTCGACCTATAGCACTGACCGAAGCAACGGGAAAGATAAGTCTAGCTGTTTAAATTGTATATATATGATGGTCATACAGGAACATTACACCTATCTTATTGCATGGAAACGATTATTGCAGGAATGACAGAGGCGTAGCATCCATTAGGG
This sequence comes from Oreohelix idahoensis, assembly GCA_024509875.1. NCBI lineage: Eukaryota > Metazoa > Mollusca > Gastropoda > Stylommatophora > Oreohelicidae > Oreohelix > Oreohelix idahoensis. The sequence continues at coordinate 189,884 of JAMPIV010011418.1, forward strand.
AAGAGAAAAGAAAACTGGTAAAATTTGTTCCATCAAACAAAAGGGGAGAAGCAGGGTTGTCAAAGAGAGCTGACCATGTTCTTTTGTAATTCATATATGTTTACATGTAAATTGGGAGGAATTAGTTTGATATTCAGACAGAACCATAACATGCATCGACAGGGGTTCCTGCTGGCACTTGTCTGGTGCTAGTACTCGATCAGTGAAGAAGTCTGCAAGATTTCAAAGAGTCTCTGGCACCTACTTGTATTAAAGAAGTCAAGAGCAGAGGAGACTGAAGTGTTTGGCCAAACCGACTACAACTGCGGCTTATTCCAGGAACCAGATAAGTGATATATCTGGCCTGGGACAAATTATCACCATTTGAGAATAATCTCCTGTGCTTACACAAACATTCCTCCTAAAGAAATAAAATTATCAATCATAGTGATACAAAAGACAGTGGGATGATGAAAATCCTCAACCTTCCCAGTACCAGTATTTAAATAAAGTAAACAACATCAAAGTGAACTATTGTAACAATGTACTATGGACATATTGTCTGTTGCATGTAAAAATCTTTATATATATTTGTAAATATATCTATCCATCTAAAGTGATTCTCATTTGAAGTGTAGTCCTGACCAAAACAACTTTAGGCGCAGGACCAATAAAGTTTAACAAAAAATATTTTAAATATAAAATTTAACAGCTGGAGTTAGTTGAGTTTATCATAGTACTTAGTATATGTTTGTATATGTTTTTGTATTGAGATTCTTTTACAACACTCTTACAATACCCTAGACACTTTATGTAGCGTTCAGTCACGCTAGTCAAAAAGAATATAACTTCGAGTGAGATCGTAAGGTGGTAACAAGAAAGGTACTCTGTAATACAGTTGTTCATTGTTTACCTCAGAGACCTTCGCAGTTGATCTCACTCAAGTACAACTATACGCACACCATTCTTCTTAACATCAAAACCCACCACAAGGACGTCACCTTATTTTTTGTCCCCCACTTCAATGTATTATGGATTATTACCCTTTGATTGTCTGTTATTTTCCTCATAAATGTCGTACCAACTACGCTACCTGTTACAATGTGCGCTTCATCATACAGTCAAGTATAAGAATTAACACCATAGTAATCAGTTATAAAGAATCGATATTAAGGAAAAAGATAAAAAGAAAGTCAACTATTGATATTAGATTTGATAATTATAAACCACTTTCTGCCTTCAGTCCTGAAGAAATCTGAGTCTGCACGCTAAGTGTTTGGCGTTTATCCGGAGAGAAGCTAGGAAAGCCTACTTCCCGACAGCAGAATTTACAAGATAGGACATCATGCATTTCATGAGCTACAAGGAAAGAAATCCACGACCTTGTTTGTATACGTTGGTTGCGCGGTATGTTATTCATCTGTTTATCAAGTGCTCACAGTTTGATTGGCATATAGCTATAGATCAAGTTCAACTCACTCAAAAGCTTATAGCCTGAACCATGTTCAGCTACTCAATTTCTTCAGTGCACGACGACAATTCTTTGAATCGAAGTTTCATAGACGAAACACACTTGTCACCAGAAGATCATTTCACGAAGAGCTCCAGTCTAATCAAAGCGCTTTCAAGATCAGACAGCAGTCAGTTTTCTGAGACAAACGTGAATAGGTTGTCGACACTAGAAAGATTTCTAAGCGTTGGGGAAAATTACATCTTACAAGTTCTCAATATTACACGTGCAAGAGTTTTAGTAATAATTACTCGTCTTGGAGATAACCCACACGGTGGAACAGAATTCTACATTGGACATCCGGTGCATACCTGTGTATAATCATACAGTGGAGGAAATTTGAAAGACTAGTAGAAAGTGTCCCAACGGGCTGATCACCCGTTTGCCAGTCACTTTGATTACGGAAACAACGACAAACGGATTGATTTGTCGTTGCCCTAAAGACGCCATTAGGCGTGATGGGAACAACGGCAATGAAAATCTATTCGCTGTTGCCCTTAAGACGCCACTAGGCGTAATGGCCACTGACTGCTTTGCCGGTCGTTGGCTAAGGACGGAAGAAGAAGAAGAAGAAGTAGAAAGTGTAGATTTGTCATCAGAGTAGTAACACGTAATATATCCCATCATCATTTCACTATTTACCTAGTTTCATTATCATATTTAATTAACCACATTTTTACATTTCATCCATGTGCCAATGGTCAATCACCACCATCTTTTTTACTCTCTAGTAACCACGTATGTGTATATATTTAATGAATAAACTGTTTAGCCGCGTTTATCATTACTTGGCTATTTAATGTATCTCTCGTGCTGTCCGTGTTAAGTATTTACATATAGGTAAAATCCTTCATGTGGGAGGTTGGGAGCTCTTTCTTTTTCGAGATTTTGAGGAAAGAAGTAATGTCGTAGGGATAAAGAAAACATCCTATGATTTGTTAGAAACCACTCTCTAGTGGACATTATTCGGCTTCTCTTCTTCTTGTCCTTATCTCAAGTAGGTCTCCTAATTTCTTAACGAGTCAATTTCTGGAGACCTTCTTGACAACTTCGGTAAGCTCTCCCCCATCATACTGTGGCGGTGCAACCATTGGTGGCCCGCTGTTAAGTCATATTTTAATTAAAGGGAGTTAAGTGTTAAAGACTTGAATGTACGGGTCGGTTTTTTTGTACACGCTTGTAAACACGCTCTGCGTGATGAGAGAATTTCTTAGTTGAGGGGTGGAAGGCGGAGTAATGTTTAAACTGTTACCTGACTAGTTGTTACTTTGTTTAAAGATGGGATAAAGAAACTGGTAGAACGTTCTATGAATTAGTTTCGGGGGGAAAGGCGGATGAATTCAGCTCACATCTCAAGCTGCGAGTTTGCGCTTGAATGAATTCTTACTGAGCTGTTTTGAGCAGCTGATTTTTCGTGACAGTACGTTTTCTGGCAGAGCTTGGAATGGAGTTATCCATTTCGCTAGTGTGTTCCAGGATATTTTATGAAAGAGAGATTTTGTTATATTGAAGAAGTATTTTCAGGCCATGGATTATACCGGCCATTATGATTATCATGATTCATATTTCCTCTGATGGATATTGTTCCCATGGATGTAATAGCACTGATGAGTTGCTGATGTTATAAGAATTCTGATGTTGTTCCCTTTGATGGATTTAAGATGTTGGAAAGTTTGTTCCTGAGGGATATTTATTGTAACAAGTGTACTGTGCTGAGGCCTGTGGTTTACGCAACCAATGTAATGGATATTTGATACTATGTTCTGCATCCACTTTTTCCATGGATATTTTCTGTACTTGATGCTTCATGATTTGCCGTGTTCTGTAACCTGTGACAGTGTGCTATTACCATGATGTCTACGTGACTGTGATGTTAATAAACTGTGTGAAACGTTACAGCTAGTTCAATAATTCCTGACTCTTAAGTTTGCTGTGGTGTGTGTTTCCAGTTGGTGCAGGTATGCCCGAACCCTTAACACTCGCGTAAGCATATATACCACATTACACACCTGTCGGCCATACGTAAGCCCGACCATAAGCTGATTGCCTTCATCAGCGAAAGATATTAACATTGTCTTCCTACGCCACTTAATAACTTGTTACAGAAAGTGATGGCCTGTGTAGCCTGTTATAGAGAACCTATATATAAACATCAGTGTTAAAGAAAATACATCGTTACACCCGCCCAGTATAGTTGTGCGACATTAACAATAGAAGATACGATAAACAATCACCAGGTATGAAAAGAAACAAAGAATGCAGATAGTAACACGAGGAAAATGCTTACTAAAAAAGCAAGTAGAGATACAGAACTAGAGAGAAATATCTCAACGTAAATAATCTAACAAGAAACACAAATCAGCATAAATCGATGGCTACATGTACAGTATTTTTTTGCGATTGTACTACCATTTGTTGCTCTGAAAATTCAGTAAGTAGACAAAGAAAGAATATACCCATTGACATCTTGGTAGTATTTTAGGTGGCGGTTACTGTAAGATTTTTCATGAAGCTTGTTACCTCATCATGTAAAACTAATCGCTGTAGAAATCATCACTACTATAGAAATATGGGACCCCAAGATGCAACAATAGTGAATGCAGTCAGCGACCCATAGCTGTACTGCTTGCATCAGGACCAGCGAACCAGAGCTGGTCAAGACCGCACTCCACCTCCACGTGGTGGTCCTGGAAACAGTCTGCAGCAGTGCAGTCTGGCTGAGCGAGTGCGGATCGCAATGGGAAGGCAAACCCGGTCCCTAAAAAATGCCGTTCTGAAGTCGGATGTGTCGACCGAAAGGTGCAGATATCACAGCTTAGGCGTAAAAAGACACAACGCAACCACCGTCCTTTTCAGGGCGAACGAAGAAGAAGAACTACTATAGAAATATGAAGGATTTTGGCAAAGTTTCTTGCTAGGAAGTCAACTAATGTTTATGAAGACGTTAAAAATATGGAAATAAATCTTTTGGTGCTTAGACTATCGGAAGCTAAGAATAAGAGGCTAATAAACTGGAAGACAAATGTTGGCTGGAGTTTGATCAGGTGAGGAAAAGAAAGCTCAATACCTTTCATCTACGGTGTTTACGCCCCGTACCTGTTTTTTCGTGGAAGGGCAAACTGAGAACTGTCGAAGTGCTGTCATGTGCTGGCCTTCAAAGTATGTGTAAACTGCTTAGACAGCGCAGAGCACGCTGGCTTGGGCATGTATGCCGCATGGAAGATGGTCGCATCACCAATGATGTTTTCTACAGACAACTGGCAGATGGCAAAAGAACAGTTTGGAGATCGCAGCTGAGGTTCAGAGATAGGTGCAAGAGTGACATGAAGGCACACGGAAATAAATTCAGCAATCTGGGAAGATGAAGCTGCAGATCGCACCCAGTGGCGATGTCCCCCGTCGTGCTACCAGAAGCTCACACAACAAGCAGATGAGACAAGAACAAGCAGAAATAAACACCAGGGGTAAAAAAAAAAGACAGCTGACAGGTATCACCTAAAGGGCACATTCTCATAGTGAATTATGACTCACGGAGGCTACTAGTCATCTTCACCCAGACAATAAGAAACCCACTGGATTCTTCCTTGACGTTGAGAACCAACAGCTGATAAGGAAAGGTAAGTTGGCGAAATGTTATCTGTGTGACGAGTAGGGTGTAGGTGGGTGGATGTAGAAGGTCATACAACACTTATACACCACTCGTCTAGTTCACTGTCTAAGGAGTAACTTTAACAACCATATCAATCTCTGTGAATATATAATATCCCAAATAATTCACAATGGGCGCAGGGCCATTACAAATATTGGAGACACAACAAATCCCGAGTATACTACAATCACTTTGATTCTCGGAATATCTACAGCCACAAAATAGGCTACTTCATAAATCTACTGCACAACTCTGGCCCTCTACACGCGCACTACTATAGACATCCACCCTTCTCTTCTCTACGCTCTTCGCTGTCTCCTGTCTCTTCTCTACTGACTCAACTCTCTACTGACCCAACACACTACTGACCCAACATACCCCTCTCTCTGACTGACTGACCCCTTTCATTCGTAATCACCAAACACGTGAAAACCTTCCACACTCCACTGAGCTTCATTCACACATGACTATAGCTAGCAGCTTGTCTTAACCTCTGCTCACAACATTGCTTGTAACTAAAATATTACAAGGCAAGCATTCCCAACTCACAACAACTCAAATGACCAACAAACTCCCGCTGGAGCATGGGAACATTCACACATGCAAAAAACCCTCAAAACACTCCGTGACAATCTGTATGTCTCTGCATTCTGTTAATTCATTTATTTTTGGGTATGTTAGGTGTTGTTGCTGATTAAGATTTCACCTCGTTGTTACAAGGCATGTACCTTTTAACTCCATCATCTGCGTTCTAAAGAACTGGGTTGTATACATCTTTCTCCTTCGCCGTCGTTCACTCTCAAATAATAACATCTGTCTCTCTTACAAAGCTGAAAGTCCGTCTCATGCTTCTCTGTTCAGTTTATTCTCCAACTGGGTTGGAGACGGCTACGTTACCACTCTGCTTCTCTCGTGAAGCCAGCAGTTCTGAAGTACGTGTTCTACTGTTTGTTTGTCCTCTCCACATGGACGCACGTCTGCTTGTCCGATTTTCTATTTGTTGTACAGATGGTATCTGTGTCTGCAATAGCCGGTTACACATCTCTTAGTCTGAAAATTACCACTTTGTCTCCAGCAGCATCGGAGTCTGGTTGTTCCGTACAAAGGAACATGTAATTAAGTGTTCTTTACCGAATGCATGTTCAACATTGCTTATGTATTGAGATGTAGAATAATACGCATTCCTTAGTTGCAATATAGACACTAATATAGACACTAATATAGACACTGCTGGAGTGACAGACACTAATATCAAAATAAAAATGCAAAAGGTTTACAGGAGCTTTTGTTGCTGTGAAAAATATATGGAGATCAAGAGACATCAAGTCCACACAAAAATAAGAATCTTTAACTCAAATGTCAAGTCAGTCCTATTGTATGGTTCTGAAACATGGAGAGCAATTAAAAACAACAACCAAAAAAAAAAAAAGTTGCAGACTATCATAGATGGGTGGCTGCGTAGAAGTCAAGGATTGTAGTGCTACGACAAGATCACAAATGTGGAACTGATGGCAAGAACTATACAAGTGCCAGTTTAAACAAGAAATGAGAAGGAGAACCTGTGGATGGATAGGAAAGACATTAAGAAAGCCTGTTAATAGCATTACAAGGCTGTCCTTGTTTTACAATCCTCAGGGTAAGAGGGGTAAAGGGTGACAAAGAAACACGTGGAAAAGAGAACTGGTTTCACACATGACGGGGATCAAGACGACATAGAAAGACCTTGTTCTGATGGCACTGGACATGAAGCATTGGCAAAAGTTTGTCGAAGGCGTATTCTCCCTGGGGAGCTGAAAGTTGCTGCTGATGATACTATATTGACGTCTGAGTTCCAGGCTCTATGTAAGCGGTGTTTCGGCTCTTCTCAATATGTGGGTCAACATAGACACTGGATAGATCGGCTATATTTAGGCGCATGTCCAGATAAAATCGACGGCTTCGTATATTATTCCACTTTCATGCAGTACATCTTGGATGACAACACTTAAGTGCATGAAAGCATACGTTGCTACGGTATTCCGAAAATTAGCGCACCGCTTAGAGAGAGCACAGCTAAATAAACTCTGAAATTATGAACAGGGTTTTTTGTGTGGAGTGACCGACTTTCAGCGAAGCATTCAGCAGGCATGTTCGCTCCAAGAACGATTCAGACGAGGTAGCTAAATACGTTCTTTGGATGGTGGCTTAGCTTTCGCTCTGACTTCATCAACAAGTCGGCAAGTTTGCTCGGTAAACATTACTCTAGTGCGATCCATCATTTCAAGCTAACAGTAAAAATATGGCGCGCTGAAGAGAGAAAAAAAGAAATCCCAGATTCTTTCCCCCTTCCCGAGGCGTTAAAAATGGCGTGGGAACCGTACAGGAATTGCATATTACCAGCGTCATTGTTAGTGGCTTTTATCCACCTTTTCATTTTTTTGGTTTTGTAGAAGAGTTGTGGCAGTTGTAAAATCTCTGTTACAGACCTGGTTTGTGAGGGACATAGAGCCTGTCTGTGATCGATTTGAATCCAGCGTACCTGCATGCGTTTAACCTTTGACTCCTTTCTTATGGCAAATCCACGCCTGATCGCGTACACGTATATTCACATTTTTGGGGCGAAAAAAAAAAAGTTCAAAGCTGATTTATTATTTTTCCGTGCGGGAAGCGAAAAAAAAAATGTCCGGGTGCGGACGGCTAAAAGGCCATGATGACCTGCTCTGACCATGAGATAATTGAAAAACATGTTTTATGAGCATTTTGGCAGTCATCAATACCAGTACAATAACTTTTGACACGTTCTCATAAAATTACGTTAATGTCCGCCTATTTAGGTACCTGTGTATTGCTAAATTACAGACTTTCATAAACTGGCACTTGCGTAGAATAGAAAAAATGAAATGGATTGACAAGATCACCCATGTGGAACAGTGCAAGAGTCAGACAAGTGCTTGTGAAACAATAGATGAGAAGGCGCTTTGTTGGATAGGGTAAACATTCGGGGAACGTGCTGGTTGCGTTACAAGGCAGTCATTGTGGGATCATAGGGTATAAGAGGTTGATGGTCACCTGAAAATACACCGAGAAGAGAATTGGAGACAGATGTGAAAGTTTCAATAAGCTGCAGCAATATCATGAAGGGATGGCATAGGACAGAGAAGCTTAGCCTGTTCCATTGTTTTGTTTTGGGTAAGCCTCTACCTCTTTTACCATACGGATTCAAGAACAAGGGCTTCCTTGTAGTGCTATTAGTCGATTTACTCAATGTCTATCTTATTCAACCTCAACTTCTTTGAGCCATCTCCATTTCTACTGACACCGTTATAAGGCAGTGATAGTTCTGGAATCTTCAGGGTAAAAGAGGTAGAGAAAGACCATAATAACACACGGAGAAGGGAACTGGAGACACATGAAAAGAAGACACAGCAAAACTTGAAGGGACAGCAGGGGACAGAAAGGCTTGGTATGCATTTGTCGAAGGCTTATGCTTCTCAGAGGATTAAAGGGCAGTCCCTCCGAAGACAGCGAATATCTGCCTGAATGGCGAGAGGACACCTGTAAGCGTACAGGGAAAATAGGATACTCACGTAAAATCAGTCTCAGGTTAGACATACTAACCGGAGATTTCGCCTCGAGTAATAGTGGGCGTACGTTAAAGAGCAGTGAAGGTGACAATGATGATATTTATATCACAAGAACAGTCATTCTAAGAACTTTACAAAATTTATTACAAATCGGATAATTTGACAAAGTATCCATGTTCTTCACGTCTTCTTCTTCTTCGTCGTTCGCTCTTAAATAACCACATCAGTCTCTCATAAAGCTGGAAGCCCGTCTCAGGCTTCTCTCGTCACCATACAGTTTCTCCCTCCACTGGGCTGGAGAAGGTCACGCTGCTACGCTGATCCTCTAATGATGTCCACAGTTTTGGAGTACATTGTCTACTGTTTATTTGTTCTCCCCACATGGGTACATTTCTGTCTGTCCCATTTTATGGATGTTCCTATGGGAGCCGTGCTGGTGTAATGGTTACCACAATGCGCTGGCGATAAGGTTTTCAAGGTTCAAGCCCGGGCGAGAGCATTTGAAAGAGTGTCATCGACCGGGATTTTGACTGAATAACCTGACCGGCTCCTGAGATAAACCCTCTGTGGATGGGAAGGAGCGAAGCTCCTGACCGGGTTGGAAGGAAAGTCCACAGGCTTCCCAGCCTCGCAATGACATGTCATTGGGCCGAAGGGCTGAAAGCCCAAGTGCCGCTGGTTAAGGAAAAAAATGGATGTTCCTTCTGCAATTTTTCTCTATAGCTGTTTCTAATTATTGCTTTTATCTCATCACATGTAGCTCTGTCTTCTGTTTGCGCTTTCCTCCCTCCTTCTTTGGTACGTTTATCTGCCTTTTAATATCCATATATCTTGCAGTGAGCAGGGATCCACTGTACTTTTCCTTGTTTGAATTCATAGCTGGTTTCCATTAGTGCTTCTGCCAGGCTGTCTAAATCGTTGTTTTTATTGTTCCTGTGGGTTGTGATGACTGATAGAAAGTCTACGAGGAGCATTATCAAATGCCAACAGGACTATTATAAGTTTCGTCTTTTAGAGATTCGATACCTTGTTCAACCTCACACACGGTGGGTACTTTCGATTATAATTTGGGTATAATAATGAACTGCAATAGGTACTCGTGTCGTGCCATTAATTCCCGCGTGCTACCCCTAATCCATTAGGAATAAGGCCTTTAGTAAGCTCACAAAAAGGCATACATACCATCATTTCGGGCAGACGCTGGAACTGGGTTGACCATTCCTAAGAAGGGACCCTGACACCATCACTAGAAGTACTATGCTATGGACCCCAGAGGACGACCAAAGAGAGGCAGATCAAAGACAACCTGGCGGAGAACAGTGGATGCTGAGATGCAAAGCTTGAACCAGAGTTGAGGCGCGGCACGAACGTTGGCCACCGACCGAGCAAAAATGGAGATAGTTTGTTGCTGCCCTTCAAGGCGCTACTAGGCGTGATGGTCACTGACTGCTTTACCATTTGGGGTTAGCCGCCAAGAAAAAGGCGCTCACACGAATCTCTCCATATTGCGTCATCGGTTAAGTTTTTTTCATGACTTATTTATTCTTTTTTAAAGTCTCTGCCAACGTCCCTGTTCTAATGTTCTGTTTTTCATGTTGGGTCTGCCTCTGTTTCTTGTACAATACGGATTCAATAATAAGGCCTACATTGACATACAATCAGCTGATTTCCTCAATGTGTGTTTTATCTAACGCCAACGTCTTGAAGTCACCTCCATTTCTACTGACATTACAAAGCAAACCGAGTTCTGCAATCTCCGTGGTGAGATAGGGAACGAACGAACGAACGAACGAACGAACTTTATTTTCAAAGGGTTGAGAATTGGGCACGCAGGCCCGTCTGACATTGTGCCCTTCCTTTCTCTCACCTTTCATACTGAATTCATTTATTCCCATATGCATTTTACATATCAATGTCAAGGAATTCAACGTTGCAAAGTAAAATAAAATAGCACACCCATATTAACATTAACTACTTATAAACATGACATAAAATATGTAGAAAAGTACAAACATCGTCATTAGAACCTACAATTGATATTATAAGAAATGATAATCTGATTAGGGGGGCATGTAATCAAAACTAATAAAGTATTCGAAAAGTCTACGATTGTATGAATAGGGACTGAAAGAGAGCGAACGAACTTTATTTTCAAAGTGTTGAGAGAAAGGAACTTAGGCCCTGTGGTGAAGTGGGAAGTTATAAATACTTATAGGGAACTTAGTGTACTGACTGAGATCAGCTGTGAAGGTATCTATATCTATTAAGAGTAGTGTATTATAGATAACCTTACTTGCTACCACATATCTATATATCTCAGTCAGAATTATTCTGGAAATAGTGTGATGCTACGTTATGTGTCTAGGGTATGAGTATGGTGAAGTGTAAGTCACAACAACAGACAGATAAACAATTTAATTTAATCCACTACTCTTGACAACACTGTGACACTCACATACATATACCACTCTACAAAGATATCTTAAAAGAGTCACTGATAAACTTTCAAATAACAATATGTATTCATTACTGGCATGAATGAATATGTGTCCTGATTCACTACAAGGGAACCAGGAATCACAATCAATTTAAATTACAAGTTATGTACAGAATGTATTTAATATGAATATTGTAGTGACATATATTAGTACAAATGTTCTATGTGTGTCAGTTGTGTAGTAGTAAAATGAGATAATACTGGTTTTGTTTTGTTCAAGCTCTGTTGGTATTTGTCATCATGACTTCAATAGTTTGTCTTTAGGGACTAGTATTGGAGATGTTCACAGTTCCTGATTTTAAGACAAGTAAATTCCCCTCTGAATAGTATTTTTATAAAGTTATTTCAAGATGAGGGGACATAATGTTGAGCTCAGCTGGCCAACTCTGCTTATCTTGAGTGATGGCGGCAGGAAAGGACTCCTCTGCTCGAATTCTCCTCTGGGCTCAGGAGACACCTCACTGCTAGCTAAAAAGACCAAGGAGTATGCTGTCCGACTCTGGATTCAGCAAATCTCTGACCAGATGCTGCTCAGTACCATCAAGACCACTGTCCCACAATTCATACGAATAAACACAGATACGTTGATTAGCAATGAATTCTGGCACAAACTGGCACAAATTTCCATCTGCTTATCTTCCAGGCTTTTATTGAGCCAAATATAAGCTGGCTTCAACGCACTGATGCTTTATCAAGTGTATTTTAAACAAGTGGTTTCGAACTAACGCTCCCAAGTGTGTATATCAGCGAGACTGGCCAATGAGCCACGTTTCGACAAGTGTTTGAAAAAATGTTATCTTTGCCCGTCTCCCCTAACAACCAAGATAGTATTTATAGCCCGACCAATCGTGGTTAGGCTTTCATTTGTTGCGCTCCAATCAATTTGAAGTTTACATGGTAGGCTATTTCTGTAACGTAAATTTTTTTCAAACACGTTAAAAAAAAATCTTATGAGCAGAAATGATTTTATGCTGTCAGGCACCCCCAATATTTTATTTTGGGTATAATTTATTAATTCCTGGACTATTTGCGTAACGTTTTACATATTATTTGTCAGCAAGCCCTAAGGAACCCAAAAATACTAATTTAAAGGAGCTACGTGGCTGCGTTCAAAATATGCAATTTCTTCTACCTCCTGTTTCGAAGATGTGCTGTCTGGGTACTGTTATGTGTTCAAACGTTACCCCATCTTTCGTTGTCTTTTCTAATAAGAGTTTGTTATGATTTATAAACCTAACTCTGGGAAAGGGTAGTGTATTTTATCACTGTCCGTCTGAAAAAGTTAGTGCTTGTAGACTTACACGCGTGATGCCAGCATTTGTATATCGCGCGTCGCGTGTTGCATGCGTTCCTGATTTTCAGCCCTCCCCCTCTCGCTATCCTTTTGTCCATCTGTTCGTTCGTTTTGGTAACGTAATATAATTAATGTTAGGATTAATTTAGGTCATTACGCAGTACGTCTCAATGTTTTTTCTTAGAAATGCAGCACACGTTTCATTGAAGAAGGCGGGTAATAATACAGTAAGCTTTTATATCAACGTGAAAGCGTTACAATTTGCAGACGAAGCAGAAAACAAGGGGATTTCGAGTACATTCTTTGTGACAGCACTGTTATTTTACCATTGCTCTTCTCTTTATTAATTTTATTTGTTAGGCTTTATATTTACCTAATAATTTATATATGTGGATTAGAATATTTCATGACACCTCCCCTCTTAAAACAGACATTATATGTCAGTCCTTTATTCTATATACACATATAGAAATTTATTATTATTTCTGGGGTTTACGGTGATTCTCATCACACGGATGGCGGCTTAAAAAATCCGCTCCCAGATTGGTTTTTCCAGATATATATTCAATGCTAAAATTATATGGAGCCAGAAGCAAAGACCATCGGAGTAACCTAGAGTTCTCATGCTTAGCCTGTGCTAAAAACGATAAAGGTTTGTGATCTGTTTGAAACTTAAATGCCTTCCCATATAGATAAATATTGAATTTCTTTATTGCCCATATTACTGCAAGACATTCTTTTTCGCTAGTTGAGTAGTTGATTTCAGCTTTATTCAACTTTCTGCTAGCATATGCCACTGGGCTTAATTCCCCATCCAATGCATCTGATTTCTGTAGTAAAGTTGCACCTAACCCAATATTACTTGCATCCGTCCTTACTATGAATTCTTGACTTAAGTCAGGTAATTTCAAAATGGGTTTACTTGTGAGCTTTTCCTTCAATTCTTGGTAAGTCATTTCACATTGTGGTGTCCATGTAATGCGATCTGGAAGTCCTTTACGTGTCAATTCCGTTAAAGGTGCACATATGGAATTAAAGTTTTTGATATACTTCTGGTAGAAACCACATAATGAGACAAAGGATCTCACGTCCTTCTTGGTTTGTGGTCTCGGGGCTTTCTGTAGTTTCTCTAAATTCTTTGGGTCAGGGGTCATGTTTCCCTGATAAACTGTGTGTCCCAAAAATTCCAATTCTTTACATCCAACGCAACATATGGTTGGTCGGGCTGTTAAATTTGCCTCCCTAAGTCGATCAAACAGCATGTTCAGAGAGTCAATGTGTTCCTCAAATGTTTCTGTTGCTATAAGGATATCATCCATAAAATTTGTTATACAGGGATTATTCAGAGGATCCAATAATTTTCTCATCATTCTAGAGAAGACACTAGGCGCATTCTTCAATCCAAATGGCAATCTATTAGTGTCCTTCTGAGGTACTAAAAGCTAGGTATGGTCTAACCTCAGGCTTTACTGGAATCTGATAGTATCCTTTACTCAGATCCACTTTTGAGAAATATTTAGCTTTATTTAGTCTGGCAAACAGCTGATTTGTATCCGGCAATGGATCCACGTGTCCTTCTGTAATAGCATTCAGTCTCCTGTAATCTATACAGAGTCTATGTTCTCCAGAGGGCTTCCTTAAGAGTACAACACCGGAACTATACGAAGATTCACTGTGCGAAATAATTCCTTCCTTCAATAGATAGTCTATCTCTTCCTTCAAAGCTTTTTCCTTAGCAAACGGAATCGAATATGGTTTCATACAGACAGGTGTGGAGTCTATGAGTTTCATATCATATTCCAATAGGTTTGTATGCCCTGGTCGGTCTGTTAACACCTCTGCATTGATTATTTAGAACCTGTTGCACTCTCTCTTTCTGAGTTTTCGTTAAATGTGTACTGATTTTCACCTGTGCTGCTGTCTCACAGGGGTGTAATGGATATTCAAATGATGAAAGTGGTTCCTTTTTCATCTCCATGGCGATGGACAAGGTCAACAAGTGTGTCTCACTTCCTGATGTTCTCTTTCCAAATATTTCTTCAGGAGATTCACATGATAGATTTTTTCTTTCCCCTTCTTATCTATCTTATAATTTGTTCTAGACACCTTCTCTAGAACTGTATATGGACCCTGCCATCCAATTTGTAACTTATTCTGACTCCCGGGCAAAAGAAGCAGTACCTTCTCTCCCACAGCCAAATTTCTGTCTTTCGCCTTCCTGTTATAATAGGCAGCATGTTTCTTCCTGGCTTGTTTCAAATTTTCATTGGCAAGTTTCCAGCCAGTTTTCAACCGAGTGGTCAGCTCATTCACATATTGGTATGAAGATGTAATGTTTTCCTCTGCCTTTTCATCAGTCCACGTTCTTAACAAAGCTACATATGGACCTTTAATTGTGTGGACCTATTTGTCCATGCACCGGTATGGTCTCTTCCACTCGAAGCTTTATAGTGATGATTTTTCCTCCCAGAATTATCATTCACAAAACGACCGCTACCAATTTTTCTTGTGGGGCTTTCTCCCCTCTTAAAATTCTTGATGAGAGATTTCCTCTCTACATCCTCTTCCTCCAGTTTGTTTAAGTCCGATTGAGGGATTGTCGGCTTATCCTGGGGTAAGACATCTTTTTGCACTCTCCGCATAGTGGCCATTGTAAAACAGTTAAGTGAAGCTTGTCCGTGAAAAGGGGCTTCCCATTCCATTTGGTCCACTTTATCAAGTTTATTTTTCCTTTTATTGTCAGGCCTGATTTTGCCCCATGGCGTGTCCAGGTCCTGATCCATGTTCCCACTTGTGGGTGTTCCCTCATGTGCTATGCTACACCTTTCTACAAAATTTTCAATGTCCCATCTTGCTTTGGGCCAATAATAATTGTGAGCCACCTTTTGAATGATGGTACCTATCTTCTCATGGTCCCCATCTGGTTTCACATGTAGGCTCCTTATTAATTCTGTCCTGTATCTTTTTGGAAGAACCAGCTGTCCGTGACCATGGGATCTAGTTCCGGCCTTCCTATACATCAACTTGTTTTTCATGTAAAAATCTCCCTTGCCTGGAGTTGTATGACAAGTTGACACTTTTCTGAAACAAGGCTTGAGTGTTTTATCCCCAGCCTGTGCCTTCCTCATCTCTTCTGGAGTGGTATCTAACATAATATCCTCCTCCTGTCTTGAGGTCGACCTGACCTGAAGGGTTGCCATATACACAGGTTTCCTTCTGCAACGGTCAGTGTCATGATTGTCCATCTGACAATTTTTACACCACCTTTTTCCTTGGTTGAAAGATTTTCTTTCATCATATTTCCTTTCATCGAATTGTGGGAATTTATTTTTATTGTCATACCGTGGCCTATCAAATTGGTGCTTACCTTTATTTTGATCCCTAGGATCAAATTTATTAAAGTTCTGTGGTGCCCTAAAGTTATCCACCTGTTTCTTTTTATTACCTGTTACCTCTGCTTGAGCTGCTTGATACCTTTCAGCAACATTTAGCAACTCATCCAGCCTCTCTGCACCTTGTTCCATGAGAAACTTTCTCAGGTCTGGAGCCATGGACTCTCTTAGTTGCTCTATAAGGACCATTTCCTTAAGATCTTGGGTTTTCCCCAGAGAAGTCCATTTCTCCAAGTATGTCTCGATTCGTGCAGAGAACTGGTGATAGGTTTCACCTGACAGTAGTTTAGCATTCCTAAATTTTTTCCTGTAAAACTCTGCATTCTTTTCATACCTTAACAAAAGAGCCTGCTTTAGCATGTCATAATTTTCCTGATCACCTCTGCTCATTTTTGCAAAAACTTCATAAGCTGCCCCACGAAGTCCCTGAGATAACTTTAAGCTCCACCTTTCTCTCTCCAACCCATACGTGGTAGCTAATAGCTCATACCTATTTATATAGCTCTCAATATCATCGTCTTTCTCAACAAAATGATCTAAATGAAAATTCATAGCTGAGATTGAGGCTCCTTGAGTAACCGTAGCATCAGAGGCAAAAGGACTGGCACCATTTTCAGGAGCATGGCCTTGAAACTCCAACTCCCTTAGTCGTAACTCATGTTCCCTTTGTAATCTTTTATCTTCTGCTTCCCTTTCTGCAGCTAATTTCTTGTCTTCCCTCTCGGCAGTCAATCTTCTTTTCTTCTGCTTCCAATTTCTTAGCCTCTTTGTCAGCCTCAATCTGCAACCTCTTAATTTCCCTTCAGCCTCTAACCTTCTTTCGGCTTCTTTTTCTAATCTTCTTTCTTCGCGTTCAATAAATTTGTCACATTCCGTCGTAACATAGGCAACCATAACTTGCCCATCTAATCCTAACTCTTTTGCAGTCTGAACCGCAGCAGATCGAAATTTGGCCAGGTCCGCCATTGTCTATCAGGTAAATTTTTATAATGTCTAACAAACAATTCAATCTCTAATGGACAACACAGGCACCGTGAGCTCAACCTTATTTAATTCCACCCAAGGATACCTTTTAATTCTTATATTCCCTGAAGTGAATTACCCCCAATATTTTTAATAGTTAAAGATTCAAAATCCCAAGAGCGAGACCCCAATATATGTGGTGAAGTGGGAAGTTATAAATACTTATAGGGGACTTAGTGTACTGACTGAGATCAGCTGTGAAGGTATATATATCTATTAAGAGTAGTGTATTATAGATAACCTTACTTGCTACCACATATCTATATATCTCAGTCAGAATTATTCTGGAATAGTGTGATGCTACGTTATGTGTCTAGGGTATGAGTATGGTGAAGTGTAAGTCACAACAACAGACAGATAAACAATTTAATTTAATCCACTACTCTTGACAACACTGTGACACTCACATACATATACCACTCTACAAAGATATCTTAAAAGAGTCACTGATAAACTTTCAAATAACAATATGTATTCATTACTGGCATGAATGAATATGTGTCCTGATTCACTACAAGGGAACCAGGAATCACAATCAATTTAAATTACAAGTTATGTACAGAATGTATTTAATATGAATATTGTAGTGATATATATTATTACAAATGTTCTATGTGTGTCAGTTGTGTAGTAGTAAAATGAGGTAATACTGGTTTTGTTTTGTTCAAGCTCTGTTGGTATTTGTCATCATGACTTCAATAGTTTGTCTTTAGGGACTAGTATTGGAGATGTTCACAGTTCCTGATTTTAAGACAAGTAAATTCCCCTCTGAATAGTATTTTTATAAAGTTATTTCAAGATGAGGGGACATAATGTTGAGCTCAGCTGGCCAACTCTGCTTATCTTGAGTGATGGCGGCAGGAAAGGACTCCTCTGCTCGAATTCTCCTCTGGGCTCAGGAGACACCTCACTGCTAGCTAAAAAGACCAAGGAGTATGCTGTCCGACTCTGGATTCAGCAAATCTCTGACCAGATGCTGCTCAGTACCATCAAGACCACTGTCCCACAATTCATACGAATAAACACAGATACGTTGATTAGCAATGAATTTTCTGGCACAAACTGGCACAAATTTCCATCTGCTTATCTTCCAGGCTTTTATTGAGCCAAATATAAGCTGGCTTCAACGCACTGATGCTTTATCAAGTGTATTTAAACAAGTGGTTTCGAACTAACGCTCCCAAGTGTGTATATCAGCGAGACTGGCCAATGAGCCACGTTTCGACAAGTGTTTGAAAAAATGTTATCTTTTCCCGTCTCCCCTAACAACCAAGATAGTATTTATAGCCCGACCAATCGTGGTTAGGCTTTCATTTGTTGCGCTCCAATCAATTTGAAGTTTACATGGTAGGCTATTTCTGTAACGTAAATTTTTTTCAAACACGTTAAAAAAAAATCTGATGAGCAGAAATGATTTTATGCTGTCAGGCACCCCCAATATTTTATTTTGGGTATAATTTATTAATTCCTGGACTATTTGCGTAACGTTTTACATATTATTTGTCAGCAAGCCCTAAGGAACCCAAAAATACTAATTTAAAGGAGCTACGTGGCTGCGTTCAAAATATGCAATTTCTTCTACCTCCTGTTTCGAAGATGTGCTGTCTGGGTACTGTTATGTGTTCAAACGTAAACCCATCTAATGTTGTCTTTTCTAATAAGAGTTTGTTATGATTTATAAACCTAACTCTGGGAAAGGGTAGTGTATTTTATCACTGTCCGTCTGAAAAAGTTAGTGCTTGTAGACTTACACGCGTGATGCCAGCATTTGTATATCGCGCGTCGCGTGTTGCATGCGTTCCTGATTTTCAGCCCTCCCCTCTCGCTATCCTTTTGTCCATCTGTTCGTTCGTTTTGGTAACGTAATATAATTAATGTTAGGATTAATTTAGGTCATTACGCAGTACGTCTCAATGTTTTTTCTTAGAAATGCAGCACACGTTTCATTGAAGAAGGCGGGTAATAATACAGTAAGCTTTTATATCAACGTGAAAGCGTTACAATTAGCAGACGAAGCAGAAAACAAGGGGGATTTCGAGTACATTCTTTGTGACAGCACTGTTATTTTACCATTGCTCTTCTCTTTATTAATTTTATTTGTTAGGCTTCATATTTACCTAATAATTTATATATGTGGATTAGAATATTTCATGACAGGCCCGTCTAAGAGAGAGAGAGAAAGAGAGAGAGAAAGCGAGAGAGAGAGAGAGAGAGTGAGAGCCAGCGAGAGAGCGAAGGGTGGGTAGTCTCTTAGCACATACTGCTGCTAGGCAGTGAAGGGTTAGAGATTTCACTATATTAGGTCAAGCATCAAGAGGTGGGCTGAAAAGTTGCGTTCCTAGCTGCCTTTCCCTTCCCTAACTCAAGAGCAAAGTAAATTACCTAATTACAGCTGGGTAGACAGGGCCGTGTCGATATTACTTGTATGAATCAAACCCGGCACCATTGCAGCGCTCCAATAGCTCTGCCAATCAGACGCTAGGCAGAGGAAGATCATCTTTAAAAACACACGGAGAAGAGAAATGGAGACAGAAATGAAAGGAATTAGACAGACGTGGAAAGAACTGAAACTGATGGCACGGGATAGGAATACTTCTCATGAATATGTTGAAGACGTTTTTCCTTGTGAAGTGGTAAGGTAATGATGATGAGGATGAATTTCTATGTTTATTAGTTAGCGATATCGATCATTCGCGCGTTAATGACCTTACACTATCATTTTGATACATCTTTCCTGCACAAGGACCAATATTTGAAAGCCTATTATATCTCAATTTTCTTTTGTTACGTTCCTCACATATCAGTGCCATACGACAGAAAATTTCAGAAGGTAAGGGGGCTCCGTAATCCATCATAAGCTTCCAAAGTGGTTCTATGTGATATCTGCATGTCATGGTGATATATATCTATCTAACTCATGTCGTTTCTACGTGCTACGTTCATGTTTAATAGGAAATTTGTTTTCATTTTCGGACATTATTATATTTATATATATATAAATAAAATTACGTTGGTGATCCATTGTATCACCGACCTTCGATGTGGAGATGATAGCTGATGATGACTATTTTGACAATGATGATGATTATAGGTTAAAAAGAAACGGGGAAATCAAATGAACGTGCAAACCTCAAGAAATAATGCGGTTCTGTCTAATGACGCACTGGAGGATGCAGGCCAGGGGCTCCAAACCTGAGGTACGCATGCCCAGATAATATAAAGCAGTGTGGGCTGGTATAAACTTTTTAGGCAATCGTCGTTTACAACCATATGTCTCTATTGTTGCCTAAGAGATTTTTACATTTACTTCTCCTACATGAGAAAGGTGGGAGCCGCGCTGGTGTAATGGCTTCGGCGTTGTACTGGCGACCAGGTGTTCATGGTTCAAACCCGGGCGTCGGCGTTTGAAGAAATGTTTACGGCCGGAAATTTTACTGAATAGCCTGAACGGCTCCTGTGATAAACCCTCTGTGGATGGGAAGGAGCGAAGCTTCTGACCGGGTTGGAAGGAAAGTCCTCAGGTTCCCCAGCCTCGCAATGACATGTCATTGGGCCGAAGGGCTGAAAGCCCAAGTGCCGCTGGTTACGGAAAAAAGAAAAAAAAAATGAGAAAGGTAGTTGAAGTAACAATAAGAGACATGGTCGGCAACCAGACAATATGGCAGGGCCTAAAAACGCAACCTCTGCAGACCCTAGTAGAACATTTCCAACTAAGATGGTTTGGCCATGTCTGTAGAATGGGAGAACAACGGCTGTATTGGAGGGGGGACTAAGAGCCAAGTATCTAGACCTCCAGGACAACCCAGAGTCCGCTGTGAGGACAACATTGGACAATCTTTGAAGGACCGAAGACTAGAATGGAGCCAGGCCAGAGGGAAGATATCCGATAGGATAGTATGGCGCTCTCATCCAAACTTCTACATCTCACGAGAAGAGAAATGACTTAGTAAGTAAGTAAGACTTTTCCTACACTGTGCTTTTATTACATTGAACTTTTTTCCCCATATGTTTTCTCTGTCTCTTCCTTACTGCATCTTTTTCATTATTTGTATGTGCTCTACTTTCCCTCTTTTTACAGCATGTCATGTAAACTACGATCGTATCTTTAATATCTCAGTATTTGATCTCATAATCTATCATCTTTATTATCTCTTGCCCATCTTGTGTACACACAGCACGCGAAACAGGCAACGTTAATCCATGAATGCTATCATTTTTATTTATTTTGGATGTTTTTGACTTAGTCCTCGCTGTCTTTCCTTTCTGTTTTTTTGTGTTTTGCTCTTCTGTCCATGACAAATATTCCCCTCTTAAGTTTATGTTACAATGTTATTTTAAGATGGGGGGACATAATGTTGAGCTCAGCTGGCCACATCAGCTTATCTTGCGTGATGGCGGCAGGAAAAGACTCCTCTGCTCGATTTCTCCCCTGGGCTCTGGAGACACCTCACTGATAGCTAAATGGACCAAGGAGTATGCTGTCCGACTCTGGATTCAGCAAAGCTCTGACCAGGTGCTGCTCAATACCATCAAGACCACGGTCCCTGAAAACAAGAAGGATGTACCTTCTACTTCACAACTAATTGATACTCTAGTTCTACACTGAGCACAATACATCACAAACATTGAGTTCAGAGCGTTAGGCCAACTGTCAGCTTCATCTGAAATACTTTATACCAGTATTAACCTCCTTAATGGTTACTACGCCTCTGCACTTCCAGCATTATTTCTTTCTAGTCAATCATCTAGGTGTCAGTGTACTGTTTGGCCATTCCATGCCGTTTTACTTTCCTCCGACACCTTCTGTTCAGGCTGGAGCATTATAGGCTTTACATCATGTTTGCTACTGAACTACACATATATACAGGCATAAATTAACAATTCACATTCAATTTTCATTAAAAGATACTGAATGTTTCAAGCTTACCACAATTCATAGAATAAACACAGATACGTTGACTAGCAATGAATTCTGGCACAAATACTGGCACAAATTCCCATCTGCTTATGTTCCAGGCTTTTATGTAGCAAAAATATGAGCTGGCTTCAACGCACTGTTGCTTTATCAAGCTTATTTGAACTAGTGGTCTCGAACTAACGCTCCTAAGTGATTATATCAGCGAGTCTGGCCAATGGAGCCACGTTTCGACAAGTGTTTGAAAAAATTTTACCTTCCTACGTCTCCCCTAACAACCAAAGATAGTATTTATAGTCCGACCAATCGTGTTTAGTCTTATATTTGTTGCGCTCCAATCAATTTGGAGTTTACATGGTAGGCTATTTCCGTACGCAAGGTTTTTTCAAACACGTTATAAAAAAATTTTATGAGCAGAAATGATTTCATGCTGTCAGGCATCCCCACTATTATATTTTGGTTATAACTTCTTAATTCCTAGACTATTTACGTAACGTTTTACATATTCTTTGTCAGCAAGCCCTAAGGAACCCAAATATACAAATTTAAAAGAGCTAAGTGGCTGCGTTCAAAATATGCAATTTCTTCTACCTCCTGTTTCGAAGATGCGCTGTCTGGGTACTGTAATGTTTTCAAACGTAAACCCATCTAATGTTATCTTTTCTAATAAGCGTTTTTCAGGATTTTAAAACCTAACTCTGGGAAGGTTAGTGTTTTTATCACTGTCCGTCCGAAAAAGTTAGTGCATGTGGCCTTACACGCGTGATAGTAGTAATTGTGTATCGCGCGACGCTTGTTTAGTGTTGCACGTGTTCGGTTTTCTGCCTCTCCCTTCTCTCTATCCTTTAGTCCATCTGTTCGTTCGTTTTGGTAACGTAATATAATTAATGTTAGGATTAATTTAGGTCATTACGCAGTGTGCCTCTCAATGTTTTTCTTAGAACTGCAATACCCGTTTTAATGTGTTGTGGAAACGCTTGTATTTATGCAGTGGCTTATATTTAACGTGGAAACGTTACAATTTGCAGACGAAGCATAAAACAAAGGGGGATTTCGAGTACATTCTTTGTAACAGCACTGTTATTTTACCATTGCTCTTTTCTTTATTAGAATTTATTTGTTAGGCTTTATATTTACCTGATAATTTATATATGTGGATTAGAATATTTCACGACACCTCCCCTCTTAAAACAGACATTATATGTCAGTCCTTTATTCTATATACACATAGATAAATGTAAGTCAACTTGACTTTACTCTGCTGTGGTGCTATCATGGTTTTATGTAGTTGGGTCCATTCAGAGTAGGCACTACTCATGAAATCTGCCTCAGACTTCTACAACCAATAATATATTTCGGTTATGTTACTGAACAGCCGCAAGTGTGAATGCTTGTCTTAATGCTGCTTCGCAACCCGTATTCACCATTTCTCTTCTCTGAGTCTGCGCAATGACATGTCCAGAGAACATTATATTTCCCTCAAAATGTACGTTATGAGGAGATAACATACACCTGGTGATAGCAGAGTTTTCGTAGTGGATCCCATAATCTTCTTATTATCCTGTATGAAACATTCGGAATATCCTCAATCAAAGAGGCAACTCAGGGATTCATTACGTTCCTCCGAAATGTTTACATCCAACAATTTTCTCATCATTCTAGAGAAGACACTAGGCGCATTCTTCAATCCAAATGGCAATCTATTAAACTCATAGTGTCCTTCTGAGGTACTAAAAGCTAGGTATGGTCTAACCTCAGGCTTTACTGGAATCTGATAGTATCCTTTACTCAGATGCACTTTTGAGAAATATTTAGCTTTATTTAGTCTGGCAAACAGCTGATTTGTATCCGGCAATGGATCCACCTGTCCTTCTGTAATAGCATTCAGTCTCCTGTAATCTATACAGAGTCTATGTTCTCCAGAGGGCTTCCTTAAGAGTACAACACCGGAACTATATGAGGATTCACTGTGTGAAATAATTCCCTCCTTCAATAGATAGTCTATCTCTTCCTTCAAAGCTTTCTCCTTAGCAAACGGAATCGAATATGGTTTCATACAGACAGGTGTGGGGTCTATCAGTTTCATATCATATTCCAATAGGTTTGTATGCCCTGGTTGGTCTGTTAACACCTCTGCATGATTATTTAGAACCTGTTGCACTCTCTCTTTCTGAGTTTTCGTTAAATGTGTACTGATTTTCACCTGTGCTGCTGTCTCACAGGGGTGTAATGGATATTCAAATGATGAAAGTGGTTCCTTTTTCATCTCCATGGCGATGGACAAGGTTAACAAATGTGTCTCTTCCTGATGTTCTCTTTCCAAATATTTCTTCAGGAGATTCACATGATAGATTTTTTCTTTCCCCTTCTTATCTATCTTATAATTTGTTCTAGACACATTCTCTAGAACTGTATATGGACCCTGCCATCCAATTTGTAACTTATTCTGACTCCCGGGCAAAAGAAGCAGTACTTTCTCTCCCACAGCCAAACTTCTGTCTTTCGCCTTCCTGTTATAATAGGCAGCATGTTTCTTCCTGGCTTGTTTCAAATTTTCATTGGCAAGTTTCCAGCCAGTTTTTAAACGAGTGGTCAGCTCATTCACATATTGGTATGAAGATGTAATGTTTTCCTCTGCCTTTTCATCAGTCCACGTTCTTAACAAAGCTACATATGGACCTTTAATTTTGTGGACCTATTTGTCCATGCACCGGTATGGTCTCTTCCACTCGAAGCTTTATAGTGATGATTTTTCTTCCCAGAATTATCATGCACAAAACGACCGCTACCAATTTTTCTTTTCTTGGGGCTTTCTCCCCACTTAAAATTCTTGATGAGAGATTTCCTCTCTACATCCTCTTCCTCCAGTTTGTTTAAGTCCGATTGAGGGATTGTCGGCTTATCCTGGGGTAAGACATCTTTTTGCACTCTCCGCATAGTGGCCATTGTAAAACAGTTAAGTGAAGCTTGTCCGTGAAAAGGGGCTTCCCATTGCATTTGGTCCACTTTATCAAATCTATTTTTCTTTTTATTATCAGGCCTAATTTTGCCCCGTGGCGTGTCCAGGTCCTGATCCATGTTCCCACTTGTGGGTGTTCCCTCATGTGCTATGCTACACCTTTCTACAAAATTCTCAATGTCCCATCTGGCTTTGGGCCAATAATAATTGTGAGCCACCTTTTGAATGATGGTACCTATTTTCTCATGGTCCCCATCTGGTTTCACATGTAGGCTCCTTATTAAGTCTGCCCTATATCTTTTAGGAAGTACCAGCTGTCCCTGACCTTTGGATCTAGCTCCAGTCTTCCTATACATCAACTTGTTTTTCATGTAAAAATCTCCCTTGCCTGGAGTTGTATGACAAGTTGACAATTTTCTGAAACAAGGCTTGAGTGTTTTATCCCCAGCCTGTGCCTTCCTCATC
This sequence comes from Oreohelix idahoensis, assembly GCA_024509875.1. Taxonomy (NCBI): domain Eukaryota; kingdom Metazoa; phylum Mollusca; class Gastropoda; order Stylommatophora; family Oreohelicidae; genus Oreohelix; species Oreohelix idahoensis. The sequence goes on from JAMPIV010011418.1 coordinate 215,130, forward strand.
TCTTCTGGAGTGGTATCCAACATAATATCCTCCTCCTGTCTTGAGGTCGACCTGACCTGAAGGGTGGCCATATACACAGGTTTCCTTCTGCAACGGTCAGTGTCATGATTGTCCATCTGACAATTTTTACACCACCTTTTTCCTTGGTTGAAAGATTTTCTTTTTTCATATTTCCTTTCATCGAATTGTGGGAATTTATTTTTATTTTCATACCGTGGCCTATCAAACTGGTGCTTACCTTTGTTTTGATCCCTAGGATCAAATTTATTAAAGTTCTGTGGTGCCCTAAAGTTATCCACTTGTTTCTTTTTATTACCTGTTACCTCTGCTTGAGCTGCTTGATACCTTTCAGCAACATTTAGCAACTCACCCAGCCTCTCTGCACCTTGTTCCATGAGAAACTTTCTCAGGTCTGGAGCCATGGACTCTCTTAATTGCTCTATAAGGACCATTTCCTTAAGATCTTGGGTTTTCCCCAGAGAAGTCCATTTCTCCAAGTATGTCTCTATTCGTGCAGAGAACTGGTGATAGGTTTCACCTGACAGTAGTTTAGCATTCCTAAATTTTTTCCTATAAAATTCTGCATTCTTTTCATATCTTAACAAAAGAGCCTGCTTTAGCATGTCATAATTTTCCTGATCACCTCTGCTCATTTTTGCAAAAACCTCATAAGCTGCCCCACGAAGTCCTTGAGATAACTTTAAGCTCCACCTTTCTCTCTCTAACCCATGTGTGGTAGCTAATAGTTCATACCTATTTAGGTAGCTCTCTATATCATCGTCTTTCTCAACAAAATGATCTAAATGAAAATTCATAGCTGAGGTTGAGGCTCCCTGGCTAGCAGTGGCATCAGAAGCAAAGGGACTGGCACCATTTTCATGAGCATGGCCCTGAAACTCAAACTCCCTTAGTCTTAACTCATGTTCCCTTTGTAAGCTTTTATCTTCGGCTTCCCTTTCTGCAGCTAATTTCTTGTCTTCTCTTTCTGCAGCTAATTTCTTCTCTTCTCTTTCTGCAGCTAATTTCTTCTCTTCCCTTTCTGCAGCTAATTTCTTCTCTTCCCTTTCTGCAGCCTGTCTTCTTTCCTCGGCTTCCAATGCTTTAGCCTCTTTGTCAGCCTCAATCTGCAACCTCTTAGTCTCAGCCTCAGCCTCAAATTGTAACTTCTTAATTTCCCTTTCAGCCTCTAACTTTCTTTCGGCCTCTTTTTCTAATCTTCTTTCCTCGCGTTCAATAAATTTGTCACATTCCGTAGTGACATAGGCAACCATAACTTGCCCATCTAATCCTAACTCTTTTGCAGTCTGAACAGCAGCAGATCGAAACTTGGCCAGGTCCGCCATTGTCTATAAGGTAAATTTACACAATGTCTAACCAACAATTCAATCTCTAAATATATATCTAATGGACAACACAGGCACCGTGAGCTCAACCTTATTTAATTCCACCCAAGGATACCTTTTAATTCTTATATTCCCTGAAGTGAATTACCCCCAATATTTTTAATAGGTAAAGATTCAAAATCCCGGACGAGCCCCCAATATATGTGGTGAAGTGGGATGTTATAATTATTTATAGGGGACTTAGTGTACTGACTGAGATCAGCTGTGAAGGTATCTATATCTAATAAGAGTAGTGTATTATAGATAACCTTACTTGCTGCCACATATATATATATATCACAGTCAGAATTATTCTGGAATAGTGTGATGACTACGTTATATGTCTAGGGTATGTGTATGATGAAGTGTAAGTCAAAACAACAACAGACAGATAAACAATTTAATTTATTCCACTACACGTGACAACACTGTGACACTCACATACATAAAACACTCTACAAGGATATCTTAAAGGAGTCACTGATAACTTTTCAAATAACAATATGTATTCATTGCTGTCATGAATGGATATGTGTCCTGATTCAAATACAAAGGGAACCAGGTATCACAATCAATTTTAATTACAAGTTATATGTACAGAATTTATCAATATGAATATTGTAGTGACATATATTATTAAAAGTATCCTATGTGTGTCAGTTGTGTAGTAGTAATATGAGGTAATACTGGTTTTGTTTTGTTCAAGCTCTGTTGGTATTTGTCATCATGACTTCAATAGTTTGTCTTTATTGGAACTAGTATTGGAGATGTTCTCAGTTCCTGATATTAAAACAATTTAATTCCCCTCTTAAGTTTATGTTACAATGTTATTTTAAGATGGGGGGACATAATGTTGAGCTCAGCTGGCCACATCAGCTTATCTTGCGTGATGGCGGCAGGAAAAGACTCCTCTGCTCGATTTCTCCCCTGGGCTCTGGAGACACCTCACTGATAGCTAAATGGACCAAGGAGTATGCTGTCCGACTCTGGATTCAGCAAAGCTCTGACCAGGTGCTGCTCAATACCATCAAGACCACGGTCCCTGAAAACAAGAAGGATGTACCTTCTACTTCACAACTAATTGATACTCTAGTTCTACACTGAGCACAATACATCACAAACATTGAGTTCAGAGCGTTAGGCCAACTGTCAGCTTCATCTGAAATACTTTATACCAGTATTAACCTCCTTAATGGTTACTACGCCTCTGCACTTCCAGCATTATTTCTTTCTAGTCAATCATCTAGGTGTCAGTGTACTGTTTGGCCATTCCATGCCGTTTTTACTTTCCTCCGACACCTTCTGTTCAGGCTGGAGCATTATAGGCTTTACATCATGTTTGCTACTGAACTACACATATATACAGGCATAAATTAACAATTCACATTCAATTTTCATTAAAAGATACTGAATGTTTCAAGCTTACCACAATTCATAGAATAAACACAGATACGTTGACTAGCAATGAATTCTGGCACAAATACTGGCACAAATTCCCATCTGCTTATGTTCCAGGCTTTTATTTAGCAAAAATATGAGCTGGCTTCAACGCACTGTTGCTTTATCAAGCTTATTTGAACTAGTGGTCTCGAACTAACGCTCCTAAGTGATTATATCAGCGAGTCTGGCCAATGGAGCCACGTTTCGACAAGTGTTTGAAAAAATTTTACCTTCCTACGTCTCCCCTAACAACCAAAGATAGTATTTATAGTCCGACCAATCGTGTTTAGTCTTATATTTGTTGCGCTCCAATCAATTTGGAGTTTACATGGTAGGCTATTTCCGTACGCAAGGTTTTTTCAAACACGTTATAAAAAAATTTTATGAGCAGAAATGATTTCATGCTGTCAGGCGTCCCCACTATTATATTTTGGTTATAACTTCTTAATTCCTAGACTATTTGCGTAACGTTTTACATATTCTTTGTCAGCAAGCCCTAAGGAACCCAAATATACAAATTTAAAAGAGCTAAGTGGCTGCGTTCAAAATATGCAATTTCTTCTACCTCCTGTTTCGAAGATGTGCTGTCTGGGTACTGTAATGTTTTTAAACGTAAACTAATTCTCTGAGAATCCGTCACGAAGCACAGGCAGTGGTTGTTTCTATAGTAGGTGTTTTATACGACAGGTTCCCAGCCCATCAAAACCTCATATGTGTACTGTTGAGCGTTTTCAAAATAGCAACAGTTGGCATTTGTAAGAGTCCGTTATATACGCAATTGGAGATGAACTGCCTTACAAAATATTTGCCCTAGAATGTCATCGACTCCGCCTCTCTGCCTTGCTACCTGAGCTGGGAGGGTCTGTTACCGGGAACACAGTTACTGAGCAGCGTTCACCTTTAGAGTGCTACTGAGGCATAATTCACCATCTTTCAGTACCCATCGTTTTACTGCAATCTTATCTTTTTTTTTTTTTTTTTTTTAACAATTTCTGCAGCGTTTTGTCTCTTCTTCCCAGCCTCTTTCACTCAATTTCCCAGCCCCCCATGACACTTTCATCCAGTGGCAGTATTAAAGTTATGCGAGGCACACGGATAGCGTCAACTTGTGAGACCCCTTAACAATAGTTTCATGTTGCATCAATAAGCACCTATTTTTGTGCGACACCCCTAGAAGCCCAAGTCCGTAGACCAAGGCCTAGACTACCTATACCGACAACCGCCACTGCTTTTTATTAACATCTGAACAAATATATGTTATTTTTGTCAACCTTTGAACAAATTTATATGTTATTTTCGTCGACACTTTGAACAAATTTCTGTGTTATTTTCGTCTTCCCAGTGAACAAATTTATATGTTATTTTCGTCTACTCAGCTGAACAAATTTATGTATTATTTTCGTCTACACTCTGAACAAATTTATGTCATTTTCATCGACACTGAAGATATTTATATGCTATTTTCGTCAACATCTGGACATACAAATACGTTATTTTCATCAACATCTAGACTAATTTATATATTTTTGTTTCGTCGACTTCTGAACAAATTTATAAGTTTTTTTCGTCGACCTCTGGACAAATTTATATGTTATTTTCGTCAACATCTGGACAAATTTATTTATTTTTGAATTCGAAAACACTTTGAGAATTATGTTACTGCAGGGCAGAAATGTAAACAGGCAATAATGCATTTTCCTTTACCCGATGACAGAAAGATTTCGTTCGTTCGTTCGGTTGTTCATTCGTTTGGCCGTTCCTTCGTATATACACCAGCTTTCCAGTGTCTCCGATGAGGCCAAAAAAAAAAAAGGAATTATTTCTGTGTAATGCATTTCGTGAAATATGGGACAGATGTTTTCTAAGGCATGTCGCAAGAAACAGACCTATTGCTTTATATATACTTCGTAAGTCGCTCTTGAGCGAAAGATACGTTGTGTCGTAGTGTACAGCTGGGCTGCGATATCTACATCTTTCGGCCTGGCAAATCCGACTTCAGCTAGCAATTTTATTCAGGTTTACTGTCCTTAGCTTTTTGACTGTTCCCAGGGGTACCTGCAAGGCAGCAGGTGCTTTGGAATCAGTTTTCCTTCTACTAGATGAACTGCCGTCCAAGGCTTACGAACTTCTTCTACCCGGAGCAGTCTGTTATCAGAGTTGTCTCTCCTAAGAAAGCTGTCTTTCCGGACTAATGAGTCTTTCCTACCCAGGTTTGTGTGGAGTGTTCATTCTCTTAGTTGGATTGTCAACTAAGACTGTCAATCTCTTCCTGGACTCATGTTTTGCAGGGTTTACTTCCTGACTTTAGTTTACACAGGGTGAGTTCCCTTGGCATGCGCTTTGAGTGATTGAAAAGTCACTTCAAGTTTTTAAATTGTTATTTACGCGAATCCAAGTAATTTATATGAAACAAACGTCAAAATAAACACAGTTACCTACCACTTTACTACATAAAATATTTTGTCACATATGAAATTCTGTTAGTTATATTCATGATTTTATAGTGGGCATCAATTTTAGCTATCTCTTGTAACGTCGGGTTATTGGTCATTTAAAAAAAATAATTTATGATGTTTCCGTGAATTAGACATTTAAGAACAACTTGTTAGTCAAATATACTTATTGTTATGACATTTATTTCATGTATATCTGATAATCGTCAGAAGTAAAGTAACATAATTTTTTTTTCCTTACATCTGTTATTTTGCTGTTATACCCTGTTCAACCAAAACCCGTTGAGGGGTTATAACGGTTATATTGGGGTATATAGGGTGTTATCGTCTTCGCTGGTATCACGTTCCTAGTCCTGGAGATGATTGGTCCTGAAAAGGACCACTAGCTGCCTGTTTGGTCCCTACTCGTTGTTGTCTGTTTCGGCTGTGTGTTGTTCATGACTATCTTTATTATATTTGGTAAGAGGTCCTTTAGGGTTTCGGTGATTATTTTGTCTTCCGCTTCTTTTCTTCTTTCTCTTTATTGATTGCTTTTTGGAAGGCGTTCCTCTGCGATTTCGGTTATTATTTTGTCTTTAGTTTCTTTGTTTTTTTCTCTACTTTGATTGATTTTTGTAAGGATATCCTCGATGGTCCTTCTCTCTGTTTCAATTCTTTTGAGGATTTCTTCGTTCTCTTCCTTTAGCTCTGCGAGTTTGGCGATGTCGACTTCTATTTCGTGTTTGATGAACTTCATGTCCTGTAACATTGCCTGGGCGCTCTGTACGGCTCCTATTGTTTCGTCTCTTATGGTATCTGTGTCTTCGTTGTGCTGTCTGTTCTTCTCGACTTTGAGTTTTTGTTTTATGTCTCGCACCTCTGTGGTTAATTTTACAAGCTGGACTCTTGTGTGCTGTTCCTGTTTTGCAATGCCACCTGAAGCCACTCGGTGTCTTGCTTCTACAAAGGAGATGTTTTTGGTTACAGATTCCTTCAGTATGGCCTTTGTCTCATAGAAGATCGGACAGCCACGGTATCTTGCTCCGTGGTTCCCGAGACAGTTTTCGCAGGTCCTGTTAGAGTTGCGCACTTTATAGTTGTTATCCTTTTTCGCATGAGGACATTCATTGTAAGAGTGACTTCCCGCACAGTACCGACAAACTGTCTCTCTCCTGCATGTCTTCTTAGTGTGCGAAAATTGCTGGCAGTTTGAGCACTGCATAACAGGAGGAATGTACTCTTCTGTTTTTCGACATCTATCGTCTAAGTTTAGTTGACTTGGTCTTGAAATCCCTTCAATAGTTACGATAACTAGGTTTGTGTCCTTCTTGTCCCACGTCTTTCCACCTGTGTTATTTTGATATTCTTGTTTTCTGTTTGTAAGCGGCTGTGGACTTCTTGTGTAGACCGATTGTTGTCGACCCCTCTTACAACTATCTTTTGGTCTTCAGGAGTCAATAAAGAAACAGCTAGTGACCCATAATTTAATTGGACGTACACTTTAGATAATAGGACCTTTTCTGTTCTCCGACGATGATCCGCTTAGGGCAAAGGCATGATCCAAAATGGCTCTCCTCCGTGAGCTTCGCTCACCCAGGATGAAAAATTATGAAGCAGAATTAATTCGTTATTCATACATAAATGTCCTCATTGGGCTTCTATACATTTCTGCTATCAATAAGGCTGGTTACATCAAATAATCTAGTGCTGCTAGATAACACGTCATCTTCATCTGTAGTCAATAATCCTAGATGTACGATAATACGTCTGCCCATATAGGCTTAGCAAAAAAGTTCAGCAAAAAGGTTTTGGTTTTACCTTGCTTTAGGAAAAAACACACTAGCGAATAACGCACGCCATTCCTTGGCGTTAATAATGAACGTTGGGAGAATCTCTGATACTACAGTCATACAGAGAAACAATCTCCTTCCTAGAATAAATCACAGAGACCAATCTTCAGACTTTCTAGTCGAACAGCACACAGTAGAGACGACATGACAGCAGCTTCTCGTTGACACCTCCAAATCGACGCATGCGCAGAAAATGCCTTTGACCCCAGAGTTCAGCTCAAAAAATAGGCCAACATAGAAATACAAAGATACAAAGATATAAGTCCGAATCACCTTAAATAGTCAAGGAATAAATATAAATTCGGGCCATAAACATTTTAAGCAAGACCAATCTGTTTCTGGCCATACCAGACGCAAACTGACGTAAATCTAGTATTCATACGCCAGATTGAGACACAAGAAAAGATAACCCATATAACCGAATACAACATCGACCAATCAGGGTTCTGTCCCTTAGACCAAGAATCATTGATTCTCAAATAAATACTTTTCATCAGATAAATAGTTATACTTTACATTTGTATGCCAACCAACAGTAATCTGTGCGTCACAGACTACCACACAAAAGAATCTGTGCGCAACAGACTACCACACCCCCCCCCCCCGGGAAAAAAATGAAAATCATTTTTTTTTCATCTGAGAGCAACATACAATAGGCTCACAACGCACGAATAATGCGCAGATGAGAAATATCAGCAATTTATCACGCCAAATTGAGGCAAAGTCGAAATATAGATCGACAGGTGAGAATACACTCACCATCTCAGAGAAAGTATTTCTCTAAGTATAAATATTTCCAGGGAGGTGTCACCAACACCAATACTGGCAATGACACAATGCATACAATAATTTCAATCACAATTTCATATTAAGTACCATAAGTTCATGATTGACAACACAATAATCATCAAAAGAGTAGCGGTGAATATACATTAGTGAACCGCTAAGTGTTTATACAATCACTATATCATATATTACAAATGTGTACATATGTTAATATAGGAAAAGAACTGTTGTAAAGTTAGACATATTAGGAAGTCCAAGATTTAACAGTTATGTGGAATCATGTTGAGATCTACCATCACAACGAGATCTATCAAAATTCTTATCTCCTTTGAGCCCATTGCTCTTATTTGAACACCAGTTAACATAGTTATGATTATTATATCTCTTCTGAACAAAATATCTATTTGATGGTTTTTGTTGTCCTGGAGAACAATTATTACAATGTTGATAACCTTTATGAAAGTTCTCATAGTCACTAGGACCAAAATGTTGAGGACAATTAAATTGCCTCCAGTTCTTTGAAGAAGAACTATTATCATATGGACGCGTTTGGTAATGTCCACAATCCCGATTATCTCTCTTAGCAAAATTGCTTTTATTTTTTCCTGTGTCAATGTGCTTAATAGGTACATCGTACTGTCTGAGCTGAGTACGATGGGTACTAACAGTTTTGTTTTCTTTTACCATATTATCAGGAATCTGAAACTTCGATGCACGGTTTCCCTGAGGAATCTTATCATGACACTTATCAAAGTCCTCACCGTGATCCAAACTTGATTTACCTTTGTTGGCCTGCCGCCAACTCCCATTAGAGGCAGTATCGTTACCACGTGGGAAACCATATTTACCACGAAAAGATTTGGTCACATATTGCTTAGTGTTACCGCTAGCATCGAGTGCATGTCGCTGACTCTTTGCATTAACATATTGACCATCAGTTTTATGTCTAACTTCATTCACCTTGGTAGTAGATAAAATGTTATTGTTCAAAACAATATCTAACAAACCATCAATTCTGTTGAGAAGTTTTGCAATTTCTACTTCTGCAACAGCTTTCTCTCTAGAAACAGCTTTCTGAATTTTCTCGTTAGATCTAACCTGAAACCTGTTATTATCTATTTTTAAGTCGTTTAACTGAGAAGTTAAATTCTTCTCTTTAACAATTCTATCTCCAAGATCCAATCTCAACTTTTCCTTTTGCGATGTGGTTTCTAAAACCTTAGCTTTCTCTTGAACAAGTTCAAGTCTGAGTGCTTCCATAGCACTATGATAAGTAGTCATCAGTTTATCAACCTTTTCTGGAAATACCACATTCTTTTCTTCTAGTTGGCGGCTTAGAAATACATTCTGACTCATTAGATTAGTGAGTGTATCATTATATATCTTCTTGTGTTTCTTCGCCTCCACTTTTAATTTCTCATAGTTCATTTTTACTTGTTCAAGCTCACTAATAAGAGACTGTTCTTTACAAAGATGATTGTTCTTCATTAAGCTCACTTCAACTTCTAACTCTTTTTCCTCCTTTTCCAGTTAAGATTGTCTCAATTTATTCTCACTAGGAAGAGCTAATGTTTCTATAATCTTCCACAGTAGTTTTAAATCAAGCGTGGAAGAGCTCACCTTATTTATCTGATTATCCAACATCTCTTTTAATGAGGTCACTTCATTCTCTAACTCTTTCTTCTGACTAAGAGAAGAGTCATAGACTTTCTTATTATCTTCTATCAACATCATCATTTTATCCTTTAATATTGTATTTTCAGAATTCATTGCTGATAACTTATCAGTAAGAGCTTTCTTATCAGTTTGAAGCTCATTTATCTTTTTTTCCAGCTTCACAGCTAAGAGTTTATCTTCATGTTCTCTTTCCAATTTTTTCCCCTCAGTTTCTCTTTGTAATCTCTTTTGTTCAGCTTCAGCATCTCTTATTTGTTTCCTTTCATCTGCCTGCATCTGAAACTTTCTTTTTTCCATCTCCATTTTACCTTTTACGTATTCTCGTAACTCCTCAGCAGACATACCCAAGGAACACGCTCGTTCAATGTAGAAATCCAAGAATTCGTTTACTTCCTCATTAGTCATTCCAAAGGATTTTCCTTGTTCAATGTAGGAATCTAAGAATTCTTTTATTTCCTTAGTAGTCATACGAAAGTATTTCTTTTCGACCCAAAAATACAAACTAGACATTATGTCTGATAATATATGACTAGTTACCTGAAAAAGTCAATGAAAGCAAGTTTTAATAAACTTGAATAATTAGTTTCCATTTATCCCAATCTCTGTGGGAGACAAGCCTTTAATAAGGTCTTGTATACTCACTTGTATAATAATAATAATAATAGTAATAAACTACCAGTTTATTCTATACCACAAGTGCACTACACAGCTAGTAGTGTATGATCAAATATACCTTATATAGCACATGTCAACCAACAACATAAACAAAGGACAATTATAAAAGACAACATGGACACATTCGCAGGAATCAAATAAAACAAATAGAAAACCAAAGAGAATAATCACAGAACCTGTGATGATAACTGCGAGGGAAATAAACAACACAAATGACGTCACAGTGTATAAATATAAAGTGTGTATATAACTAAATAAAAGGAAAGGGTAGACCTACAAGTACAAACAAATCAAAACAAAACTAAAGAACAGAAAAATATTACAAAAACAACGAAGAAAAAAACAAGTCGTCACAACTAACAACAATAGCAACAAATTGTCGCTAGCAAATTTTCAATTAAGAAAATTCGCGCCTATAGAACACTAATATAAGCCCTCTATGACGTGGGAAATCTTATATTAGTCACCTTGCCCAACCGCCCGCGGAAATAAACACACCAATAATATGCAACATGTAATCATAAATACATAAAGAAGAAATAGTATGTCAATATGATGTGTTGTAAAGAAGGCTCAGTTTTAGAATTAATGGTACCGTTTAAATTTACCAATTAACTAATGAATTGCCACTTTAATGAATAACAAATTCCTGGCCTAAACTATTACAATGTTCAATACAGAGCAGTGTAAGAAGATCCACCGTTGATATGTAATAAGTAGGACTTCTTGATTCGACTGCACTGTCCTTGTTGCCAAAAAGTTAAATATATATTTGAAAATTTGATGTGTACTTGACCTTCTCAAAAGACTGCAACATTTCATGCAATGCCGGGTAGTTTGCAAATATAGCCAACTTGCTATATCTCGTTGCAGATGGTGATGAGAGTACTTCAGGGCTTGAATGTTGATGTCTGTTGAATGTCGAATGGGTAAGCGACCCCGAATGTGCTGGTGCCAGACCAAACCAGCATTTGGCCACCAAAGATGACACTGGCCACCAAAGATGATAAGGTGTTGTTTTACTTCTGTGTTGTTGTAGTACTTTTTTTCACCCTATCTTCGGACACCCGAACCAAGGTAGACACCGACAGATATTGAAGGTGATGAAGATGAAGAGGTAGGGTGTCTCTGGTCTGGTTTGCGTGAGTGGTGTGTTGACATTAGGTGTGCAGAACGTAGATGGATGTCCACACCGGACCACAGTACAAGTTACAGCAATGTCACACAGACTTACGATGAGGAGTCAATAAAGAAACAGCTAGTGACGTTTCCCATAATTTAATTGGACGTACACTTCGACATCACGATTACAGTCACTTGAACAGGTTAGCAAAAATCCTTGTACATTTGATAAATAAGTGACAACATCAAACTGGCAATCGTATCGCATCTGGATACAATGAAACGATAGTAGGCAAACACATAATACTCTGATTTGTCTATCGTCTCATTCTTCAACTGACTAATCGCGTCAGCTAACAAATATTGATTAATAATGGCTCCGTATCAGACCCTCTTCTGACTAAGTCTTTCAGGCCTTAAATTCAGCAAATGTTTATGGCAACAATCTTAAACCATAGTAGTGGGTTTTTATAATATATAGATCTCTGTACCATCATCAGATAATAGGACCTTTTCTGTTCTCCGACGATGATCCGCTTAGGGCAAAGGCGGGATCCAAAATGGCTCTCCTCCGTGAGCTTCGCTCACCCAGGATGAAAAATTATGAAGCAGAATTAATTCGTTATTCATACATAAATGTCCTCATTGGGCTTCTATACATTTCTGCTATCAATAAGGCTGGTTACATCAAATAATCTAGTGCTGCTAGATAACACGTCATCTTCATCTGTAGTCAATAATCCTAGATGTACGATAATACGTCTGCCCATCTAGGCTTAGCAAAAAAGTTCAGCAAAAAGGTTTTGGTTTTACCTTGCTTTAGGAAAAAACACACTAGCGAATAACGCACGCCATTCCTTGGCGTTAATAATGAACATTGGGAGAATCTCTGATACTACAGTCATACAGAGAAACAATCTCCTTCCTAGAATAAATCACAGAGACCAATCTTCAGGCTTTTTAGTCGAACAGCACACAGTGGAGACGACATGACAGCAGCTTCTCGTCGACACCTCCAAATCGACGCATGCGCAGAAAATGCCTTTGACCCCAGAGTTCAGCTCAAAAAATAGGCCGACATAGAAATACAAAAATACAAAGGTATAAGACCGAATCACCTTAAATAGTCAAGGAATAAATATAAATTCGGGCCATAAACATTTTAAGCAAGACCAATCTGTTTCTGGCCATACCAGACGCAAACTGACGTAAATCTAGTATTCATACGCCAGATTGAGACACAAGAAAAGATAACCCATATAACCGAATACAACATCGACCAATCAGGGTTCTGTCCCTTAGACCAAGAATCATTGATTCTCAAATAAATACTTTTCATCAGACAAATAGTTATACTTTACATTTGTATGCCTACCAACAGTAATCTGTGCGTCACAGACTACCAC